>JBBMOE010000015.1:6448349-6809759 GCA_037975065.1 Chaetodon trifasciatus | reverse complement strand
ATATATATATATTTTGAATAGTCATTATTAAGAAATTGTAGATATTTTTTTTTTTTTAAAAAGTTTCAATTTTCTGAGTTTTCTTGAAGGCAACATAAACCTTTGCTGCTTGTTAACGTTGTTAACGTGATTAATGCTAACTATGCAGTTTCATGTGTGAGACGCCGTTAGCCTGCTCTTGAGGGAGGATGAATAGAGCTTTCACTTTGGACTAAATAACTCTAATAAGTACTATTATCAAAAAACAAATTCCACCTAATGTTTGTGTTGTCAATAAAGATGTTATGTAGCATTTGGTAGCTAAGTGTTGAAACTTAATGGCAAACAGCTACTGCTATTAAATGTAGCTAGCTATTTCTATATATGCTAATATCTACTAGCTCTAGCTAGCCTGCAGGCTATCTGACTCTGAAGGTCTGACTTTCTTAGTTGTATGTCCTCATCAGATTCAGAGATTCTTGCTGGTATAGTGTGATTTATTTGGTGAATTCTGTCATGTTGTCAAGACAAAAACAACAAGAGATGTATTCTGTGTGTCAGTTGTAGAGCGAGAAGAATAGGTGACTGAGGTTTGGGGAAAACAGCAGAAGCCTGGAAGCTTATTTTGTCAGGTGTCACCGCAGTAGCTCGGAAATGTGAAAGTAAGGTGGATGTCCGGGGGCTGGTGGAGGAGCTGAGGCGGGGGCATCTGTCTTTAGGCAGGTCAGTGAGTGAGTGACTGAGGTTATGGGAGAGGAAAGCAGGACTGAGGGAGAGACGAGGGGGCTGCGGCAGCCTGCTTTCTGTTGTTTTACTCTGGACAAAGAAGCATAGAGCAGTGTGATTTGAGTATCATGCTTGTCTTACCTCAGCGTCAGACTGCTAGAGTTTCCTCTTTCATGGTGTGTGTTTAATGGTTATTAGATTGACCTGAATCCTCACAACTCCTTGGAATAGTGTTGACTGGGTGTGATATAACAATGCTGCCACACCATGGGCAGGTCTGAAATCACTGTTGTATATTATGTTGTTATCCTGCATTACTGCATCATTGTTTTGATACCCAACCATCCAAAATTAATCATCATAACATGGTAAATCAGTCTATGAAATCGCATTTTAAATAATGTCTCTCTGGACTGACTCCCGCACATTTGGTCTGACATGCTTTTATGCTCTGTGTCACACTGTCAAGCTCCCTAAATGAATCCGACAACATAATGTATATGGCCAGTAATTAGGCAGTTTGAGCATACTGATGCTGATCCGACCAGGTAACAAGGTATATTTTCTCTGCATGATGAGACTTAGTTTTTAGAAACTAAGACTGCTGTGATCTTGAAAAGATTATATTGCTAAATTTAGTTTTTTTTGACTGCTTTAAACTTTTATATTGCAAATGGACTGTAACACTGAATGTGGCATCTTTTTGACTATTGGCAATGAGTTGGCATTAGCAAGCTTATTTTTTACCATAACGTATGTGACTACGACACCAGAGAGAGAGGGAAGGAAAGACGAGAGAATAGCAGATGAGAAATAGGGTCCTAATGTGGAGAGGTGTCCAGAGGAAAAGGAAGAAGAAGAGGAGGAGGAAAATGGATGAGCAAACAGAGAAAGCACCAGAAGCAAGCACAGATGCTCAGGTAACCAATATAGCAACAGCAGAGGAGCTTTCCAAACTATAAATAGTGCTGATGTATAGAATGTGGAACAAAATGTGCATAATGCAAACTATTTAAAAGTTTACATATTGTAATGCCCAGCAGCGTGAGTACAGTGTTTATATTGTACTCCTTTGGAGGTATGTCACAGAAAAGAGGGAAAGGAGAGGAGAGGGAACTCACCATGCAGCTTTTAATCAGATGTTTGTGAATTTCTTAGGTTACAAAAAGCCTTTAAGTATGTGCAGACGAGCCTGCACAGAATTTCCAGCCTATGATTTGCAAATCCTGCTTCTGTAGCTGATTCAAGGTTGCAACCCTAATTTGGAGCTATTAAGACTGTCTGTCTGGGGTGTTACAGCTGTTACAGCTTGTGTGCATGTGTGTGTGTGTGTGTGTGTACAAGTGAGAGTGGAACAATCTGTTTCCCTCTTTTGCACATAAAATACTTAGTAAGTGCTCACAGGCAAACGTTGTTAACAGCTCTGAGACAGCAATGCAGCAGGTGAGCTGGAAGTGACTTGGTTCATGAAGCAAGTTGCATGTTGAATCCAGAGCATTGGTTACATTTGAGTGTGTGATTTGGCCATCTGATCACAGCTAACTCTCAGATGTGTGCACACGCAGGTCAAATATGGCTACATTTAGAGCTTAACATGCACATCCTTAGCTGAGGTAGGGCCCCATGTGTATTATGTTTGTTTATATGTTTGTTTGCTTCATTTTTCTATATTTACTTTATTTACAAAAGGCAGAATCTGTTAAATCTGTTCTGCTTCTGGTGAGTTGACATATAGTACTGGCTAGTTTACTCCCTCTTTTCTGTTCCTGCCCTGACCCAGTTAGTATCTGCAATCCTCTACAGCACCAATTTTACACCTGGCTAAGTCACACCCACATCCCCCTGCACACATCAGAAACATGCACAGACACTCACTAAAACTAAACTTACACACAACCGTATGAATATGCACACACACGCACATACAGATAGACTTGCACCTACTACACACAGGCGCAGGAGGAAAACACGTACGAACACAAAGGCCATGGGAAACGGCAGTGTGTGATTGGTGTGAAAATAAGCAAATATGGTCTTTGATGTTGGGACAATATTCCTGAGCGGAATTGAGTACACTTTTATGGGGGGGGGAGCAAGAGGTGTATATGTAGATGTATATGTGTGTGTGTGTGAGTGAGTGAGCAGTTTGTGTGAGTGTGAACTGAGGTGTGTTTACCCCTGAGGTAGTGGTATTTCATCTCTTCCTGCATCAGTTCTGCCCTGTAGGGGGTAAGATGTGTGTGTGTACGTGTGTGTGTTAGAAGATCCAAATAGCTTTGCTCAGGTTAAAAAGACAGGAAGGAAGAGAAAAAGAACACTTTCTCTCTCTGTGGCGTTTTTTTTTTTTTTTTTAAGGCCTTTCTCCCTGCGTGCTCCTGTGTCTGAAGCTCAGACCAGCGTTTCCTTGCTTGAAAATCAGAATTACTTTTTATTTGCCAATGCACAGAATCTGTTTTAGTGATTTTGTTGAGGAATAAAACATGCAGTGGCTCGAAAAAGGAAGCTGACTGCTGCGAGAACACAGAATGACCTTACGTGCCAAGGGCATACAGAAAGAAAATACATTAAAGGGATTGTATGCATACAGAATGTACACAAGAAATTATTATACATCCCTTGTTAGATGCTCTTGTAAATCAACATAGTAGAAAATTGTGAAGATGTGCATGAACTATACAGCCCAATTGTGCTGGACAAAAATTAATCTAATAATAAATCTTGTCTGAAGAACTTTCTTGCAGCAGTTTGGCACCGTGGCTGTCCGTCAGGTTTCTAGTGTGGTGTAAAAGATCCCTGCAAGAAAACTTTGAAGAGTGAAAATGTGTGCAGGGAGTCGCTGTGGGTGTGAGGGTGTTTGTGTGTCAAGGAGGGATGCTTTCATTGGAACTAGCAAAGCTATTTTCAGCTATTTAGGAAATCAGCAATGTTTCTATTTAATGCAAATGCGGTGTTGTGAAAAGGGCACATGGCATTACATTTGTGGCTCCACAGGGATGGTGTTAAAGCATCAGAGACTCCAGTACAATACTCTGCTAATTATAATTTCTTTTTTGTAGCTTTTTGTCTGCTTTTTTATGTCAAAGTTTACAGAGACACAAAGGAGGGAAGACGGAGAGAAAGGAGGGAGTTATGTGTTCATTGAAATATAATTTTACTGATGGATTTAGCTCATCCATCATAATTCCGTTTCTTTGAATTGCATAATTTCTCCTTTTTTTTCACTTTTACTTTCTCTTAATCACTGTATCTCTGAAATTAAGCCTTGGATTCATTATCATTCCTGTCTTGGTATACAGTTGCTGGTATCATCTCTCTTTCTCACAATCCGTCTCAGTCTTTCTGTCAATGCCTGCTTTTTCTGAATGATTCTAATTCACTCTTTCATCTTTCCATTTCTTAATGTCTGTCTCTCAACCCTTCTGTGTCTCTCTTTTTGCGATATTAATTCAACCCCCCCACTCCCCACCCCATCTGTTTCTCTCTCAATTCTTCCTATAAATGTCATTAATTTAGTACCGATAACCAGCTCAGTTCTTTTCAGCTCAGCCTGGCACAGATTATAATTACAATCATTACAATGACGTTAACAGTGCAGTACAATATTCAGGAGTCAAATCCCCTGGTGATATATCTCTCTTGAGTCTTTGGAGCTCCTGTTCATTGTATCATATTGTGGCCATTGTAGAGATTATCTCTGCGTGCTTTTAATACACCTGGGGTTGGTGGAAATTGATTTTTTCCCCCGTTTTCTGTGAGTTCAGTCTTATGAGAGGAAACGGGCAGCCTTTCACATCATATGCAATAACCTATCAATTACAGTGAGTGAATTTAAACACTAACAGCTCTTGATAAAGGCAAAACTAATACTTCAGAAACTGCCATATGAACTTTTTTATGCTTTTGTTCCTATCTAATTATTTTACTCAGCCTAAAGTCATAATCAGTGTAAAACGCCAGAGGGTGAATTAGCAAAGAAAACTGGAAACCCAGACTTTTTAACTCTTCATGTGTCCAATGAGACATGAGAACATGAGAGTCGTGGATTGAAAGGGAGACTATGCAGGTGACATTTATCAAGGTGTAACCAGAAGAGACAGGCAGGCTGGAGACAAACAGAGCAGTCAATGAATTTTTTTTTTTTTTAATTATGAATCACCACAACCACAAGAGGTCCTTGAGCATACAGGAACAAATGTGCACAAAACATATTAGGCTGATGGATCCAGCAGGATGAGAGCTTAGCTACAGACAAAGACACATGACCAAATGCATGACCCCCTCCAGGCTTATCTCCTGGTGGTGATAATATACTACATATAAGCTGTGAGATGCTGTGTGCAGCTCCAAAACGTGGTAGTTTCCATGCACGGTCAATGAACTTTAACTCTCGTTATGGAAATGATGCCAGATGTTTTCAACTGAGTGGTTGGCATATCCCTGGTAATAATGAGTAGAAACTTGTGACGTGATGTATTTTTATTATTCTTTCTCTAATAAGACGAGCACAGAATGTTCCTAGAAGTCATAACTGATAGCAGTGTTCAAGCAATTATTGTAGATTTTTGCAAGACTGCTAACTAAGCTATTTGTTGGCTGCATAACTACCTACTTGGAAGGACAAAGACGAGTACAGTTCTCAGTTCATAAATTTCATAGGTGACTGTACATAATATGAGCGAGGCACACACAAACACTTCAGGCAGCTGGCACTTGTTGTCGCACCTTTAGCTTGTCATTGCACAGACTTGCAGACTTGCCAGGAAACAAGGTAATTGTGAGTGTGTGTGGTAAGAAGTAATGCTTTCCAAAAAAAAAAAAAAGATGCTCAGGAGTTTTCTTGGCCATAGCAAGATGTGCCTTTGTGATCAAAGCAACAACACATAGGCAATTCTTTGGGCACTGTTTCAGCATCGGAGGCTAACAAACGTTTTTGTGTTTGTGTGGACTATTGATGCTCCCAATAAATGTTTTTTGACGCTGTGTGCTAAACCTGTTGAGTTGTGCGTGGCCCTGGTGAGACCCATTTAGCTCTGGTCATAGCTGGATCTTCTTAACCCTGTTTGTTTTGGGTGGCAGGCTAATGAGAACCAGGGTGGTGTAACAAGTCAGCCAATATACCTTGGCTGACTCTCCTGTCTGGTAATATTGACAGTCCTGCTTGTGTGTGTGTGTGTGTGTGTGTGTGTCTGTCTGTGTCTGTCTGTGTCTGTGTGTGTGTGTGTGTGTGTGTGTGTGTGTGTGTGTGTGTGTGTGTGAGAGAAGTTCCAGTAATCCCAGTGGCTAAGCTGGTAATCCCCTCAAGCTGCCCATTAGCCCCTTGACACACACATGCACCCATCCACACACGCGCACACACCCACACACAGCTCCTCCAGGGCAGTCACCCAGGTGTCAGGCAGACTGTTCCTCAGGGAGGGATCACTATGATCAGCCACAGAGCTGGCCCACTGCCCCCGGAGGGACGAATGGAGACACTGGCTGGCAATACATACAGATTAAAGAGAGGGAGACAAAGGCAGAGGGAGGGATGAAGAGAAAAACAGAAAGGGATGGTGAGAGGGAAGGAGGCCAGACTGGGATGACTGGAGGGAAGAGGGGGAAAGGAGAAAACTGGAAAGGGGTAATGTAGGAGGAACAGGGAGGAGGGGCAGACAAAGAAAACGAAGAAGGATTAAAAGAAAAAGTTCTTTTTCCGTCTCTTTCTGCTCACTCAACTGGCCCCTGCATCAGATGTTGCCTTCCAGAGAATTTGAAGCTTTGGGATACTTTCCTGTCCACTATTTGGGCAAGAACACCAGACTTCTGCTCTGATTGCCTGTTTTTTTCGTCTTGTGCAGGACATTTTTTTTCCATTTCTCGTTATCCACTCTTGATGTTTTTGGTTGCTTCTGTCTCTGAAATGGCATCAGCTGATCTGTGCAGCGCTGTTTCCTTTGAGTTAGTATCCTCAAACAGATGATTCACCTCAGCCACAAATGGACTCTCTGAAAAACACAGTACCTTTGTGGATATGGTGTCTTTGCTCCTGAAATGCTTCTTTCCTTTTCTCAAGTTGATGTGATAATCAGTGTTTAGACTCTCATGGCCCCTGAAACCTGTAAAAAAAAACCCCTCAGAGCTTCAAACGTATGTCTGTCAGCGATAGAATAAGCGCTCTTCATTATTTCTGTATAACAAACTTTTCATAGGTACGCAGTGTTTGTTGAGACAACATCGTCTTGCTGGAGTCTCGTAGCCACCCACCGTCCTGCTGGAGTTCAGTAATGAACTGTGTGGGCAGCAAGAGACATGCTTCCCTAATTATATGACGACAGCCACACTGAAGCTCTACTATTGTGAGTCATTCAGTTTGAACACTGAACCCATCAGTACTCTACGCTGACGTGGGACGACAGAGGAATGGTTCGCTTTAGTATGTCACATAACACAAACAGAGAGACGCAGCAGCGCTGACTCATTCACACCGTCAGTACGTTGTTTCTGTTTGCCTGCACCTCTTTTCTGTCTCCACCGCCACCTCGAGACAAACCTTTAGACATGGTGTTGTCACTTGGTTCAGCACCGCTTCACTTGAACTTCCGTGTGTGCTCTGCTTGCATACCTGCAATATTCTCTTCCTTTATATGCGGTATACAGTGCAGAGGAGTCGCTTGGACTAACACACTCTTGAGCTCAAATAATGCAGAAATAGTTGCTGTACTTCATTTAGCACCCATTATTTTGTTGTCCATGGCTATTCAGCCTCTTGCTATGTAGTGTCTGATTCTATCCAAAGACTCAAGGACAGTTTACAGCAGGTCATTTTATTGACTAGCATTCATGGAGCCAGAAATGAACTATTGGGTGAAAATCTCTTGATAGTTTCTATGATTGGAATGAGAGCCCTATAATGCTAAAAGAAAGCTATGTAAAGAAAAACCTGAATTCACAAGCAGTCGTGGTGCATTTATTATGTTGATCAAAATGTGCCGCAGATGTCAAGTATTTGTTTGCTCACAAAAAGACTGGCCATGCTTCAGTAGCTAGCAGTGATCAGACGTACTGTTGACTGCTCACTGTCTTGTCTTTCCATCCTTTTATGTCTTTGTCTCCCTGCCATTATTTCCTCATTTCAGTTTGTTTGGTCTTTTTTGTTCGTCATGATGTGGAGCAATAATCAGTACGCAATTAAGTGAGGAGAATGCTTGAAATGAAAATCAATTGTAGGCTATTTTAAAAGAGTGATATGCCATCTGGTTGTCTCAGACTCGTCGTTTCATGGACTTGGTAACAGTTTGCAGCACATCAGGAAGTAGACATAGTTTCTGTGACTCTCTGGATAATTAAGGCTAATGATTTTAAGTTGATTAAGTATTTAGTGTGTGACACTAAAGCCCTGGTTATGCTTTTCCTTTTTGATTTCATTCTAGATGCTGTCATGGTAGAGTCTTTAGTCAGTCTGTGCCATCCAGTTGGTATTCTGTGCATTTGATCAGTCGACTTTAGAGCATCTGTCAGCATGGCTCAAAGTTGGAAGGCTATAAAACTTTCCTACAGACTCAGATTCAGAGCAGATTCAGCGTTACTAAATGAAACTATATAATTATTTCTTTAAACTGAAAGCCCAAGTTCTTTGGAAACACATGCTGCAATATATCTGACAAACTAAGCTTACCAGTCAGACTATACAGAGACAGCCTTTGTTTTAGTTTGTTTGTAATACTTAGCTGAGTTTATGCTTGCTGAACAGGTGTATTGATAAAGTACAGGCTTTATACCCACAAAGGTGTTAATGACTTATGGTAACGAGTGCAGTTGGAGGAGCTCAGCCCTGACACAGACAGCAGAGGAGATGCTGCAGCGTGATAATAAATTACACCAAAACGTTTAAAAGTACAGATTAAAGAACCAGTAACCTTGGAGCTTATTGATACTATGGTCTTTAATAATTTAGCCCAGGCACTGTGCCTCTGCCTCAAACATGCTCTCTCTCTTATTCCCTCCCTCTCTCTCCCCCAGCACTGAGTCGGTCATGTCTGCAATGAAAACAGTACAAAAAGCAGTAGCAAACCTATAGTACATACTGTACTTCCCACTGTAGCCTTCTCTGTCAGTATACATTTAGTTTTTTCATAGTCCATCTTTTGTTTCTCTGGTTCTTCTGTAATGGTAGCAGTGTGAGCAGGCTTAGTGAAGCCATACTTCAGCAGCCTCGACACATCGGGAGGGATATAATGAATGTTAGTGAATCTGGTATAACACAATTTTTAGCACTATTTTTTTATCAAACCAGGAGAGCATCCATATGCAGCTCGAAAAAGCAGGTAAGTGGGTTTGATGGAGGCTACTCTCATGTTCAGGGACACTCCTCCTTGTTTGACCAGAAACAGATGGAGCTTTTTCATTGTTTCCAGCGAACTCGCATCTCGCATCTGCTGATGTGGTTGCACTTCTGGGAGTTTGTTGAAGTGGTGAGCTCTTGCTAGCACACTGCCGGTCTCTCCCTCTTTCTCAGAGGACATCTTTGACGTGACTCGGCGTGTGTGTGTGTGTGTGTGTGTGTGTGTGTGTGTGTGTGTGTGTGTGTGTGTGTGTGTGTGTGTGTGTGGACATGCATTCCTCATGCTGTGGGGGCATAAGTTTGTTTACACAGTCACATTGTGGGGACTCGCCTTCCTTATGGGGACAAAATTCAAGTCCCCAGAATGTAAATCATTTAATTTCAGGGTGAAGACTGGGGTTAAGGTTAGGCTAAGGTTAGGTTTAGTTTAAGCTTAAGGCTAAAGGTAAGGGTTAGGGTTAGGCAGGTTGTGGTTATGTTTAGGGTAAGTCTCCAGGACATTATTGTGTCTATGTTATGTCCCCAAAAATGATGGAAACACGACTCTGTGACACACCAAAGTAGTATAGTGGCAGTTTTTTTCCTGTTCATTTGTCTGAAAAAATGCTTATAATGGTCAAAAAATCCTACTTTTTATAAATTGCATCCACACTGGACTTCGCTTTTTGCAGTTGATTGTGTTTCAGTCATCAAATGCTGCGATTCCAAAATCATAAGGCCCTGCACAAAGCTTACATGTGACCAGCTAAGACATTATGACATAGTAATCACAGCAAAGTGGTGCTGAACATGCTTGAATTTATTTGCTCTTACAGTCTTGAGGACAGTGACATGATTTGTGATGGACATTTATGTCTCAGCATCTTGATCCTCATATACACGACGCAGAGTGAAACTTGTTAAGCAGTGCTCCATGCTGTAATTTCATTTAAGTAAAGCATTGCACTCCCTTTTAAAATGACATTTAGTATAGCCATTTGGTTAATTGCTCATGTGTGCACACATGTTTAAAAATTACTGTACATTTAGGGGTCTGGTAACACTTTAAATCTCCAACCCAGAGGGAGAATCAGAGAATGGAGCAGAGACTGAGAGACATACGGAGACATAAAGGCCCAGAGACATAGAGACTGAGAACAATGTGTTTCTCTCTGCTCTATTGCTCTCTCCATTATCCTTCAAGACAGAACTACAAGAATTCAATTAAAAGACCATGTAGTGACCTTAACACACATGCACATGCGTGAGCACCCACAGTGTTGATGTATCAATTAATCACTGTCTGTCACTTGACCATTCTGTGTGTCCTCACTGGACCAAGGGAATTTTATACAGTCTGTGTATGTGCGTGTGTGTGCTTGTACTCCATTGTTTTCCCCAACTCTCAAAATGTTCTAAGTTGCAACAGGCCATCCAATGGGTCTTTTTTGTGTGGTTTTGTGGAAGTGGATGTGTGTGTGTGTGTGTGTGTGTCCATGTCATTAGTATGCAGTGCTGTGCTCTAGCCTTGTGTTATTAAACATTAAAACTAGATGACAGAATATGGCCTGAGCCCTCCGGCTAAAACTAACATAGTAGGACACATTCAGGGAAACACACACACACACACACACACACACACACACACACACACACACACACACACAAACACACACACTGGCAACACAAGACATCCACACACAAAAAGGCATTTCAGTGTCCATTGGAAGCTAAAGCTATTTTATAGTTGATTCTTAAAGTGGCGATTTTGAATGAGGAATGTCATTTATTTTCACACAGTAGCAAATTAAAGTCAGTGACTCTGCTCAGCCCATTGCTATTGATGTCTTGAACTCCACAGGAACCGAAGAAATTCACTGGCTTTGTGCCAGATACCCATTTCAGTTATCATTTTGTGAAAGCTTCATTTATTTAATGTGATCCCGTACAAATGCTTTAACTCACAGACGTTCAATAAGTTATTATACATACACCTTTGTTTATGCTGGAAATATTACTGCTTTTATGCAGTAATGATATTTGTTATCAAAAACTCCACCAAAGCCAGGTCCATTAATAAAAGGACTTTAAGGTTGAGCGCACCCCAGGGTAATTTTATGGATAGAAGCTATATATTTTCTGGTTAACAGCTCTAAACAATAGTATAGAACAAAGTCCATTTGGATATTAAAACTAACAAATGCCCCATCTGTCCACTAGTCCAGTAATATGGACCATATATTAACCTGAGTGTGAACTGTAAAACATTAGACTCAGAGCTGCTTCATTTCACCACAGTGCTGCTCTTTGCAGGCAGAAACCGGTCTAGTGCCCACCTCTAAGGCTTTGGTGATGTGATGCCAAGGGTTACTGACACACCCTGCAGTGCACTTGTGAAACACTGCAGCAAGGTGAGAAGTTAAACCACAGAAGGTCAGCAAAAGTTAGATTTTTTTTTTTTAAATTACTCTTTAATGAATGGGCAGTTTTGGGAGATGACAGAACGGACTACAAAAAAGCAAAATCTTAGCAAGCAACGGTGAGAAGAAGCTGCAAAGCAAAGCATTTTGCAGTAGTGTGAAATATAGGCTTTAACTCCTCCAATGAAAGGCTGAAAAGAAATGAACTATTTCCAAAGAAATGTATCTATGGGAGAGACTGCCAGCTTTTCTCACATGATTCGCAGACATGTGAATGTGAACCATACTGCCAGCATACTGAGGGCCATTTTTATGTGTTCGGGCTTTTAGCATTAATTGCATTTCTTCAAACTCTGCTCCTGACATCAAGTAGATCTCAATGCAATTTCCAGAGCTGTAGTGTCAGCTTGTGAAAACTCGAACTGCTCTTTACACTTTGACTTCTCCTCAGATGACTTGACTCATCACTGCTTGAAGGCGAAATGTTGTTTCACACTAATTTTAGCTCATTTTAAAAACCTACTTTCTAAATTGCTCTTACTGTAATGCTTTTTTCTCATTTTCTGAGAATATAATTGATTTTAGCTTAAATTTGTTGCGTTGTGATTATCACATCCGTCCTCTGGTACATTTTGTTTTATCCAGAGACTTCACACAGGGAACACAAGGCTGTGGGGAATGTGCCTGTGGTTTTGTCGTCTTTGCTTTTAATTTGAATTTATGTTTGTCATAAAATTTATTGCACATCAACAAGAAAAATGGGCCAAAAGCCTTCAGGCAACAAGCCATGTTAACATTCAACCATTCGCTCAGTGCATGCATGTACCTCTCAGCGTTTGCCAGCATTTGTTTGCTGCATGTATGTTGGTTGTGTGTGTGCATGTGGGTCTACAGTTTGGATCTGACACTTTGTGCACTTGTGTTCTTTTGTTGCCTCTAACAAGTCAAAGAGTAGTTTAGTAGTTATTACTGCAGGCAAGGTTGTACATCTCAGTGCAGACAGACACTCAAACAAGGGAATACAAGGTTGTTTATTGTAGTAAAACATGAAGTCGATAACATGTCAGTGGCACAAACAAACAAAACAAAACAAATCCAGCAACTTAATATTATCTCTAGTAGCTCACTGAAAAGAAGTGGCCGAGCTAACTAAAGCTCACTTTCAGCTCAGTCTAGCATGATTTCATTAATCACATTGCGCAGACTTTTTATCCAAAGTCACGCAGTGACAGTAGAGCAGGTATTTTTAGCAGGTTCAATGTTGGCAACAGAAATACAAACACAGATTACTAAACGGTCAGACCACTAAGGCAGCAGTATAGAACAGCACCCCTAATGAAAAATGAGTTTTATACAAAGAGGCAGGTGATACGCACCTCTGTTTAAGAGTAACTATACACAGGCTAAAAATCCTGCTTGTGCTCCCATCTTGTGGCTGCTGTATGCTCTGTCCACACCATGTCCATCACAGCACCTTACAGTGCGCTTGGTGCAATGCTACACAGTCACATCTACAGCAGGCCACATGTGACAGCACCCAACTGTGATGATGGATTGTGGAAAGACATGGGTCTAAATACTGGAGGCTAAATATGTTTCATGTGAAAAACAAGATTTACACATACACATGATGATTCATGTGTGTGTGGCATATTACTATAAAGCGCCTGTTTAAGTTGTATATATATTACATATATCTTGATTTTCATAATATACATATTTGTAATGAGTAATGAGAATTGTCTCTGTCCATAATGGATGTGAGCGGAGGTGTTACAGATTTGAACATTTCCATCCACAGAGGTCAGTACACTCATGCTTTACCTCCCAGTTGTTCTTTCACATCAACTTTCAGTGTTGATATTCAAATGCTGTGATTTAATATTGCCTGCCAACTTAATATTATACAGTGTTATTGACATACGCATTGTCTTTTTACCATTTACTGTCAGCTCCCAGTTGGCAGCAGATTGAATATTGTCAGCACACTCAACTTGTGTCCTATTGACCATTAATTTCCATTTTGTAAACGATTAAGTCATTAATGTCACATAACTGAAGCAAACACCTCAAACAATGTCTTAATTATTCTACAATAAAAGTTTGTTGCATATACTTCCTATATTGCGAGATAATGAGTCTGATTTTGTACTCAGCTAGTGCATTTGTGTGTGTGTGTGTATGCGTGTATGTGTGTAAGCATCCTCTCCTATCATATTTCTTCTCCTACATTCTCCCTCTGTCTCTCACATCCCATCTCATCCTCACTGTCCTTCTTGTCTTCCTCCATCCATATATCTCTCTGTCGACTGTCCCTTTAAGGCGCTGTCAGCCCTGACACCTCCCCTTTAAATGCCAGCAGACACATGCAATCTGTCTCTAGCTATCTCCAAAATACAGGTGTGTGCAGTGGCATGCACACACATTAGTGTGCGTCCCACAGTAATGTGTGTGTCCCTTCCAGTATATGCATTCATGTGTTTATTTGCCCCTTTCTGTGTATGCGTGTCAGGTTTAATAGTAAGTGATAGGGTAGCCAGCAGCCTAAACAAGCTTTAGCTCATGGGGGCAACACTCACTATCTATCTAACTGCCTGCGAGAGAGAAAGACACGAGGAGACAGAGGGAGGGTGGGAGAAGGAGGTACACAACATTTATCATTTAATAGTGGAAGCAACAACTCCTTTTTCAACAATGGAAGGACACTGTTTACTGTTGCTGTTGAAAATCTCATGAGGAAAACCAAGTCCAAGCAGTTCTGCTCTGAAAATCCCAGTCTGTCTCCAGCACAGCCTATCCAGGTGCTGGCTGGTGGTTTCAGAAACAGTCAAAATGCAGGATCTGTGTGGGGAGACAGTATTTTACTCCGCAATTATGGATTGGGCTTTTAATGTGTGTCAGTCCATGTCAGTCTGAGTCTCTGCATGTTTGTCTTAGAACCTCTGGGACTGACAGGGAGGTTAATCCACTATTCAACCCCACTCAGAGTGTCTCTCCTCGGGGGTGCACAGAGAGCAGAGATGGCCCCTGTCACCTCCAAAGCTCTAGGACGAGAACACCCCCCTCTGCCACGATGCACCATAAAAGGGCTTATCGTCCCTGGGCATCACAACAGTGCTGAGGGGGATTGGAAGGAATGGATGTTTGCACTGCTGGGTGCCAATAAGAGTGACACACGCACAACCATACACACACAGACACACACACACACACACACACACATGGTTAGGCACATGCATGTGAGCAGGTAGACATATGGCGAGATGAAAGAGTGCACATGCACGCTGATGCTTAGTTTCATAGACACACAAAGCCATGCTGCCAGCACTGAATGCTTTGTGTTGGGCAGAAATTGGTTTTCTTCCATCTCAAACCTCAGTGTGGTGTCGCTGAGAGTGCGTGTGTGTATGATATGTGTATGTGGTTGACGTGATTTACTCTCTTTTTTTTGAATGCATCTGTCTTTTATGTGTTTTCACAGAGGACACTGAATGTTTGTTCTGAATTCAGTGTCATGGATAAATACTGTCCTCTCTCGCCTCAACAGATATAGTATGGTTTTATTCATTGTTAAATCGTCATGACCTAACAGTAGCTACAGTGAATAAGTATTCAGTCACACACAATGAATCCCCTTCTCTCTCTCTTTGGGTCTTTTAAGCGTTTTATTCAGCTTATCATAGAGACTTTAGAGAGCCAACATCTCTTTCTGTCACTCACTCACTCACGCTCTCCCTCCCTCTCTGTGTGATGAATGGAGCCAGTCAATGAGTGGGGTGTAAGGGTGACCTGGCCAGGGGCCTTATGTGTGTTTATGTGTATCTGTATCTTCTGAATTTACGTGTGTGTGACTAATTTAATGGATAGCATGCCACCATGGTCAAGGACCCCCTTACACACACACATGAACACACACATACACAAACACACACTGAAATACACACACAGAGTTCAGGGTGGGCAGCGAATGACTGATTTACAAGACACACCAGTGACTATTGACCGTATGTACTGTAACCTGAAAAATGATTGTGTGTGTGGGTGTGTGTGTGCGTGCGTGCGTGTGTGTCACTCAGGCTGGTGTTGTTAATCAATCACTCACTACAGACCCTGAACTTTGGACATGAGTCGAGGAAATAAATCTACTGACATGAAGGGGAGGAGGAGGAAGGAGGAGAAAAAAAGGAGGACTTTTTTATAATAAAGAGAAGGATGCTCTATTCATGTCACTTTGAATATTTTGCTGCTGCTAAGATACGTTTGATAGATTTTGCTCAGGTTAGGGTGTTGATGGAATCATTGATTTAGAGTTCATTTTGCTTGAATTTCCCTTTTTATGGTAAATAGATGAAAAGCTGCCTTTGAATATACAGAGACAGAAGGTTCAATGTCAGTGATACAAAACATAAAGTGTTTCATTAAACTGTGAAGACTGTTATGAATTTAAGTGTAATATAATTTCCAACTTTCATATTAGACCTATGTTTCAAATCTAAAGTAGTTCTTTAAAGAAGCGGAGGCAATTTGTAGGATTCATGTCATCGTTTCACTACTGTGAGGAGGAAGTGCAGTTACATTTGTAAAGATTGTTATATGACAACTTGTATTTTCAAGTTCTACAGGCAGTGAAAACAACTTTGGGACATTTGTGTGTCTCCACTTACAATTGTACTCAGTCAGCTGGTCGGAAATCAGCCTCCAAATGAAACATAGGACAGATCCACGTTCATCCTGAGGTCAGAAATCCTCCACACAGTCAGAAAAAAATGAATGGAATTAACTTTATAGTTTCTAGATTCACATGAGTGCATTTGAGAGAGTTTGTCTGATGATCATATGAATATTAAGTACACACTGCATGATGAAACAGCACTGAAATAAGAGAAACTGATGTCCAAGGAATCAAGTAAATATACCATTCAAAATACTAAATAGCAATACTGGAGTGTTTGATTAATACAGTTGTAAAATTGATAAAGTGTGGCAGGTTTCATTTTGGTGTGAATTGCCTTTAAAATGAGTGTATGGATTTCAGAGAGAATGTCATTTAAAGTAAGTTACACTATCACTTATCTCTTACATTTGAGAAGTGGAGTGCCACAGTGAGCAAGTCCCTCGTTAAAGTATCCTCACTCTGTTTTCGTTATATTTTTTTATTACTCGGAGCATGAAAATATAGCACAGTGTCATCAGCATCTGGATATACGCTAAAATTTATCATGTCAAACAAACCAACACAAAACAGGTTAAGAAGTGAATAATGAAGTTAGTTAAGAGTAATAATATTATTTTTAAGTAAAGCAAAGGTAACAAACACAAAACATTTCAGTTTCCATATGAAGTAAATTTTGATTGCACAAAGTAATGGCTATAGAATAATGACACCATCTGTGTTTAGACTGGAACCTTATGAGGATTTCTTTTACTATTTACTATGCAACGCTGTCTGCTACCAGGTACGATCTCCTGGGAAAATGAAGGCTGACGGCGATCCAGTCTGACTGCCACTATATCTGTCTCCATCTGTCTCCATTATAGACTGAATGAATGAATGAGCTCACGCTTTTCCTGCGTTCTGTTCTACTCCCCCCTCCTCCTGGACATCAACCCCTGCTGTATTTACGTGTTTGCGTGAAGCAACACCTAAACTATGCTATTACTCCATACAGAATTTCCCCAACAATAATACTATGTGGATGTGACAGGGGAATAGTTTCCACTTTTTTGAAATTATAAAGAATATTTCCAGACAGTTTCATGAAAAAAGATTGTCCACAAAAGTACCGTGATGCACTTATGCACTAACATTTAAAGAAAGTTGGTATTAAAACAAATTTTCTCTTACTTCCTCCTAAACTTAGTTGCAGATATAATTTCTGCAGTAGTCACAGTAGTGAAATTGTGCAATGACTGTTGTAGTCATTAATATATTGACCTTAAAACACAGTGCAATGCTCAAACAATTTATGTTTGCTCTGAGAGGAAGGACAGGCACAGAAATGAGTATGCAGAGAGGCAGTCGGCAAAGGGGTTCATTGGCGTACACGTAGAAGTCTGCCTTCCTCACGGGAAACAGAGATGGATGGAAAGGAACTGAATGGCCAGGAAATTGACACAGTTATCATTCTCCCAGTGGAAAGAGCCGGGAAGGAAGACAGGAGGGGAGGGAGGGAAGGAAAGGAAGAGATGGATGGAGGAACATGGCGAGAGACTGGAGAAGAAGGAGGTTCAGAGTGTTTTGTTTTGTGGGGTCAGGCCTTGGGTCAGTATCAACTCAATAAAATACAAACAAACTAAAGTACAGATACGGACATTCACACACAACCACAGATGTACACACTTGCTGTAGCTCGCAGACGAACACACCCAGTGGTCTCCCGGTGCTCCTACTTTGGTGGTTAGGGACTGGTAGCTACACATACTGACACAAGCTGAGGGAAAATAAACAGCCTTTAAGTTACAGACTTAAATGCTGAGCTCCTGTCCCCATTAATTCTGACAAGAAAAAAAAAAAAGTCAATATCATGGCATTGACTCCTTTCCCATTGCCAGTAGATGAGACGCTCTTTTTTTTTTTTTTTTTTTACATCTTTTATGAGATGATTATGATAGATGGAAATGGAGTGTAACAAATTATTTATGTGCCAACTTCTGGAACTTTACCGCACTGAGTGAAAATTAGCAATTCCACCCGGTTGTCATGTCTCCATCACTGCTGATTGGATCTGAAGCCGATAAATACCCATGACTACTGCTGAGTCATTTGACCCAGGAGTGAATGCTGATTATAACCTGTTCCACCGAAGACAAAAGCCAGATGTCAGTGGGTGTTAGTGGGTTTTTTGTCCTGGGTGAAAGGCTTTAGTTGCTTGGCTCTGTTGTTTAATAGTGAGCACATTGTGGGAGTGTGAGGATATTTTGGCTGATCTTTACAGTGAGTACAAGCTAACTCTAGATTTAATGTGTTGTGTTTAGGGTAAGGTGCTGGGTTGGGCATTGAATCTTTACCATTAATGTTATAATAAGTCCCTAGGGAATTATTGCACCATAACTGCATGCAGTATCCTCACACCAACATGTTTGTGTGTGCATTTCTGTGTGTTGTCGTAAATATTAATCAGCAGTAGCTACATTATGCATGCATTTAAAAGGTTCAGTTTGATTTGTTACACACTATTCGTCTCCCAAGAGGAAAAAGCTGTTTGTTTTTTCGTGGTTGGATGCTTGGTTAGCTGGGATGCAGTGCCTGGATAGAGGTAGTGGTAGGTAGGTTTAGCATGTTGTCCAAGGTTAGTTTGACCAGCACAGTGCAAGATCACCCTACCAAAACCAGCCCAAACAGACTGAAGTTAGCTTAGTGTGGTTCTATTATTATTTCTGTTGGTCTCCCCTCTATAGATGAATAAAGACATTTTTACTATATACCTTATTATGGATAATATGCTTGTTATGAAAGGAAGAATGTCATGTGAAGGTAATTCATTATCAGTTCATCAAAGCTGGTCAGTAACATGATGATTATACCTGAAAGTAGTGTAGCTAAATAGGTGTCAGTGAAGGGAAGTGAAATGTAACCAACATAAACATAAAACAGGTTAATGTCATGTCCATGCAGGCACTCGCACCACTTCCATGATATCCACTCTGAGCATATGTGAATGCATGTCTGTTTGTATGAGATGACTCACCGATGAAACATCAGATATGATTTGATCCGAGAAATTATTTTTCAGCAAACCTTAACTGTGTATTACTTGTCTTCATCTGTCCATCCTTCTTTTTTTTTCTCTTTTCTTTTTTACATTTTATCTCTTCAACCCTGTCTCTCCTTTCATGGCAATAATAATAATGGAAAGTCTCTTTTCCCTCTTGGCAATAAAGAGACCATCAGATACAAGAGAAGGAGAGAAAGAGAGAGGGAGAAAGAGAGAGAGGGGGTCTGACAATCGCATTAGCCAGACTGCATGGTTGCTTTTTTGGAGAAAATAAAGAGAATTGTGTGTCTCTATCTATGCGTGTGTGTGTGTGTGTGTGTGTGTGTGTGTGTGTGAGTGTGTGTGTGTGTGTGTGTGTGTGTGTGTGTGTGTGTGTGTGTGTGTGAACTCTTATGTTTGTGTATGTGTGTGTGTGTGTGTGTGTGTGTGAGAGAGAGAGAGAGAGCAGAGAAAGCACTCTGCTGATATTAGCTAGTTCTTCATTCACTTGCTAATGTGATTTCACTCCATACATCACGCACACACTCCAGTAAGAATAAACCTTGACTGTCAGACACCCCCACTTTCACTTTCTTAAAAAAAAAAAAAAGTTTCATCAAAACACATAAATCCAGAGATAAATTGTTAAACAGGAAATAGAGTATATTGCGTGTGCGCGTGTGTTTGTGTGTTGAAAGTTTGTGTCTGTAGAAGTGAAGCATTACAAATAAGATATTGGAGAGGAAGCAGAAGGGAAATGCAGTCGTTGTGGTTTATTTACATAACACAATACTTGCTTTTTTTTCTGCTGGCTGTGTTTTAATCAAAAAGCTCCTTACAATACCATGAATGCACACTCTGTTTCAAAAGGATCTTTCATTTTCATTATTTTCATCGGCAAATGCCTTTTGGAACAAGACGTCTTGTTGGTTTTAAATTTAAAAGAGATACGTCAAGCCCAACACACATTGGCAGAAGATGCAGCTAAGAACATTAAGAAGAGAATTCAAACAAGTTGCAGATATTTGGGGACATGGCCAACTTTTACAATTACCCAGAGGCACAAGTGCAACCATGCTGCTAAATAATCTATAAAAAGGGGGCCTAAAACAAGACGAATAAGATGAATATGTACATTTTTATTTATATTGCACCTTTCAAAACCTTGGTTACAAAGTAACACGTTAAATCAGCAAAATAAACATGACAGCAGAAGAAAATAGCTAAATAAAAACCTAAACAAATAGAACATGAAATAGTGTGCGTGACTCACCAAAAACACTTAGACACAAAGATAAGTCTTCAGCCAGGACTTAAAACACTCAAGAGAGTTTGCTGATTCCCAGGGTGAGACTCCTCTAAAGCCTGGGTCCCCGGACAGTGCACACGCACTCCCCTCGTGTTTTCAGTGAACAAGGCACAACCAGCAGGCCTTGTTCAGAGGGCCTGAAGGGCCTAGCGGAGTATACAGCATTAGTAGTTCACTAAAGCAAGATTATTCAAAGCCGTATAGAGGAAGAGGCCAACTTCCAGTTGGATAGACAGGAGGAAAACCAGCTTAGTGCTACATCAAATATCCCAACCTATTTTTCTAGACAATCAAATAGAACAGAGTGATCAACTGTGTCAAAGGCCTCAGACAAATGTCAGTGAACTCAAATGACAATTTTACTGTGGTGTAGCTGCATGAGAAGATCATTTGAAAGGCAGAATGCATTATTAACAGGTGACAGTAAGGCAGGCTTTAGCCATTGTCAGACTTTGTGGCAATGGCACCTAATGTGACACAGGAATTACACTGACATTAACCATATTTCCCTCTGTCACGTTAAAGCAACAGGAAGCAATTTCAGCACATACAATCACACAGAAGGCCAAAATGTTACGATTCTACTCTCATGTTATTGCCATTACTACTACTGCCAAACCTTTGTGTTTTACTGCCTCTTCCTTTGCAAGTGGTATGCAGTTTCCTCTGCGTTCAGGACCGCCAGATTGCAGAAACTGCACATATAGCTGCACATCTGCTTCAGTGCTATATTGCTAACAGTAGCACAGCTGAAAAGTTTGCATGTTAACGTGCAAATATCATTTCCTATTGAGGTCAAGCGCAGTGATACACTGCTTTATTACACGCACATCATGCTAACGTGCTCACTGTATGTTGGGAAAAATTGCAAAGACAGATACAAGATGGGAAGGGGAAAGGAGGTCAAGAGGGGCAGTGAAATAATAGAAAGGAAAGTTTTTTTTTAAAAGGATGAAGAGAGAAGAAGATGTATTGAAAGAATAGACATGCAAGGAAAGAATTACCATTAATAGGAAGGTAGCAGAAACAGAAATACAGATAAGATGTAGATTAGGAACAGAGGGAGAGATTAAAGAGGTTGTTTGGGTTTTTTATGAAGATGGCCACAATTTGTGCTTCGAATAGATAGAAAGAGACAGGGGAAACTGCAAACAAGGGAAAGCAAATTGACTGGGGAGATGGAAGCATGCAAGTTTTGATGAGCAAAAGGGTGGATGGACTGAATGATTCGTGAAGAGTGCATGTACAGGAGGGGAGCCAATTCAAGTTAACGACTGAAGAACAATAGGAGGAGGGATGGGAGATGGCAAATGAGAGAACAGATGGAGAAATATAAAGATGAGAAGGAGAGGGCAGATCATGAATACAATATGAAATGGAGGAGGTGAGAGGGGGGAAGAACGAAGGACGAAGATGGAGAGATGAAAAATGAGGAGACATGACAAAGTAGGCCCATAATGGAGGATAAAAGCAAGGTAGCAGGGAAAGGAAGATGAAAGAAGGGTTGAGAAGGAGAGTAGATGGAGGGTTGAGAGAGGGCAGGTTGTTGAGGAGAACTCGTTGTTTTTCCCTGATAAAAAGCTTAATTAAAATGTGGAGACAGAAAGAAAGATAAAAGACTTACAGGTACAAATGTCCTCTGTCAGGTATTTTCTGACATTCCTCAAGTGTCTTCTTTGTGTTATGAGAGATAAGGGGGAAGTGGAGAAGAAGAAAACACTTAACAATATAGTACAAACAGCTCAGAGGAATAAGTAAGGATAAATGCAGAACCAGCAGCGAATTAATGAAAAGGTATTGAGTTTGTTCCAGGAAAATGAACATGGTATGCTGCAAGATGGACATGTCCACCCACGTTGAGATGTATCACTGATTCCACTCTGATGGGGAGTTTGGGGACAGGTGATAAGGAAAGGATGTGAGACAAAAGAAAGGGTGATGTGGACGCAAAAAAATTTAAAGTAGCTGTATGAATGGAAGCAAAAGGGAAAGGTAAAGAGGAGAGAGGAAGAAGAGAGTGTTCGGAGGATAAATGCCACCGAGAGAAGAGCAGAGAGGAAGACAGAGAAGGTGGGGAGGAAGCGTGTGAAGGCGGTGGAAGTAAAGAGGGATGAAAAAGAAAAAGAAGAAGTTTAGAGGAAAGGATGATTCAAGTGGATTGAGGGAAGAGGAAGAGGAGGAGAGATGAAAGAGGAAGGAGGGAAATAGAAGGAAGGAGAGAGGCGAAATAAAAAGAATGGTAGCTGCAGGACAAAAAAAAAAAAAATGTCGCAGTGGCAGCAAGATGGTCTGGCTCTTTTCCATACCTGGAAAAAAAAAGCTTGCCTCCCATTCCTCCATCTCTCTTCTCCCTCATTTAATTCAAAGAGCCTAAAAGCTGACAGCACACCTGGCCAGCTGTGCGCAAGCTTAATTCTGGAGGACACCGTCACACATGTGGAATGCAGATTAAAGGCAGCCTCGCCTTCCCTCTCCAGTGGACTCCTGTTGTATTGTTCACCACAAACCCATTTTGGTATTGCTGCTCAGCTGACCAAGGCTGGTACACTTTGATCTGGTGGCCTGATTTATTTAAAAGCCCCAATTGAGCAGCAGGGTTTTAGTGGGCCTTTCTTTAGATTTTCATATAATGGAGAGTTGTTTGTGTTCTGCCCCAGAGGCTCCATGCCGGGCGGTGGTGCTGGTAAGAGCGCACATAGCACATAACAGTAATAGAAATCATTTGAAGTCATAATGTAGGTCTCACGTGGCAGGCAGCAGTTGTAGTTTGTGGCATTTCTTTTTTTTGTACTGAACTGATCTAAACTAAATTGTTTAGATTGTTTGGATTACACCCAAAAGGTAAAAACAACACCCTCATAGAATTTCAGCTATTAAAACACATGCTGGACATTTCATATCGTGGATTTTCTCGTGATGAGGAGGTAAAAATAGATGATCACAGCAGCCTGTTATGAATATCTTCAGTCTGCTCTTCTTTTTGTGCTCAGTTGATGAGTGTCTCTGTTTAACACATCAATATGCTAATGTCTTTGTTGCTATAGGTTAACAAGCTGTAGAGCCCTTTGTGCGGTCCACAAAAGAGGGTGCATTGTTTTTCCTGAATGTTTACTGTGTCTGGAAATTTTCTGATAATGGCAACATGTTCTTCTCTGTGTCTCTTCAGGCTAACAGGCTTCCAGGTTCCTCCCCCTGTCACCAGCACAGGAAACGTCTTCTCTTTGAGGTTGACCAGTGACTTCGCTGTCTCTGCACATGGCTTCAAACTCAACTATGAAGGTCAGAAAGCGTCTTCGTGCGTTTGTTTGTGTCTGTGTATAAATTATATAATGGAATAGGCCGTGCTTCAATCTTGACCTCTGTCGTGCAGAAAAAATGAACATCGTGAATAACAACCACTCTGGCTATTTATTAAATGGAAGATGAAAATCCCATAGTTCACATAGGGCTGTGGGTGCCGTTGGCATTCAGAAGGCAGAAGCTAACCTTGGCAAACTGCTTGTTTTTGAATGCAGAGGTAATTGAGCATATGCGCTGTGTTGTTTACCTTAAGCAACCCCTGGTGATATTTGCTTGATACGTTAAACTTGGAGAAAGCAAGCTATCAGCAGCTCATTGTGAGTGTCCACAGGTGGACTTAGGGTTGCTGACAAATACATTAACAAGCCTTTATATCTGCTTACAAATACATACATACAAGAGTGGGTCATAAACAAATCATTCTTATGTTGGTGGTTTCTTTGAGAGGCCTTTCAGATATTGTAAGTTTTTAAGGAGCGCTGCCGTGTTCTGAACTCAATCTGCATTTTTTGACTCCTTTCCACTCAGCACAGGAAAGCTCCCTAATGGGCGACAAGTTCATTCCTTTTCTGCCTGGGAGGCTGTCAAACTAAGCAAATCCAGAAACAGAACATGGGTAGAGCATGGCACAAAATGAGAGGATATTGAAGGCTCTGTATTACTGATGCAGGGCGGAAACAGATTTTTTTTTTACCTGATTCTGCAAATTGATCCATTTTGACCCTTAAGTCAAATGATTGGACACTAAAAAACCTTATTTACAAAAGCCACACATTATTAACTTCAGCTAAAATGGACACATGTTGTCCCTCTCACACATAAACGTCCTCATCAACACTTCAAACACTGGCTCATTGAGGCAATTTTTGCATGACATAAAAAAAGATTGTATTTAATATGTGTGGACCTCCTTTTTTCCCAATGAGTTTGAACATTGTTCCAAAGAAAAAAGGTGGTGGCTTGCTTCCAGAGGGAACTTGGCGTCCCCTTTTGCCCTCTTCCTTCAGGGCCTGACTAAACACCATGGTACCGTTTTCACAGATGAAAGAAGTGATATGAATGGTTGAAATGATGGTTAAAATTAGAACTCCCTATGTATCAGCACCATGTCCTGTGTGCATTAAAGATTTCAGATTAGATTTAGATTAGAAAAACTTTGATGTCCTCAACGAGGCAGTTAGTTACGGAGCATAAAACAGAAGAGGATGAAACCGTCTACCGGAGGCACACACACACACACGACACTGAGCAAACCAACAAAACAAATAAATACACTGTTATGCAGTTCCTCGCTACTCACTGAGCACATCTTTGAGTTGTCGACAACCCACAAGATTCAAATAAAACATGACCCACTGTTATTTAAAAGGAAACACGCAGTAGATAACACACATTAAACATTAGGTTTAACAAAATGCAGTCATTACGCAGACTGTAGGTTTGAATTCAGCTTTCTAATCGTATGCTTATCATGACACATCAGACCCCTCTGTCGAAATTAAAGTTGCAGAGGTGTACAGATGGCATATGAGCTGTAGTCATGTTCATGTAGTTTTTATTTAGTAATCCCGTGTACTGTTTGGATATTAAAACTGAATGTGGGTTCAGGCTTATGGCTGAATGTAGTAAGGTAGCTCTCGTGATGGGCTTTTCCAGAAACTAATTTTAAAATTTTAATAAAAGGCACACATAATTAAAGCAGCTCTCTGCATTAGAGTCAGCCGTTGAGACCCTAATTCACGGCGGGAATGTTCCCTCTAAAGAAATGCTGTCTTGTTTTCAGGCTTTCATGCCTGAAGTAAACACGACAGGAGATAGTGTCGCTGATCAGCTGCTCAGATGGTAGAATAAATGTAAACCTGAGAGTTATTCCTTGGAAAAGAAACCACTATTATTTACAAAATGTTGTGTTTTCTATTTATATTTGGTGCCTCAGAATTCCTGGAGCAGCAGAGAATTTAAATATTATCATGTTTTTAACAAATGAGCCCTTCATTGTTATACAGTTTCCAACCAAATCAGTGTTTTGTTCAGATATTCATCTCATAGGCCGCCTTGTTTTTTTGATGACGTTTTGCAGGATGTCCTGTGCTGCAGGAACTGATAAAGATTATTTATTGTAAGAGGAGATCTGGTCACATCTGCCTTTTTTCGCAAAATCTATGTGACAAAATAATAAAATGAATGATGGCTAAATTCCATTTAGTTGGGTCCTGGTTTTGTTCATGCCTGGTCACTGTCACACTCTCGTGGCTTAATGGAAACCTTGAATAGAACAAAGCCATCGTTAATGTGATTAGCAACGCCTGTGCTTTTTCCTGCTCCGACAAGTCAAAATGTCTGCTGTCAAAAAGGCGTTGAAAAGAGCTGGAGCTGGCGTAATGTTTGACATAAATTGAATGTATGTTTCTAAACTTCTGTTCACGAACTTCCAGATGACAGCTTGTTTACATTCACACCCACACACACACACTCACACACACACAGTGTTTGTCACAGCTGGTTGCTGTTGGAAATGATACACTGCCTAACTGTCTCTGTGTGTCCCCCTGCATCGTCTCTGTGGGCCTTTGTGCTCGTCTGTATGTGGGTTGGATGGTTGGTGGGTGTTCATCTAGTTGATATGTGTGTCTGGTGTGCCGCATAATGACAATATCACTGATTGCAAAGTGCCTTGGTTTAAGTCTGCACACATGCTGTGCCTGAATTTCTGTGTGTGTGCATGTCTGTGTGTGTTTGTGCTACTTGTATGGCCAAGCAGTTGTCCCAGATTTATTCACTGGCACAAGTTTCTACTTGCTACTTGGCTTACGTTCTTTCTGTGTGACAGTGCGTGCGTGCGTGTTTGTGTGTGTGACATGGAAAGAGTCTGCTCTCAGTGAGAGCATCCAGGGGACTTATCTGAAGAGCCCCTGATGCTGCTACATTCAGCTGTTTAACTTTGTGTATGTGTGAGAGGGGGAGCTGGTGAAGCAGAGAGAGACCACACTTGGCATTTGCTAAAATGCAACATTATGCTGATGATCTGTTTGTCTTTCTATATTCAGCATCTCATACTGTCCACAACACGCAGCTAGTCTGTTCATTTATACAGCCAGGAGGAGATTTTCTCACAAGGAATCATCCACCCTGGTTTGGACAATTTTTTGGCAAGTCAGCCTTAGTCCATGTAATCCTTCTGCCTAATCTGTTACTGGAGCCATTTCAGAATTTAGATTTTTGCAGGTATTGCCTTAGTATTGTCAACAGCACATTTTAAGAAAAGAACTGAGTGAGAAATACCTGCTCATCATGGCTGAAGTGTTGTAGGGCTGTCCGAGTTGGCCAAGAATGATGGGAGATTATTCCTTCTAAACAAAAAAAACAAAGCAACACACTGGTTCAGACCATTTAAATTTCTGTTTTTGAACATAAGACGGCAAACCAATATGAGACATATGACTTGTATAGGTATAGTTATTTCAACATAAGAAAAATGTCTTTGAAAATATACACATTTCAATCAATCAACAACACGTCTACAAAGTAAACAAATGGAATAATGTCCAATAGCATGCTGAATTAGTCACTTGTTTCAGCTTGACCTGCAATTAATTTTCAGTCAATGAAAGTCACACTGTGTGCAGAGGTTCCAATGGGTCCACATGTCCTGCAAGATTTCAAGGTCCCAGACAACTTCCAGTCACATATTATCTGATTATTAAGATTAAGATGAAGATTCACTTTATTAATCACACAACACTACATGCACATGCCATGCTTTGGTGAAATTATTTCTTCCACATTTGACCCATCCTGGAAGTCCTTCCTCCGCGGCAGACCAGGAGTGGTGGGCTGCCAGCCGACAGTGGCGCCCGGGGACCCAGTTCCTTCTTGTCACCATTGGTCAGGTGGTGATCTTCTTGCATGTTTTTAGTGGAGGTTTTATATGGAGGATGCAACATGATGAGAACATGCAAACTCCACACAGAAAGGCCCCTTTCCTCGAGAAAGCAGGCAGCAGGCATGGAAGACATGGTGGAGGACACACCCCCTGCGCCCACAGCACCCCAGGCAGGAATCGAACCCGGGACCTTCTAGCTGTGAGGCGACAGTGTTACCACTGTTCCACCGTGGACCCAAGTTTCCCATGTTTTTTTTATTTAAGTGACTAAATGGGACAATAAGTTTATCCACTGTTTAGCGAGAGTGATGCAGCCATCAGACACAAAACCGGCTGTAATGTAATGCCTCTGTGCGTTTTCACACCGTCAATATACAAAAAAGTATACAAAATCCACAAAAAGTATTTGTTTTTGCCGCTGTCAGGCTCAGATTGTTAGCCTAAGTTTCTGACAACATTATGGAAAAGATCCCTGCAGAGAAAACAGAAACAGCCTTTATGCTGCTCTCACCACCGTCACCAGACTCCATTTACAGAAACAGTAATTTTATCATCTTTAAACACATCAGACACAAAATAAAACTCAGCAAGACCTTCTTGGTTCATCTTCCCACTGTTCTGTTAATCAGCACCAACTCTGGTTTGGTCAAAAGAAATAAGAAATTGCTGATTAAGTCAAAGGTCTCTCTCTCTCTGTTTTTTTCTGTCTCACAAAATTATGTGACTTAAGTCATGGGACTTGTGTTTTGTCCCCATAAGAAAGTTTATGATTAGATATCATAATCAAGATAATGCATCCAGATGCAGATGAGATATGCGTAGTAGAGCGTAAGAGTTAGGTGACTCCCTCCATGTGTGATGTCAGCTTTGATTCAGTAATATTACCATGCAAATGTTTTAATCTAACAAGCAGGAATTTATCACAACTAATTTAATTTCTACTTATTTTGACACAAAGATTTATCCTGTGCCAGATGGAGTAAATTGGAGCGTGAGAACAATAAGTGGATTAGTGACGCGTCAGAAGTGTTGCAGGTGTTTTTACCAGACTGCTGTGTAGAGGATGACAAGACAGAACTCTGGATTAACCGATCAATGTGCGCTCCAACCCTCAACTTTTGTCATGAGCTCCATGAGACTGAAAGAACGAGATCACGACCATACGGAGTTATTCCAGGTACATCAAACCAGGAGGTGACCCTGGGGCAGGCCTGGAAGATGCTGGAGGGCTGTCATATCCCACTATGCCATGGAACTGGATATGCTTTGGAAAAAGGATGAATGCTTAGATGGATGGATTAACATAGTGTACTGTGGGATCAAAGGCAAAGACAGAGGATGCATTACAGTCACACTGTGGAAAAGGTTAATTCATTGATCCCTCTATAGGAAGGGATTTTCCAGTGGGCAGGACAAAGGTACAGTCGTGTGGCTCGATCCTTTTTTAGCCCGTCCGCTCAGTGGGAAAGACTTTGATGTGATTGTTGGACTCCTTGAACATCTCTTCCCCTTCCTCTGAAGGCTGTCAGGTCATAACTAATTCATACACCAGCACATACCATACAGTGTGTATATGTGCATGTGTGTGTGAAACAGAGAAAGAGAGTGATGTATAATTTAGCATGATGTCGAAGGCAGTTTGATATTGTGCTGATGAGACGGAATCACAGATTATCACAGCGCTTAGACTCACACACACACTCGCACACACACACACACACACGCATGCTGTCCTTTCTCAGCATGATCGTTGTTGAAGAATGATTCTTTTTGTCTCCTGTTACTCCTCGTTTTCTCTCTGCTCCACCTTCTTTGTTCTTGCTCATTCATCTTCTTTTATTCTTGTTTCTATACAAATAGATTTGATCTTCAGTGAGTTGTGTTTATTATCTTAACCGAAGCAGGAAAACTAACTAACTATTAAACAAATTGTAGCATGAAGGCGAATAGAAACAAAATCGCTTATCCGCTTTAATGAAGACATTATATAAAAGCACATTTATTGGTTTGCCTGAGATGCATACAAGAACTGTATGACACAAGTTTATTACATACAATATTGCAGTTACTTTAAGTGTTGCAGGTGTATTTTGATTTTAGTTATTTGCATGTCATTGGAGAAAGTTAGAGTATGTAGTGTGTATTGCAGAAGAAGCTTTGAAGTATATAGAAATTACAACACTTGTTTGTGTTATATGCAGAGACACATAATGTATAATAAGATCAAGTTGTGTTACCTCAAATATAAATGTACATTGCCCGCATTCATGCAATATACATTTAGACACTTCCATATGTGCAGAGACACATACATGCATGGAAACACATACAGGCATGAACATACATACCATACACACGCAGACACACAGCTCCCAGATGTAATCATTTTCTTCAGAACATGGACCAGAGAACATGTTCTTCATCCGAGAACATGCTGCCATGTGACTAACAAGTCAGCAGAGATTTAACTTCACTCCCCTCACCCCCAACCTCTCTTCACTTCTGTTTTTCCTCCTCTCCTCTGCACTCAAAATAATATCTCCTCTGCTTGTTTTTCTCCACTCTATGATATAACAGTAATACACTTATTTTACCTTCATTTACACGTACAGTACCAGCGAGAGTTTACAGAGTGCCTCGAGAGGAGGCATAAACAAAGACTAATAAAATATAGAACAGGGAGATAAAAAAGAAAACACATTCAATAAAAAATGGTTAAAGGTGCAAAACACACAAAGAATTTTTCATTTTTTATCTTAAAACAAAAGCAGAAACAACAGGTTTACACAGAGTCTATCAAATATAAATCAAAGTCAGACACAGTACATTAAATCCTATGAAAGTAATGAAAGTAATTTTGTTTGAAGTAATGCCATGAATTCATTTTGAAGGTAACTGAATTCTGAAGGAGCTGCAGATATAAATTCTGACTGAGGGGGATGGAGAAAGCTGCATTGGTCTAAATGAAGTGAAAGGAGGGATGACCTTCTTTCAGTCTCTCCGCTTCTTACCCTTCATCTGTTTTGGGGTTTGAAATTGAACTTTTGCAAGCAAACAGGGGTTGGTGGCAGCAGATTAAACACTTTGGGAGCTCTCACTGGCCAGATGTCAGTGACATCGATGAAGCATTCTCCATCTGGGCATTTATCCATGGACAGGGTTACTTACTCACAGAGGTTTACAGCCAATCCGATGACCTTCTGGTCACTCTTGGTATACATAGAGGATTTAGATTCTCTAGGAGGGTGCTAGTAGAAATCTTCACTTTGTTCAAGGCTCAAGTTGTTTGTGAAGATTCTCAGTCAGTCAGATGATAGTTATTCAAGGAGGGTTCAACTGAGGGAAACTCTCAGAGTCCAGTCAGTCACCTCAAAACCCTGGATAAGGAGGAAAGGTTAGTCAAGTAAGCCAAAAGAAGGACCAGGATTAAAGGATGGCAAGCTTCGTCATTTCCTTATAAGGTCATCACTCCCTCTGGCTTCATTAAACAGGTGGTCAATAGCCACCCTGGTCATTTGTCGACAAAATTAAAACAAGTTTGTGCAGAAGCATCAAGGAGGTTTGACCTTTTATAGTTAGAACAGGCTTTAATTGCTTTCCACATCAGATTTCAGTAAACATGAACATTGAGAAAGCTTTCCAAAATTTTTCATCTCCTGCATCGATTATATTTCAGGCTCGGTAACTGCCAGTAAACACAGGCCAACAACATTCAGTCCTCCCATTGATGAGTGTGATCAGTCTGCTGTATGCAGGGCCACCGAAACCGGCTCCTCAGAGGAAAACACTTCATGAAATGTGAAATCTGACTGATTGTGCGGCTGATGGGCCACGTTCCGGTGAAAACTCAGCGCCGTTGTCTCATGGGGCTGAATCTCAGTTAGAAAAGCATTTGCATCCATATTTAGAGGCAGCCATTAAAAGGTCATCCCGCCATTTGTTTCTCTGAGTCTCTGATCCCTTATCAGCACTTGATTGATTGATTTTGACTCTGGTCTCGTCGACTTGAACATGATCTGAGTGCAAAAGTCAAGTTTGTGTGTGTGTGTGTGTGTGTGCGTGTGCGTGTCTTAACATCTGAGGGCATGCGTCAGTGGTGTATATTGCACAGGGTAAACAGTGTTTGTGTGTGTGTGTTTGTGTGTCCACGCGTGCATGCGTGTGTGATTGAGGCTTTGGCTGTGGCTCCTCTGATCTTTATCAAAGAGACCTGAGGGGACTGACAATATCCACTCCTCTATCTATCATCCCTCCATCTGTCTGTCTGTCTACTCTCTCACTTTCTGCCATTCAGCAGAATTCAGAATTGAATCCAGGTGAATTAATGGCAGCATGAGAAAGAGAAGGTGACTCTAATAGCAAAGGTTGGTTGAAGGAGCTGCACCCTGATAGGATCTTGAAGGTGATATATACAATAGTTATATGAACCTATATGAATGACCGAAACCAAAGATTTACAGATCTTCTATTTGTCATTAGAAGTTGTGGTATTTTACAAGAACAAAGCAGGAAGGGGAGCTTTGAGTCGATCTGTCCGAGTTTGTGTTGGGAGTGTTATCTTTTCTTTATGCCCAGTTGTGTGTTATGAGGATGCCTGTAAGCTGCTTATTTTAACATCACCAGTGAGGCCATGTCTTTATTTATGTTTGCTCCCAGAACTGCATTTTAACTTTCTGTGGAAGAAAATCAAGACAGTATCACATGCAAAGAGCAGGTATTCGAACACCCATTTTGTTTTTCCAGGTTTGTGTAGGATTGTCTGATTTTTGTTGATAACTTATGCATTCATTTGCTCAGTGTTTGCGCTGTGACGTAGATAAAGAGACCACACAACGTATTGAAAGGAGAAGGAATTACAGAGCCTGCTGTTGTGCTTCACAACTCTCTGCTTCTCTTTCTCCTTCTTCCTCCATTTCTGTATTTTACTTCTCTCTGTCCACAGATTGTGCATGGCTCAGTGCACATATGTGGCACCCACAATACATGTGTGTCTCTGTGAGAGAGAGAGAGAGAGAGAGAGAGTGTGTGTGGCAATATATATATACAACTATGGCTTAGTTCATGCATAGAAATAAGAAGGAATTTGTCAGTTCTGTCCCAGAAGAAAAGTGGTTTTACAGTCCTGCAGAGCTTGTGTTTGCGTGGGTGCACGCATGTGCGTATGTGTGTGCCTGTGTCTGTGCATGCTGTATATGCATGTATCCTTTGTATTCCCATGTGTATATAGCAGGCAAGGGTGAAGTATGTGAGATTTGAGAGGGGGGAATATGGAAGATGGAAGAGGAGCACACTGTATATGTGGAGTAATGGAAAGCAGTGTGGAGGCGAAAAGGAGAAATGTAAGGAAAGAAGGGAAGCGAAGCAGAAGAAAAAATGAGAAAAGCAAATCTTCACTCAGAGAGTGTACGAGACAAAGGACTAGGAGAGGAAGAAGAGAAGAGCAGCTCCCTGTAATAATGTAATGTGCTCCATGCTTTCTTGTTGAACAGGAGAAATCAATGCTGTTTTAATGCTCTGTGTGTGTGTGTGTGTGTGTGTGTGTGTGTGTGTGTGTGTGTGTGTGTGTGTGTGTATGTGTGCGTGTGTGTGTGTGTGTGTGTGTGTGTGTGTTCATTATGTACAGTGTGAATGCAGCTACTCACTGTTCCAACTGCTGCAAGGTCAGCTTCAACGCAGGGGCATCAATCAAAACAATCACACACACACACACACACACACACACACACACACACACACACACACAGTGATGGCAGATGTGAAGAGCAGATTGTGAGAAATAAAATTTTGAAGGAAAATATGAGTGTTTTTAAATTCACATCTGCGTCATGAATTATACAAATGTCAGTGATACGTGCGTCACATACGTACAAATCAGTGATTTCTGACAGTGTTGTTATGCGTAGTCATGCTCTCACGCGACATTTGCAACCCACAGAGACTTAAGTAAGCCACAAGCCTGTTGACAGGACTGTGACACTTTACTTTATAGTAATGCATCAAACACATTTATTTAACATTAATGCAGTCTGAATTATTTTGCTAATGACAGACCACATTCCCCAGGGCTGCCTGACCTTTCACTGTGTGGAGAGGCAGGATGGGTGAGTGACACTAAAGTAAGTAAAGTAATTAATTACAGCAAGCCTTTAATATAGTAACAAACAATGAGTGTCGTTTTCAGTGTTAAGCAGAAAGACGTGGGCCTCCTCAAGGTTACTTGTCAAAAACAAGTGACCATAGCTCGTTATCTGGATCTTTGTATATCATTTTATAATTGTGTAATCTAAAAAACCTGCCAAATTTCTCAGTCTCAGGCCCTCAATGACTATCCACATGATGCATCAGTTTGATGTCTGGATAATGTAATTACAGTAAATGGCTGCCAGACATCTTCGCGTCTGGCTGGGCAGGATACCGGAGGCGCCTCACATTGCATAAGTCCAACAAATGACATATTAATGTGATACCTGGATAAAACGAACTCATTCGATGATGGATTTATATCAAGAAGCTGCCAAATGTTTTAGTACCTGGAAAGGATAGGTGTCGAACATCAAAGATTGTCCAGAAAATAGTCATCAGTCTGATACCTGGCTAATATAATCAAAGTGAAGTGTAGAGTAAAGTCTTTCAGTGACTAGAGTCTGACACTAAAAGAAGTTCAGCAAATGATATATTGACCTCATATCTGAATGATATTAAATATTTTTATGATGGAATTACAGCAAATATCTCCCAAACCCCTCTGCGCCGGGACAGGATAGAAATTACATCAGATGATATATTGATATGATATTCAGATCTGTCAGACAACCACTGGCCACCTGACAAAAATATAGGCTACCCCGGTACATAGTTAATGTCAGTGTGTGTGGAAGTGTGCTTACGTTCTGCAGTGGTGTGTGTGTGTGTGTGTGTGTGTGTGTGTGTGTGTTGATAATAATACGGCCTCCTGGCCAATGTCAGTCCATTATTCAGCTTTATATCAGCCAACCAATCAAACGGCCTCCCTTCAGGGTCACCACCTCGGCCCATCCAATCAGCTCCTCCTGCCAAGCAGGAAGGAATATCACCTGATTAGCATAACTAGAAAATGAGCAGGATCATGCTGACATGGCAGTTTCTGACGCCGTGAGTCAGACAGCAGCTCTGAGGTGGCGTTTCGACAAAACATATCCCTCAACATTGTGAGCCAGTCAAAGAGGGTTTTCACCAAATGTAACAGCATCCAATAAAATGTGATAAGGAACATCGGAAGAGTGATCTCTAACCTCCTTGAGCTGCGTCTCATCAGCAGATTTCATTATTTAAGGGCTTTCCGTGGGGTCTTCCTCTCAATATTTAATCATCTAATTAATTGTTAAAATGACTATCAGTGCTGTGTTCTCCAGCCCTTGTGCTCTGCTTTCTATCAGCAGATTTTCTCATTTCACTTTCCCACTGCTTTTAGCCTCTTAACTACTGTCTCAGTGAAGGGAGAATTGCATTATAACAGTGGAAAGTACACTAACGAGAGCGCTACTTTGTTCAAAACAGCTGAATCAGATAAGATCATAACACTGAGGCTTACCCTCAGAGTCCCTTTTCTTTTCCCTTGTTGCTATTCCCTTGCCATTTTTTGACATCTTGTCAACTTAATTTGTTATATTTAAGTGACAGGTTTTTTAAAAATTATGCATAAATATATGGTCAGGCAACATAACACGGTTCAGTGTGCTACAGAATAAATGAATACATTTTCTGCAAGTTTTATTGCTATAAGGGTGATTTCATGCAAAGCCTATTTTTGATTTGACATCAGTGTAAAAATAAGTAAAACAGTGTGGAAGAACAATGAGCTATGTTAGTCTTGAGCAGAGGGGGAGCACTTGTTGGGTTGCCGTTGATGTTATATTATACTGCACTAATGGTACAAAGACTGGTGACAGAGGACAGGATGAAAGAAGAAGAAAAGATTAAAAGGGATGGGATGGAAACGAGTTGAAAGAACTGAAACAGGACAGAGGCCAGCTGCTCACGTCTTCAAGTGTACTTCAGCATAAAAGCTGCCACCACACTGTATAGTCTGATATAATTTCAACAGGAGTTTGAAAGCCAATGTTAAACCTTCCATTGATCAGCTTTTGGAGCAGGGCCCACGCCAGGCATTTAAACCAATTAGTAAAACAGCTAATGGAGCTCTTCTCATAAAGTCAACAAGTATGCTTCTTGGAGCCTTACCCTTGTTGAACGTCAGTGCTAACATTTTTGTGCAAGGTATAACCTGTTAATGTAGGTGTTGATTTTTCCCCAGCACTCATAATAATTGGGTAGCATAAATAAGAAAACAAGCCAGTTGTGTGTGGTTCTGTTGGTCTTTAACTTTTATTTCGCCGTCAGGAAAATCGAGGAAATCTAATATTTCTTCAGCTTAATTTACATTCTGTGCGGTTTTCAAACACTATATAATCACTGCCTTTATATTTAGGATGATTTCTCAGCTGTGTCTGTGTTGGTTGGTTAGTTTCACAGTTAAGGTGAGCTTGGCAGCTTTAAATTTGAGCGTGTGTGTGTGTGTGTGTGTATTTGTATGTGTGCCAGTATCTGTCAGTCAGTTTTCCAGGGGGTCTCTTGATGTTAAATTTAATAAGTCACGCTACAGTAACCACAGCTATTAGATATCACACACATTCTGGCACACACACACACACCCGCAAAGCTAGCTAGCTAGCTCACCTCATCTGTGCAACCAAGCAACACACACACACAGATGTTATCAGCACGGAGTGGTGACTCTCACGCACACACACACACGACAGCAAACTCAGGCTGTGCGCTTTTATTAAATATGCACAGTATACACCAGAGTATGGCTGAAGTTGTCAGTCACTGGAGGGAGACACACACACACACACACACACACACACACACACACACACACACACATTGACAATGACTGTCTCTACAGGCAATAATCTGTACATGGGTTACCAGTTAATGTTTCATACACCACTTAACAGCATTAACCTTGCATAGCCCTCCACTGCCGGCTGCTCACTTGGTGTCAGATGGTTTAAGGACAAGCAGAAGGTCTGTCTAAAGGTATTAGCGATATAGGAAAGTGACAACACAAAGTGAACCCCAGAGACAGCACTGTCCATTACACCCATAATACCAACTGTCAGATGGAACGATCAACAGCATTAACTGTTGTAGAGCTATGACCTGTCAAGTCTGAGGATTAGAGTTGAGGATGGAGCTGGAGGAGAGGCCTTTGGGTCATTAAGATAAAGGAGGGAGGGTGAACGTGCTGTGACACGTTCACGGTGAAACATCGTCTGTTCAAATTCAGACTAAAGCTTATCTGGTGTCCAGAATGGTAAAACTGTTCATCCTCAGGGAGGCATGGTTTTGATCAGTATATTTTCTGGAAATATGCACATAATCTGTCTTGTGTGCATGTAAACATTTTAATGGTGATGGTGGCGCTACTGGAAAAATCAAAGGGTCGTTATCTTGTATAATGAGTGCTAGGGTCAGTGCCGTAAAAGAACAGTTTATGCATCCGTTGCATTGATTGGCTGCCAATGTTGACATAAAATTTAGTATAGATTCATGATCTCTTGCTGCTAGTTCAATAATTAATTGATTTAAATGGTCAATTTTATTTGTTAAGCACAGTTTTATGCAAAAGCAATTTATATTGGAGGAAGGGTGGTGCAGGAGGTTAGCTGGGACGTGATGGTGAGGCGTCAGTGTCTGCCAGCTTGAAACCAACATGTCCCCATCAAGTAAACAATTTCCTTTTGGACGACTTGAATAGACTTGACTTTGAATGGTCAAGCTGAGGGTCAAGCACAGGGTTTTGTCCATAGTTATCTAATGACTGAATATCATACTGACAATGGCTGATCGTTAGCCTTAGACAAAAGAGAGAGGATAGATTGAAATACAAAAGAGGGGATTTGAAAAGAATGTATGTGTATGTGGTCTGGGAGTGGAGGAGTGCTCTGGTATTGATCAGCACAAAAAGGCCTTCTGAGAGGACACACTCATTTACTCAGTTCTGCTCAATGACAACTATGGCATCTTTTTTAAAACCCTTTGCTCCCTCTCTCCCTCCCTGTCTCTTGCTTCCCTTAATGGATATTGATTTAGTTTTAGGAACATACAGTAAGTTTCTATCTATCGCGCCAGTTGTGTCTTGCTAACCTCTTCTGCTTCTAAACTCTCCTGCGACCTTTGAGGTGAAGCTATCTTTCCAGATGACAGTAGCGGGAGTGTAAGTACAAATCTGTGTGTGTACTTGCTGGTGTGCGCGCGTCCGTGTGTGCATGTGTCACGGTGCGCCGCAGCTTTAGCAGAGTGACAGTGATGTCAGACACATAACGATTTCCCATTGGCTGTTGGCCCCTGAGGCCTAACGACCCGTTATTGATCTGACCAATTAGCATTCACACCTTTAATTAATACTGAAGCCTGATGTGCACACACAAGCGAATGCGCGCACACACACACACACACACGCACGCACACACCCACACACACACAGTGTTAATTAATAGGGAAAAGAGGGGTGGTTGTGGGAGGAGATAAGAGTAGAAGGGAGGTGGGGGGGGTATGGATGTGTGAGACATGGAGGAGAAGGGTCAGTTAGAGAGAAAGGGAAGCAAATCAAGACCCTGACTTAAATCAGTGCAGCCCCTTGATTTAAGGACTAATGGTATGTCAGAACTCAATTGTATACTGACTTTTGAGACTTTGAACAAGCTTACCTTTGCTTGCTGAGAAAATTTGTATTAGTTTTACCTCTATAAGTGTGATACTTGCACATTGTTGTGAAGTAGTGCCAGCATTGTGATTGCCAAACCCCCCGATGCATTCCTTTAATATGACCGTCATCTACAGTAAGTCAGTGTAATGAAAAGATGTGTGTTTGCGTGATGCCTGCAAACACTGAACCTTGTACCATTTTGTTTGATCAAGTGCGATGGAGCTGATGTTTTGATCTCCAGAAAGATAGAGTTAGCCCTTTCAGGTCAGATCAAACAGATAACAGATAGTGGTATTTTTGTTTTTCTTTGTGTGTGTGTGTATGTGTGTGTTTAATGAAGCTCTGTTGGTAGGATGTCTTTAGGGGGAAATCTAATGGTTTATTGAACCAGGCCTCAGAGAAACATTGATCACCACATCAAGGAGCTATACCCACACGGGCACACAGACACAAACACACACAAAACACATGCATTCGCCTTGTATGCACACGTGCAGTGACATGCACACACAGGCAGACACGGCAACGTACACACACACACACACACACACACCAGTGAAGTGGATGTAAAGGGCTTATAATTGACAGCGTTGTGAGCAGTCCAAGTGCCGTCATTATCTGCTCATTCAATTACATACAGGGAAATTGCAAGGCTGTAAAAAACTTAAGTACATCTTTTCAACGAACGTTCTTAGTTGGATATTCCATCCACAAAAATGAGGTAATTGTGTTGGACAGGGTTATTTTCTTCCTCCAAAATTATTAACTTCTTCCACCCGCTCTCGTAAAATTGCATCCTCACCCGACTCACTCTAATTGTGTATGTCTATCATGTGAAAGTTTATGCTTAAGTGCGTTGCGTTTCAAAGGCAGACCGTGCTTTTCACTTCACTGCATTTATGTGAAAGCGTGTCCTTGTTAGTTCTGTTGATGGAGTCATTTTGCATGAACTGTCCCATAATATGATGTATATGTGACAATGAGCCAACCAGTATCATAAAAAGCAGATGGACAATAAGGGATCAATTTTGGCCTAACCAGCAGTTGAGAGAAACAAGGTTTGGCGAATAATATCTGAATACATTTCATTTTATGCTGTGCTTTTAATGCCAGTGTTTTATTAGTATTTCCATGCCAATTTAGCAGTCATCTGCCCCAATTAGGGATCATTAGTGATCATTTTAAATTGCCAAAAAGTGAGTTCTGCCTCTGACAATTCTGTGTCAGGTATACTGTCCTGCTTCTGTGCTGTTTAGGCTGAAGACAGAATCACCAGCATAGACGTCAGGCTGCCTGAAGCTGTGTCATGACTGCATTCAATGCAGATTATTATTATTCACACAGAACATCAAGGCAATCTTTAACACTGCCTTTACCTTCAGGGAGAGTTGTGTGTGTGTTCGGTTGTCAGTGCTGTGGCATCTAATAAACCCAGAGAGACAGAGAGACATTAGTGATGTGCTGCTCTGAGTCCATAATGTTTGATCTCCACTAGAAGCTGCAGTCATTAGCACCACGGTTGTGTGTGTATTAACGGATCTCCACAGCTGCCAGTGATCTAATGCTTTGAACCACCGTTACTCAATCTGGGAGCTCTCTATATATCCCGCTTTTCACTGTCTCTATCTGACTCAAACACACACACACACACACACACACACACACACACACACACACACCTTCAGCTGCCTCTTAGTCCTTTTCCCTCCATTAATAGTTTCATAATTAATCATAATTACACCATCACCAAGCAGCTTCCAATCAAAAGTGGTTGAGGGTAGGTGTGTGTGTGTGTGTGTCTGGCTTTGTGTGTGGTTTATTAGTTCCTGTCCTTCATTCCGTATAAAGGGTCAGAAGAGACAAAACAAAAGTAACCCCAGACAAAATGGTTTTATTAAGCGTCAGTCTTTTCCATTAATGTTCCCTGTGACATCAGCGGTACAGTACGGATAAAGAGTGAGAAAGGTAAGTTTCAGCTGGTTATGGTTATACAAAGATACTTAGAAAAAGCCGACATTAATTGGAATAATGCAGACCACACACTCAGTCTCTGGCATGAGCACTTTATCCACTCCTCACATGTTCACGGCCCTGACCCTCCTTTCACCTTCACTTGACTACAGACTGGACGCACTACTTCCTGTTTTCCAGGATTGGTGCAGCAGGCTTGTTTATTCTTGAAATGATCGTCCTTACACAGTACATTTTTTAAAGTGAAATAGCAGAAACAGAAAAAAACTCACTCAGCCTTTCACATTCATATTTTGTATTTTACCTTTTATTGCCACACTTCCTGTTAAAATGGCTCTGCCTCAGTCTTTTAGAAGCCAATTAGGCAACTGGTGTTTTTGGGTAACACGATGAAAGCAGAGTAACTGTGCTGCCATCATCAGGTTGTGAGTTTTATCAAAATGCACGAGTTATGGTGGAGCATTTTGAAACGTTCACTGTTGAGTGGTCATGTAATCACAAATCAAGTGGATGATTGGTGCAGAAATGGACCTCAGTATAAACTACCCTAAATGCTTTCCCTGCTGCAATGTGCAGAGGTGGAATACAGCCATTATCTTCACACAAATACTGCAGAGGTGGACTGTTTTTAGGTACTTGTGTCTAAATTAGGCATTTCCATTACTGGGAAGTTTAGAACTTTAGTTACACAACAGTTGTCTGGCACAGTCCTCTCACAATGTTTTTGAAGAATAAGCCCAAATCAGGGATTCGTTTGGTCAGGCATGGTCTCAAGGGTCTTCTTTAGGTCAAGAGAAGGTCTCTTACTTGAACAATAAGGAAGGAATCCACCCTCAGGGTTCAGGTCATTTTCGGCTTGTGTAAGCAAGACTCTCATTATTATTAATTTTGCTTGCCCTCTTGTTGTGGAGTGAACCATTCCAAAGCCACTGCCCTAACTACTCTTATCAAGCATTATGAGCCGCACTTTAGTTTGTTTTTTCTGTTTCAGTCACACTCGTTAAATTTTTATTAGAAAGAGACGTGCAGTAGTTTAAAAAAACTGATTTATTGTAGAATAGCAACTTCCTTCCTTCGTTGACTCCTTGTTCGTTTGCTCAGCATGATCCCTATTAATGGGCTTTTTTGCATTTTATGCTGGTAATGCTTTTGAAGAGAAAGGTGTCACAATTTTCAAATGCCGGATGTCTCAGCTTGGCATTAATCTTTTCATATTAAAAAGCACACAGCCATGTAAAATAATTCCATATTATCCTATTCATGATTGTTGAGCTGTCATAGAATTCGAGGAAATTGCCTGAATCTCAGTATGAATGACAGTTGCTTGACAGCCCTGCAGCAACTTTCTAACAATGGGGCTATTGTTTGAGGGGGGAAAATTGTCAATATAAAGATATGGATGTGTTATAGTTGAGCGAAATGGGCCCAAAAATGACTTTTTTTTTTTTTTCCAAATATAACACTCCAGTGTTTCCAAAGCTCCAACAAAACCTCTTAAGCCTCAGCTGCACTTTTCTGAACTCTCTCAGAAAAAATGAAAGTTTCTATAATGTATACTTGTTGAAAAGCACATGTTAATGCATAGATGAACCAACAAAGAGTACTGCATGGTAGTTACCCCAGGCTCAGCTGCTAATATTTCTGTCTACTGTGTGATTGATTAACTCATCAAATCAGATGTATTTGTATTTGTATAGTGAAAATGGTAATGGTTATCCATCAGTGTGAACAAGAAACTGGCAATCTTATATCAGAGCGCTAATGTCAGACTGAAGAAACACAACATTTTCCTCACATTTCATGTATATACACATTTGGCAACATCACGAGAGCTAAAATGAAACACGGGGATGTATCTTCTCATATCTGCTTGTCACACAGACTACCATACATAGTTAGCAGTGTTCATGAGAAAAAATATAAATTACTGTCCTATAAGTTGAACATAATATTAATAATACTATAAACAGACTGTTGTGAAACTAAATCTGTGTTTTTTGTTCCTGGCATTGTCAGGAGGCCACCCGACCACAAAAATGATGCACAACTTCTGCTGTAAACTTTGATTAACTTAACGGACTAAAAGTGTTTTATGACACAAGTTCCCCACAAGTCTATAAAAAGAGTTGGTCAAAGTGTTGAATAAATCAAAATGACAAGCAACTGACTGGAAAGCTGACAGCCAGTGAAACCTTTTATGGTTCTAAGTGGCCCAGAACACATATCTGTTTGTTGCACACCTCTGGACTCATTCGTCTGTTCGCTCGCCGTCCTTATAAACCTGATATCTTTCATGGGCAAATGTCTTGAGAAGAGTTTCTGAAAATCATTTTTCAGATGGTTAATGGAAATCCATGTACATGTTTCTTCTTCTATGCTTTATTCTCACGCATTTCAGCATCTATTATGTTCTGACATAAAACTTGGTTCATCTTTTATCGAAGTTACTGCTGACAGAGGTGTAAAAGCTCCAAACTCATTGAATCATCCCTCTCTGGCTCTGCCTCTCTTTCCTTTTTCTGTCTCCCTCTCCGTCTCTCTCTCTCTCCCTCTTCGCTGTCTTTCACTCCCCCTTTCCAACCCTCCAGTCTGCAGTGTCATCCGTCTCACTAAAAACTCTGAAAGCATGGCAGCATTCTCTCCATCGCTTTTTACCCCCCACTCACTTCTTTTCTCCCATCTCGGTTCTTCCGTCTCACGCTCCCTGTACCTGGACTCTGCTGTAATTGCTTATCTAGGGAGAAATAAAAGCCCGGTAAATTGTGTGTGTGATTGTGTGTGAGAGAGGTAGAAAAAGTAGCTGCATGCTGGCGTCTGCTCTACATGCAGGCCTCTGTGTGCCCCTATATGTGTGTGTATGTGTGTGTGACTAATGCAGATAGTTCTACAGATGGCCCATAAAAGCAGCAGCTTGTAATGAAGCATCTGAGACTGAAATCATAGTTATGGTAAACTGGGGAGAGACAGAGAAAGGGAAAGAGAGTCTGAGATAGATGGATGGAGAGAGAGAATAGAGAGGAGGAAGAAGTGAGGGGAAGAGAATAAATAAGAGAGGACAGGCAGCTATAAACCATGAAAAGGAGTGTGGGATAGCTGTTGGCTACTGAATAAACTAGTGTAATGAAACTATGTGATGTTCACAATAAACTAGGGAGAGAAAGAAAGGAGGAATGAAGGGATGGACAGAAGGGTGATATAGTATGGTTGGAACAGGAGGGAGAGGGAAGGAGCTGGCATGTCATCAAAGTTTTTAGTTGAGGAGGAGGGAGCAGGGGAACAGGAGGGGAGGGGATGGGTGGAGTGTGACAGGATAGACATTGAGGGAAGAGTGGGGAGAGATTAAAAAAACAGGGGATGTGGGAATGAAAGATAAAAAGAAGGGGCTTATGGGGCAGAGACAGATGGAGAAAAGGAGGAAGAAAGATTAAAAAAAGTGAAAATGAAGCAGAGGAAACAAAAAACTTTATGAAAAATCTAGGTGATGGAACAAAGGATGAAAATGTGATGACATGGCTAAGAAGGGAAAACCTTTGCGTGTGCGCTACGACCATGAATACACCAGTTGTGTGTGTGCGTGTGTGTGCGTGCGTGTGTACGTGTGTGTGTGTATTGGTGAGAGTAAATGTGTGCCTGATAGGACGCTGAACAGCAAACATCCTGACACTGAGTTGGACCACACTGACTAGCAAAATCAATAGGCCAACAGGTCGCAACACTAGGCCACCCTGACAGCCAATCACAAAACAGCACGGGGGGGTCGCCACAGTGATGGATGACCCTGGGTGAGCGCGTGTGCATGTGTGTGTGTGTATGTGCGCTTGTGTCCAAGTGTGTCTTGTCAGTGTGCGTTTCTCTGTAACTGTGTGTCTGTGTGAAGATAAGGAGGACGGCGCTGGGGGTGGGGGGGGGTGTTGGGAGGCGGGTCGTCTGTCAGGGTCTTTACCAAAACGATTTTCCTCTTTCGTTTATGCTGTCCATGCACCAGGATTAAGTATACCCTCTTAAAAAAAAAAAAAAAAACATTAAAGAGAAACTTTATTTCAACTGATTACAGCACATGGAGCTTGGCTGGGGTTTTTTTTGTAATGTAAACTCATTTAGAGGCAAAGTTATTTCTGTTATTAAGATCTTTTTAATGATAATAATAATAATAAGAGTAAAAAGGCATCAAGTTTCATTTAAAGGAAACTAAAAGAGTGTTTTTGCATGTGGCCACTGATAAACGCAACATGTCCATATAATCCTGAGAGGAGTCAGCAGCAGTGAGGCTGCAGTGGAGCCACAGCAGCAGAGAGCAAAGGGGGGGGGGGCTGTCATTGAAAAGGTATGACAATAAAGTTACTGTATAAATTAAACAGCCAAGCAATCCAAGAATCACTCAATCGATTCATTTGCTGACATCAGATCTCCTCCACCCGCCGTCTGCTTTGTGAATGACAATTACACGTTTTTGCCGAGAGGGTGGAAAAGATTCCCCCGCACTCCTGCTTTTCATTCAAAGATCATTGAGCGTATTTCTGAAGTTTGAGGAGTGAAGCGCTGTAAGGGTTTCAGAGTTTCTGGTGACATCTTCAGAAAAAGTCCATCTCCTGCACTCATTTGGGAGCATATTGAGCGTAATCTTCATCAGTACCGCTGTTGATTCCTCTCCTTCTCTCCTTCTCCCTCTCCTTTAGCTTTCCTGTTCCCCCCTCTCCCTCCCGTCTGTCTAAGTAGTTTCACAGTGCTATCTATCATGTTGGGCATCCTCTGTCTCTGTCTGCCTGTCTCCTGTTTTTTCCACCTCCCCCTCTTTCTGTCTCTCTCTGCTCTTGCCTCCCCCTCACCCAATCAGTCTGTCTCCCTCCCGCCCCTCCCTAACCCCCTATCTGTCTGAACAGTTTCATAGTTGTATCAATCAAGTTCAAACAATAAGACTGGAGTTGGTCCCTGTTCTCCCATCTACTTCCTGGTTTATGGTTTGTAATACCCCTTCCCTGTCTCTCCGTCTGTCTCTCCCCCTCTCTCTGCTGTGTGTGTGTTTGTGTGTGCGGATGTTTATATGCACACTTGTGCATATGTCTCAGGCATAGAACTGTTAATGTATCTGCAGGGAATAATGTGATTAACTATGAAACACTCTGTTATTGTCTCCCTCCCTTTCTCTGGGGCTGAATTTAGTCAGCTTTGACTGGGAATGTAGTCAAAATATTCTTTTTACATCACTCATGCTTGGAAATATGTGTTAAAAAGAACTATAGGTTTAAGGACCTTGCTATATGTTAGCTTGTGGTAAGATTTCAGAAGAGGCTGTGACCATGTATAGGTGCCTAAACTGCATTATTACAATGCAACTGTCTTTTTTATCTGACCACGAAACTACATTTTTGATGCTAGGTGCAGTGTGTGGACTCCTGTAAGTGTTTCACAACAGTGTCTGGACTGGACGCATCACTGAGCGAGAGCTGGGCGTATTATTTGGTTGAGTGAGGGTTGAGTTGAAACTAAATGCATAGTTTAACATTTCAGTGCAATTAATGCAGAAAAGTCTAAATCTTTCTCCCTTTCTCGTTTTCTCTCCCCCTCTGCAGAACTCCACAGTACATCTTGTGGAAACCCTGGTATCCCGCCCAAAGCCGTGCTGAGTGGTGGTGGACGTTTTGCCGTGGGAGACCGTGTGCGGTACAGCTGTGTTCCCGGTTACGTCTTAGACGGCCATGCCACACTCACCTGCATTACCAATGCTGGGAACACCGCCGTCTGGGACTTTCCTGCTCCAATTTGTCGAGGTATGGACGACTAAACCTGAATGTATGTCTACATATGAAGAGTTTTATTCTAAAGGATACCATCTATGACGGATACTATGGATACCAAATGACGCCAACAGAAATTACAATACTTGCAATTAATTTGGGTTTTCATAACAATAACACTTGACTTCATGCAAGGCTTTCCTAAAACAAATAATTTAGAATTTTGGAATAAAACCCTTCATATAATTCATGTGTATATGTGTGTGTCTGTGAGAGAGACAGACAGACTGTGCACGTGTGTGTATGTGAAAGCGCGCGAGGCAGGCAATCCAAGAATGCTCGTGTGTTCAGTGTGTGTCTACGGTTTGTGTGTGCCTCTATATGCTTTCCGTTATAATCAAAGGTGTGTGTGGGAGAGAGGCAAATATGCACAGTGTACTGTGTGCTGTTGTCTATTTTTGGATTCTGGGTTAGGTTTAGATTGTCTCTGTATGTAGTGGTGTATGCTATGCCACACCGCTGTGCATAGGCTGAGAAACACCTCTGTGAATTTGTACCTGCATACATCCCCCATATTCCATAGGTGGATGGAAATGTGTGTGCACAATAAGTTTATTTTACGTAAAAGTAGATGTAGTTTCTAAAATAAATGATACACACTAACATCTAAAAATACCTAATATTAACATTGTAGATAAGAATTACATTAAAGCTCCATTATACAGTTTTTTGTTTGTTTGTTTAATCAAATCTATGTAAATTTCTCCCTGTCATGGAGAGGCTTGCTTGTACAATCAGTCTTCTGAGAATCACACCCACAGTCTTCGGGGTTCATTCTGCCCTCAGCTGCTGACAGCTCATTGTTTTACAGTGTCAGTCATATGGTTGAGTCCCAACAGCTCTCGCCGGGCCCCATTTCCAAAAAACTCTGGATGTAACCACAAGTGAAAGAAGATCCAGTTTGACAGCCTTGAGATCATATGCCCCTGATCACGATATGCTCATCGATGACCACACCCTTGAAGCCTGAGAAAGTCTGAGCTGCCTTGCACTCTTCTCTGCATGCCTATATATTGTTTTCCATTGCATTGTGGATGTTCTGAATACGTCCAAAATGATATCAACTCAAAATAGTCATCATTATGGATGAATCCACCTCCTCCTCCTGCATGCTCAACCCCTCGCCTAAACCAGAGTACTTCTAATAAGTCAGTAGGCAGCTGACATGCACAAATGTGCTACATGTGGCCACCTGTGCTACGAGGTTTGGACAGCAGGACTGCTTAACACGTCCTCACATGACACGCAAGTGACAGTTGGTGGTGATGCTGCACCTCTATTGCATTTCTGTTCTCATCTGGAACCTCAAATCTTATGTTTTCAAAGAAAATTAGGTTTACTGTTTTGATGATTTTGTTTCTAACATGTGATACTGACATATATTCACATGTGTATACAGTGAATACAACCATATGCCATAGATGTAGATATACCTTGACTGTTTCTTTTGTCACTAAAGCTGCGCAATCAGGGATTCTTCATACCTTCTTTGACATCAATCACCTGAACTTTCCAAGGCAGAGGCAGTGATTTAGTTATGATATCAAACTTTGCTGCTCCCCCCTGAATGCATTCCGGTTGTTGATCTGATAAGCAACACAGAGTCAGTCATCCAGAAGAGCGCCGTCCCTCAACACACAAGAGAAGGCACTTAAACTTCTCAGGGGGGACATGAACCTCTCCATCCTCCCAGGAGAGAGGGGGCGGATTCACAGTATTGAACTTGGAGGACTATCAGTTCATGGTATGTGCATTCCTCAGTGATGCAAGCACGAGCGATAAACACAAGAGATGCCACCAACGGCTATGAAGAAAGAAGGCAATGAATTGCCTGCAATTGGTGGAAACACAGAAGGTGTAGATCACCTTAGCATCCACCTCCGGGCAAACTTATGTAGGAGCTGTACTCTAAATGTCAGCAGCAGTGATTTGGGAAATTCTGTCAACAAGGCTCAAGGACACACACAGGAAGCATTCACGCCAGTATTCATGTGTGATGACTGTGGAGAGGACTACAATGACAGCAGCAGGAACCCAACCTGATCAACAGACAGAGCACAATCCAGGCCAGGTACTCCCTATTGGACCTTTGCTGGAACGTGGCAAAGCAGGAGATAACTGTCGTCGGTTTGTATATTCAGGATGTGGTGAGAAAGACATTGGATGCTGCCTGGTGGTCATTGGTTCAGATATATGGATGTCACAAAACAAGAACATGCAGGTTAATGTTGTCATGGATCAGCTCTGTGGACGCTAGTGGCAGATTCATTCAGAAGGAGAAGCAGCAAAATAGCCTGGTGTGTCTGGACTGTGCCGTTTTGGGCAAAGCAAAGGGGTATACCGACGTGTGTTTAGCCTGACTGAGATATCATGAAAATAGCATGAAGTTCCACAAAGACCACCAGGGTAATAAAGACAAAGATAGGGCCAAACACGATATCTCAGTATCTCACGTTGTTGCTATATGCAATGCTTTCACAACATGGAAATGAGTATTATAAGGACAAAGCAGGTGTGAAACGTCGAACCCTGACAGTTTCCCTTAATCACACCTCTCTTGCCTTAAATTACTCATCATCAAAAGGATGCTGCATGATCATTCTTTGAAGTTCGATGCAAAGGATTTCCCCACTCCATAGAACTGATAACACATATTTAAAGCCTCCTGAAATTCAGTCAAATCGGTTTTACATTATATAATGTTGAATGTCTGACTAAAACTGCAGGAAGTACATGCTCAAATCCAGTACACATGTGACAGCTAAGAGAGTGGCATTAACGCCATCACCAGTTATGTCATTTTTTTATTATTTATCATTTTGTTTACAGCAGACACTGCCAAATAAAGTTTGTATTCCCTACGTCTTAAGAGGGAACACAAAAACAATGTGCTGAATTGTTGCAAAGCATACCTCAGCATGCAGTGAGCTGTAATTTGGGTCTAGGGAAGGAAGAAGGGGAGGCGAGGGGGGAAGAGGAAGGGAAGAGGGAAGAGGGGGGAAATGGCAACGTGTCAGAGCTGGATTAGCAATGTCTCTGTCACTCTGTCAGGAAGGCTAAGAGGAGCCAAGCTCCTAATTCGTTCACACCAACTCAGAAACACAACGTACACAACTATTCACACCCCTCCCACATTCACACAACATGCACAGAAAACATACCCACACAGAGACACTCACAAGCACGCACAAAGTTGTGAAAGTGTATGTGTGTCACCTAGAGGCATTCATACCAGCCGTAATAGCTTTCTATCAATTATTCAGCCATGCAATCAAATGACTTGAAATGCATTTCTCAATATCACCGGGAATGTGCTCTCTTTCTCTCTTTCTCTCTTTCTTTCTTTCTTTCTTTTCTTCTTGTCCATTTATTCTCACAATCACATAGCTGTGAAAAGTACCTATCTATATATACAAGTGTGCTTAAATGATCACGTATGCATCGTGAATAGATAAGTATAGAATGGTAAAGTGCTACTACTTTCAGCTCTGCAATCACCGTCTTTTCTCACCTTTATAGATGAAATCAAGAGACCATATTTTTTCCATCACTGAGCGATAGAACATGTTGTGGGTGCACACTGTGGTTAGTGGATATTTTACACCAGGAATATTCTCGTTCGGTCCACTAAATGCTGTGTTTCAGTTTCTCTCCCACAGGTACTCAGTCCAGTGGGATTGGGGAATTTAAATTACCCTTAGGTGTGAAAATGAAGGTTGGTTTCATAATTCTCTTCCTTTCAGTTGGAGCCACTGTGGCCCTGAGTGCAGAATGAATCTACAAACTAAAATGCACCTTTAATTATAATGCAACTACAGCTTTAGATAATACCGTAGAGAAGAGTTAACACGTCTCTGACATGGTCTAAAAAAGTATTTGCTTCATGGCTTTGGATCTCATTATATTGAACAGGTGTTGCTGTTACTGTTCACTTTATGCATTTTGTATATTCGAAACTTTTATTGTCGTGTTGGAATGCCACCAGTGAGTGATCGCAATGCAAATTAGATTTTCTAACAGGCATATAAAAGACTGCCGTCTCTAGGAACATATAATACCATGCCAGTCTACTGATGGTGGTTCTAGTGGTTCATTTTTGGACGCAGTTGGTGGAAATGTAGTCCCACTGCTAACATTATTTACTGCCAGAACTCAGTTTGCCTCTTTGTTCGCCATATGCCATGTAGATAACTTTTGATTTATGACCCAAATTTCTGCAGAACAAGGAGTCACCAGACTACACTTTGAGGTCTCAAATCACCACAACAGACCGTGAATTTTCCAAGCGATATAGTGGGCTTTGTAGAATACAGTCTTGCACTTAACACTGAAGTGAGGTCCTCCTCTTGTAATTATTTTGATGTGCCAGTAAACCTGATTAAAGATGTGGCTGATGGATCAGCCCAGACTCATGCCAAAGCGTGCAATAGACCTGCTGATCCACAAGAGGATGGCGTGTCAGTGTGATGGCTTGCCTTGCCAGTAATGGTGGCAACACAGAACAAGTGTAGTATAAAGGGCAACAAAGTGTGTCTGGGGGTGAAGGTTGGGGTAAAGTGGGAGATCACTCACATGACTTTGAATCTGGTGGTTATTGTGGATTGTTTCAAGGAAGTAGTTACTTTAAGACAAGCCAGGATCTTTTCCCTGAACCTAAGCAGGTAGGTTTGGTGCCTAAACATAACCAAGTAGTTTTGGAAATGACACATGGTCACTTCAACAGCACATTGTTTAACTTTAAAAACCTTAAACAAACTAAGTGAAAGGGATGTAACTGTGTGTCAACATCATCACTTTTTACTGGTTGCACTGGGTATCAAGTAGCTAAGCTAAGCTAAGCTAACAAAGCTATTCAGAAACATTAACTACTACCATTAAGTTTGTATCCGGTTTGCTGTGAACTAATTTGAAGAAAGAAAGTCTCAAAGACAGATTTATGAAGAGCACATAGCAGCTTTAAATAGGCCCTTTGCAGGACAAATATACTAAGTTTTGTAGTTGGATGACTTGAATGATGATGACAGCAACAGAAAGCTAGGGACAGATTGCAGGAAGTTGTGTAACGTACCAAGGCTCCAGTAGAGGCCGGCGGAGTTTAGGATTGTTTAATTAGTAATCCAGAGAGTTTGGGATTGGTTGGGAACCATTGCAGATGTGTGCCTGCAGATCTACTGAGTCACTATGTTGTGTTTAGGTACACAGATAACTTACTTCACTTGACTTGACATGTGTAACTGTAGCGACAGCAGAGCCAGTCTTACCAACACTATTTGAAATTGGGTTAGTATGTGAAGGTTGCTGTATCAGCACACTTTTATTGTACCCAATCCGTGTTATATAGTACCGTGAGCAAAATATGATGGAAAAACACTGCACAGTTACAGTATAGTACACTAATGCATGCAGTAGAAAAAGGAAGCGTGTTATGGAGAGATTCCACGTGGACCTCTGAGTGCATCTGTGTGTTTGTGCGTTTATGTATGAGTGTCAGTATGTGTGCTTCTACTAAGTTGATGCAGAATTATTTACAGGACAGAAACACCCTTCAGCATTCAAAGCATCCATATTCACGCAAATTCACACACACGCACACACATGAGCATAGTTGGCCCTGAGAAAATTTCATCATGATCTCACAGATACAGAATATGCTTGTGAATATTCATGGTTTGGGTGGATGTGTATATGTGGAAGTGCGCATAAGTGTGTAGGGTGGGGGTGGTTTGAGTGAAAGAGAGCAAGACAGAGATAAACAGACAGAGCATCAGTGAATATGGTGTGCATATCTCTGTGGTGCAAGGAGGAGAGTTAGATTTAGGAGAAACTGTGACTGACCCTGTGCATGTTTTGAGTATGTGAAGTTGCATTAATACACTTTGAATCATTTAGTATGCCATAAAGGCAAATTGATTTCTGTATAATATCTTCAAGTCACAATAAGACCATTTGGAAGAGAGAAAGGCGGCACAAAAGAGGACAAGAGTTGAGGCGAAGAGAGAGAGAAGGGCATAGCTAGAAGGAGAGGAAGTAGGGGGTTATTGTTGGAATTGAAAAAGTAATAATGTGCTCTGACAAAACTCAAAATTAGACTGGCTGAGAAACGGAAATGAAATGAACGTGTGCACGGTTGTTTGCGAGTGCGTGCTTGTGTGTAGTCAGCAGAACGTGATTGAGGCTGCTGCTGCTTGGGTGGATGTTTTTGTGTCACGCACAAGGGTGTGCGCGTTATTGGTGGAGCTCGTAGCACTAATTCTGCTGCAGTGTGATCAGGCAACACTTGAATGTTTCTCCTGTTGTGAGCAATAACACTGCAGTCGTGCTGTGTTCCACACGAGACCATGCTGTGGCAGAGTTTAACTTAAGACCTCAGGTTACGTTTGTACATCCTAACCTAATCCTTACCCTCACCTGCCGGGTGTTTTCCAGAGGTGACATGTATGTGTACAGAGCTTGTCAATGAAAAGGTATCAGTAGATGCAAACTGGCTAATTGACTAATAAGAAAAACAATGAGTCTGTGCTTTGAAAGCGTGTCCTGAAGATGTAAGACTCCACTTCCTGAGCATCCAGAAACAGGAAGAAATGTGATGGAAACTATAGAAAAATAAGACAAACTACTGGAATTTCAGGTGAGTTTTGAAATCAGTCCAACTGTTCACTGTTGCACACACGCAGGCACACACTGTCGGGTATGCGTCATAAGCTAGCTACAGGCTAGTGTGTGTACTTTTGCTGCATTTGCTGTTTGTGCTGACTCCAAACCACTCAAGCCATCGTATTTGCAGGAATGTAGCAAGGCTGAAATGCACATTCACTTTCAAAGCTCCTTCGGTAAAAGCTCAGTGAGTTACTCACTGGAGGTTGCAGCTGATGGGGCTCCACTACAACTTTTAACTTTCTAACTCAATATTTACTTAGTACTTAACCAGAATTGTCTCAAAAGTCACTGCCATGTAAGAATGTATTTTTTTTAGCTTCAGTCTGTCATACTGAAACGCACATCTGACAACAAGGAAGCTCATTCGTTTGTATCTGTTCATTTTAGCTTAACAGGACAAAATATAGAAACAGAAAGACACAAAGAGGATCAAATGAGTTGCTCTTCAGTTCTAACAGTTGTTGCTGTGGATACAGATATATGTACTTACACAAGTATGTGTTAATGCATGCATTTACGCATACGTATATGTGGATATGTGGGCATTGAAATTAAGTAAGCATAGTAAATGAACAAACCCTTTTGTAAAATATTTTCTCTCTGATGTGACCTTTATGAAAGTGTTGTATGTGTTTCTGCTGTGCAATGTCATTAATCTGAAATGAACAATAAATAACCCATAATCATTTGTAAAGGTTAATAAGTCATTTTGCAGCAGAACGGAAATTTATTTTACGGTATTCACATTATATTCAGATCACAGAACCCAAATCAGAAGACAGCAAACAGGAAATCACTTGGATATTAATTCACACATTTTCACCTCCTTTAAGTTGCCATTATTGAGAAGGTGACCTTTTCACGTTCAGTTAATTTTCCTAGAGGCATTGGCAATTTTATCCATTCAGTTATTATTCATTGTTATTTCATTATTGTTTACTATAGCAGCAATGCTAAGGAGGGCACTTTAATGTAGTTTACAGTATGATGGTAAGGATGAGGCACAGTTGCTTTCTACTTAGCAGCACTTAAGTACATGCCCTGGCCTCAGAGTGGCTTTTGGGAGCACAGAGGAGAAATCTCAGATTGGCCCAGAGAATCAGCCTGGTGTTACACAAAAACAAAAGGAAAAGGAATTTACAGCAAAAACACAAAGAGGCTACACCCACTCACAATGTAAACCTCGAGCAATGTACATTTGTGCACAATGAGAGCGTGCACACGAAAAAGAAATGAAAATCCCACATTTAATGTTGTATGAGACATTTAGCATTGGAGTGTATGAATTGCCAGATGAAGACAGCTTGTTCACGTGGTGGCCTTTACTCCTTTAACAGACTAAGAATAATCTGCCAGACAACAGCACCAGGATGTGTTGTGCGTCACCTTTCTGACTATATAGGATGTTTCTGACGGGATGGCCTTGAGCAGATGTTTGCTTTGAATCTGAGTTTGCAGCAAAATGTCTTTCACAGTCCTGAAAATCCACAGCACGCCAGCAGAGGGTATTTCTGTGCATCGAATATTTAAGTCATAGGCTTTATAAAATGCTGCATCACATGGTATATGCCCCTTCACTTGAAAACACACAAAAAACCTCCAAACCAGGTGTTAAGCAGTCGATATTAGATTAAACTATACACACTATTTCCTCAGCGTAAGCCTATTGAGGATGTGTGCTCTTTTTTCAATAACATTCTGCCAGAGTCAGTACTTTAAACTCTGCTGAAGTTGGTTGTTTGACTTCCGCATAAACTTTCTACGACTTTCACAATTCACTTTGCATCTGTGTGTGTGTGAGTGACTGCTTCTGACAGCGTGCGTGACTGTGTTGGTGACTTTGTGTGCATGCGAGTGTGCGTTTTGCCCGGAAATGACAAGGATTGCTGCTTGGTGAAATGGTGAGATCGTCATGGTGCGGCGGTTTTGTTATCGTCACGACAGTGTTAAGTTCCCAGGTAGCATCTTTTTATTCCTTCTTCCTCTTTTCTCAGCTTCTCGCACATCTTCGCTTCTTCTGACTGTCCTCTCTTCTCAGGTAGCAGTGCAACAGGGCGCTGGCACAAACTCTGAGCTCTTCTTTTCCCAAGGAAATGAGCTCTTGTCAGTACAGTGGATAAAATGATTACAATTAAAAAGTCAGCCATGTACAACTAAGGCATTTTCCTTTTAATCTTTCAGCGATAATCTCTGTACTGAACAACTCCATCTGCAGAGGAAGGCCAGGAGTCTGAGAGACATTCTGCTCCAGATTCACAATAGTTAAGGCAATGGACAGTCCAGCATTTCTCATATCTTGCTGCATTTTCTCAGTTTTAGTCTGTGTGATGTTGTTTTGTGTATCAGATTCCAACACAAAGAGAGAAGAGAGGGACAACAATGCCAATTGACGTACTGTATGTCATGGGTGCCGCCAAGTGGGGGCCATGTCCGCATTGATACAAGCAAGCACCCCTCCCCTTCCCCCTCCTTATGCGTAATATGCATTTCTGTGTGTGTGTATGTATGTACGTGCGTATCAGCGTGTGTGCCAAGCAGTATGAACTAGTTCAGCTGAGCTCTGACACTCTGACAGATTACAGTATTTACACAGATAGTTACACACACACACACACACACACACACACACACACACACACACACACACACACACACACACTCTCTGGCACATACACAGTCCCCCCTTGCAGTGCAGGAGATTCAGGCTGAGTCGTCATATTGATTCAAACATGTTGCACAGACACTCAGACTGGCGCTATTTTAGGTGTGTGCAAATGTACATGCACCAATGTGTGTTTGTGTGTGTGCATGTGTGTGTGTAGATGAGCTATAGCATATCTACTTCTTAGTGAGGAGAATCAAAGAGTTTTGCGACTCCTGGAATGATCTAATTAACTTCTTTCTATCAGCAGTAGAAATTTCCTCTTGCCAACAAGTTCAGCTTTCATCAACTCTGAAGAATAATCTGGTAATTTTTCCTCATTAGTGACCAGCATGACAAAAGAGGACATTTTCAACAGGTCAGCATGCTGACCTTATCCAATTAGCATCATGAATTAATGGTTGCAGCTGGTAATGCAGGAGACAAAGAGGCTGCATGCTTCCGCTGCAGTGACGATCAGCTCGTTTGATATGCATCAGTGTTAGGAATTCACACTTCTGTCACAGAAACAGTCGACACCAGTACTAATTAAATGACTTTATATGTAAAGCATTGGCCCTCATTCCTGTAAATTCAGCTAATTATTTCAAAGCATGTCTAATTATGAACATATGTCAAAAGAAAATGTTGTCCTAATTTGCTTTACAGTACATGACAAGCCAGAAATAGCTTTGAAATACAGCTAACCAGCTAAATGTCATCGAGCAGGTGTTTTCTAACAACACCTCTAAATAACACCTTTTTCTGATGATGAACAATGGTTGGTCAGTGATTAGATATCAGTCCCACAGACCTAGAAAAGATTAAACTAACCTTCTTTACATGTTTTCATAAAGCATAGAATGTTATAGTATGGAAATTTGGATCAACAGTAGCGGAGCCGGAGTCAAACAGTTTTCACAGTTTTTAATGTGCAACAGAAAAACACCGCTGGCTAAGGCGTAACACAAAAAAAAAGCTCTCAAAAAACAAAAGGCAGAGGAGATGGGAGCCGGCTGTCCTCGGCGTGACGGGCAAAGGAACCAGAACCGGAGGCTGCGACCCACATGGGACAGAAACCACGAGGAGACATAGGCGAGGTGACTGGGAATAATCTGGCGACGAGGTGGAGGAATGCCCTGTGTTTTATGGAGAGATGATTAATGAGGATGAGACACAGGTGTGCCTCATCTGAAGACCAGCGAAGGCAGAGATTGGCCAGCCCCGTCACTTGTCGCACCTGCAGTGAGAAAACCACAAGAGGGAGGGGGAAGGTGGGGAGAGGAGCACAAGCACAAAAACACCCACAAAAACACAGCCCCTGACACAGAAAGCAGCATTTGGATACCAATTAACCTCACCACATCATTTTCACCACTTTTGACTCTTGAGTTTTCCCATCAGTCTGTGTTTTTGCACAATTTTAGTAATAGAAAAGTGCAATGCACAATGCACATTAACTTTAAAATGCAGATTTGTTTCAGATGTCTTGACACACTTGTTTATGACAACAACAAATAAGCTCTAATGACTCTAAGTAGGATAAAACGAACCTGAAAAAGCCTGTTTGTTTACGACTGGAGTTTGTGTCACTTCCTCGCTCTCCCTCACTCTCTAACCCTTTCTTTCACACACACACACACACACACACACACACACACACCTCTTGCAGCTTCTCCATGGTCTCATTATTATCTTGCTAATGGTTCCCTGTGGATGTAAAGCTCTGCTGATCCAAGCAGCTGGAGACACACACACATATACACACACATACGCACACACACACAGACAGAGTATACCGTACATGCCCAGGTAGAGAGTGAGATAATCTGGGACCATATGTTCCTACCAGTGCAAATAATTTGACACATTGCCCTTCCTTTTTCCACGCTCACACAGACACACATGCAGGCCCATGCTGTCCATACTGCACATCCTCTTCTTGTGTGTTGATAGGACAGTTACTGAAACACCAAATTATAGACTACTAAACTGTCCAAACTTTGTTGGCACATTTTATTTTTCATTTCTTAAAGAAGTCCTAAGTGTCCCATCTTGCACTGGTTTATAATGAATCAGTGTTGGCTGGTGAAGTGAATGCTGTTATGGAAGTGTAGCTTTTTATGTTGTTCTCAATCTGGGGTGCTTTTGAAGTTGGCATCTTTTATACAGCTGCCAGTAATGAATGTAGATTTAATAGATGAACTAGTTTTGTTTTGGCATTGGCATTTTATTAACAGTGATATTATGAACACATTTAAAGACAAAACGATCAGTCACATATTTTAGCACTGACGGCAGCTTCCTGTGCGGGACTTTATGAGGCACTGCTTATCTCCAAAATATTGAATATTTAGAAATGTGAAGATCCGTGCCGGGTTAACAGATGTTTTTATGTGGCGGGTAGTTACTGTGTTTACTGTATTTATACCAGCAGTTCAGCATTTGAAATTATTTTCAAAATCACTCCGCTCAGAGGAAAGAAACTCTCTCTCCACACCTCTCTGTCTCGCTTGCTCTCTCTCAGATCAATGTACCAGTCTTGTAGTGACACTTGAAGTACTCTTATCTCTTCTCTGCAGACCTGCTCAATTCTCGCCACCTCTCTCCTCTCCTCCCCTCCACTTCTCTCTCCGCTCTTCTCCCTTCCTGCCTTGTCCTCTCTTCTTCCTTGCTCTGCACATACTCTATCCTTCCCTTCCACTCATTACATTGATGCTGATGATGGGTGCTGTCTAAACTTTGGTTAACAATGACATATGAGGTTGCTGTTGCAGCTCATCTACAAGCACTGTGTGCCGCTAACATTTTCGCAGTAAGACTGATGCACTCTTTCTCTTACTTTGTGCGCCTGCCTCTCTTTCTTGTTCCCTGTTTATATTTGTAATAAAACTCTACATTATTCTTTATATGCAGAGTAGCTTCAATGACCCCAAGGCGGCGGCTGTCGTACTCTAAAATGTTTCCCAACTGGGTAACAGAATAGCATTGTATCGTAGCTCATGGTATCATTGCCATTTAAATATCAATTTAAAGTCGCCCACAGCTGCCTCTTCTTTGTGTTTACTCAATCAAAGGGTGCAGCATTACAACTTTTAGCAAAAAAACAGGAGGATGGGGAGAGAAAAAGCCAGTTTTGTTCTTTTTTTTTTTTTGGATCATGAGTTAATAAAAAGGAGGGGAAGAACCCCTCCTTTTTATTCTGCTGTTGTAACAAGAGAATTTCCCCCGAGTGGGATCAATTAAGTCTCCTCTTATCTTATCTTATCTTAATCAAGCTTGCTATGTAAGCTCAGCTGTTTTATGGAACCTCAAAGACTTTGCTTAATCAAGCCTACATTCTGTGTATCCAGCCAAAACGGAAAACAAAAATCAAATATTAAGAGACTTGTCCGACGGAAGCTTAACTGCGCTAACTTACCCAGAGCCGCATTGGATTGCCGGGCTGACAAACACCATGAAGACCCGCAGCTTCAACACAGCCTGTGGTACCAAAAAGATTCCACTAAGACGCTATTCATTTATTCATACAACCTATTAATTTATTTATCAAAATGCAAGTACTGGTGCTTGTAGGCGTCAGTGCTTCAAACTTACACAGCATCAGCACTTGGCTTGTGCGATGAGCCGATTTGTGGTTATTTATTTAACCAGAACACACCACAGATGCTGGTACAGCAGGAGCACACCTGTGGTGTCGTTGTAAAAGCGTTCACATTCACCTGGAGGAAACTCTTGTCACTGTTCAAAAGGGACAGAGTCGCTGATCTGTCTGGATATGTTAGAGTGGGTGATTTAATGCATGATTTTTGTATTGTCACACCACAGAATCATCATCAACTATCAGGCCTGGAATTAAGTCATTTTGAGGGCGATGAATGCAGATTTAATGGGGCATTGCGGCCAAAATGGGCACCAAGGCCAAAACAATTTGCAAGTGATAATTACATATTATGAAGAGACAAATGACATGTTATGAAGAGAAAACAGTATACAATCAACAATTAGGAGTCAGCGTATTGAAAAACAGAGCTGAGTTTATCAGAATTGTTAACCTGAATGCTTGACTTCCCGAGTCTGTGAATGAGCTGAAGGTGATCAGGATTAATCTGAACACGTTTCAACACCCATGCGACTACAAGCGTTTGAGTCTGAGATCACAAGAGCACTCACACAAATGACTTTTTTACACATTAAACATTAAACCTGATGAGGAACTTCTCATCAGTGTGACTGATGGGACTACGAGCCTCTTGTTGCTAGATACTCTGCGCACATCCAGCAGCTGACAGAGAAAAGAGGTCATATTAAACAGAGGAGTATTAGCTTTTTCTGGGTGAATAAATGTTGATGTTACTTTTAAAAGGGAAGCCAAAAAGGGCGTTGAGAATGTTGAGCTATCAATATTCATCAGTAGTCATTAATTGCACCATCAAGTACATCATATTTCATCAGTAGTATAAAAGCATTTAGTGCATACTGCCAGTACAAACAATAAGCTGATAACTAGCCTGATCAGCCACCGGCGGTAATTTATACAAACATTATTAGACCATAAACCATTAATCAAATAAATATATGTATGGTATCTCAATTAAACGGACGTTACCAGCTCTCTCCTGGATAAATATTACACCAAACTCCATTTAAGAAACATGACATATTAACAGAAAGTTTCCGACTCATGAAACATAAGATAAAGGCGTCATATTTTCCTTTCATGGTTCCTCAGTACCCTGCCATGTTTTTACAGCGACAGTTTCATTGGGGTTTGTGTGTGTGGGTGTCTGGGGGCGTGTTTGGGAATGGGCGTTGTACAGACTTTACTTGTTTTTATCTTTTGTTAAGCACCTTGAGTTGCATCCTATGTATGAAAGGTGCTATATAAATAAAGTTTGATTGATTGATTGAAAGGCGTCATATGTCAGTTTGATTTTGTCGTCTCAACTGCCGACCAGCTTCTTCTGGTTAGCTGCACTGTTTTATTGGGAGGGGACTGTGAGAACAATGGTTGGTGGATCAGATACACGCTGAATTAAACAGCACCTCTCATCAATATTAATTCATTTTGTGGCATAAGGGAAAAAATACTGTTCCAATGTAAGCCTCCATAGTGATAGGGAGCTACCGCATCCTTTTGGATTTGAATGCAAGACGTATACCAGTCAGCATCCCAGTAAACTGAAATCTAAAACCTTCTTTTGCTGCAAGTCCAGTTCAAAATGGCATCCATGGCACTCGCCATTTAGGCGTGATATAATTCCTGCCCTGAACTATGAGCATGATCAAGTTGCAATTTGTCCTCAAAAAAACTGTCTTTTAAATTAAGATCTCTTAATCACAGTTGATACATGTTGGAAAATGAGAAAAGAATGAGCAATACGCCTACATCCATTCAAAACCAGAGATTTGAACCAACCTTGGTGTGAAATCTTTCATAACTGAATATAGCTGTCAAAAAGGGATTTTGGTCAAATTCTAAGCAGCGAGTCTCAGTGTTCCTGCACCCCTTGTGTGACAGCCCCCTCTTCTCTGACAGTACCTACTTCGAGCTATCTCCACCCTGAATAAAATCCTACACAGAAGACAATGCCAGACTTCATTGTGTACAACACAGCCTGAGATCTTGGCAGAGCAATTACGCCGCACCAGACGTCACAATATAGCAGTTTCACCATCGCACTGCTTCTTGATAAGAATGTTTGTGTTACCTGCAGAGCAGTCCACCTGAGACAGGTCACAATACCGCTATAGCATTAGCAAATACCGCTATCACCAGTGCACACTTGCCTGTAACCCCTGTATTAGTCTGGTATTGTACTGTATTTCATTCTGTTGGAGATTCTTCTCTCCTGATGAATTGTTTCAAAATTATCTCTTGGCAATAAAAGCACAAATGTGGATTTAGGCACAACGTTTTAGCCCTTAGCGCTCCGAGTTCATCACACCTCTGCAGCTGCTTCACAGCACCTCCAGTGTTATTATTAATTACACCACTTGAATATAAAACACTTCTCAGTTTTGCAATTTCATAGATTTTATCTCTTTTTGCATTTGTCCTTTGTTAAACTCTGTGGTGTTCAGTAGCATGCTATTAAAAATACACTTTTCAAGTTAAAGATGTTTTATTTTGGTGAATTGTCATGGTTGCTTTTTCACAGCACAGAGATTTCGCCGGCACAGCGTGAGGTTTGTGTCAGCCAGCAGAAGGTTTATGTCAGGCGCACCTTAGCTAACTGCAATATGATTGGTTTAAAAATGTTTTGACCATGATGTCTTCTTTCCCTTATTAGTCTGCTGACACTGCAACACACACACACACACACACACACACACACACACACAATGCAATACACAGCGTAAGCATCCAGACACTCTCATATGAAGGCATACCGAGCCAAGGTACAAGATACACACACACACATACACACACACACACACACACACACAAATTTTTCTTTCACGGTCTGACACACAGACACACACGGACATGCAGACACACACACAGCATAGTGGCAGTGCTGTAGTCAGCAGGGGCTCATTTAGCCACTAAACGATTCAGGATGTTCACATTGTGTGTGTGTGTGTGTGTGTGTGTGTGTGTGTGTGTCTGTCTGTGTGTCTGTGTCTGTGTGTGTGCGTGTGTCTGTGTGGGCTAGTGGCCAACAGTGCCATGGATTTTAAGGACTGCAGGCTTCTCCTCCTCTTTCCATCCTCGCTGGCCTCTCTTGCTGTATCATCTCCCTCCTCTTTTCTCTCGACCTGTCTCAGAAACACCCTTCATCATAACTGTCTCATTATATCTGACATTTTGGAAATGGATGGTGCAATTTTTGCATTCAGTATTGATGCTGAAAACTTACGAGCAACATTGCCAACCCCCCCCCCCCCCTCGGGACACAGCTTTGGTAGTGATTTTGTGGAAGAGGTGTCGGATTAGACAGGCTCATTAACTGTCAACTGCCCTCCGTCAAGCAACCTCTGTGAAGCAGGGTGGAAGAAAAAAGCAAGAAGGCCCACCCTGACAACTTTTAGTTTCTTTAGTCTTCATGAGGCTTCATTAGTCTATTAAGGCATCGCTCACCACACGCCAACCTCAGCGCAGGATCTGCTAGAGTGGTCAGTAAGTTGGCTCTGTGATGGCGCCATTTGCTTTGTTACACTGCAAGTGATGTTACACAGCTTTACACAGCCACGACGCCTCCTCTCTCCATCCTTTCATTTGATACACCACATCTCATTTCATTCAGTCAGCGCCTCATGCTGCACTTGACCACTGAAGTGTTGGTCACATCTTAATTTGCTCTTCTGCTGCAGCTGCACTGCTTGCTGTAATGGCCACAAGCACACATGGTGATTGTTTTTTGAATGTTGCACACATGCATAATCTGCTTCCTAATGCATGCCTTGCTGCTGTTCTCTTCCTTGCTCTGCAATGGGGAATTTTTGTTTTAATGCAACCATTTCTGCCACTGTTTGAGGGAGAAAGTAGTGCAGTGAAGAAAGGTATTTTTCTATTTGAATGTGCACACCATGCAGTATGTTTAGAAGAGAACCAGTGTTTGTATGTAACTTCATTGTTGGTTGGAAAGCATTAAAGTTTGAAGATTAGTCATGGCTGCTTAGTCACATCTATAAGATAGACGTGGCTGCTGCGACAGCCAAAACAGTCTTTGACACGGACAATAGGCCAATAATCATGGCTGCTGTGATGAGACAGAAAGGCTGCCGTATATACAGACAAATTCTGTAATTGCATTGTCACAATAGGAGAGATTTGTTTAAGCCTTTCAGATTAAAATATCAGATAATTTAATGAAAACTGACATCTTTCACAAACAGAATTATCAATAATAGAAGTGTGTTTATAGTACTACCAGTCATAATGAATTAAAGAACTCACTGCAGGAAAGATGGTCTTTTCATAAATCTGGGCTATGCATGTTATACTTTTGGAAGCAGAGAAAAGAGCTGTGCTATTCCCTTTTTGCTAAAAAGGTGGAAAACCCACAACAGCCAGAATGCATTCTGGTTGGGCGGCGCTTGGTTTCGACTCATCCGGTTTCAAGTCATGATCCTCTGGTCACAAACTTTCTCGTATTACAGCTAAACAGAGTACTAAAATATGTTGCTGAAAACATTTGAGGAGAAATTTGCAATGCAAAAACACTGAGTCTTGATTTATATTTGATCAGCACGGCTTAGTTTGACAGTTTGATCTGAGGTACGTCTCATGAGCTGACTTCTATACCCTTTGTTTCTGTGGAGGCAGGCATACAAAACATGCTGAAGAACAATCTGTAGTTCAAACAGCAGCACTATAGGCATGACAGCGGACTTGTGCCAACAAATGAGCAGGGAGCTCTGGCTGCAGGCAACATGGAGGGAAGTTTAACATTGTTCATTTGCATATACTAAACACATTGTAATGATACAAAGCTGGCTGGAAATTGGAAAGTTTCCCAAGAAAGGATGTATAACTTCAGCCCGGGAGAAGTATCTACAGCGTTAGCTTGAAATGTGTGGATGTTAGCCTCCTGCAGTTTAAGTGAAATGTAGTAGCAGCAGTTACGTATCGTCACATTGAGTTTTATGTCCCCTTGGCCTTTGCAAGTGATGTCAGCAGTGTTTTCAGAAACGTGCCAGTTGTACATGCGTTACTTTTAGAAACTAGAACGTGACATAGACTGTATGTTACATTTTGTACCTGTGTGTGCTCAATTTGAATACACCTCAGTACCCTGTTGTGTGTGTGTAACAGGCAGACTGTACGTCTTATAGATCCAGAAAATGTTACCATAGGAACAAAACCACCTCCACTACCTAGCAACATGTAGACTTCTGGATGTGTTGACCTGACTCCCTCTTCCTTTCTCTCTCTCTCCGTCACTCCCCCTCCCTCCATTTCTCTTGCTTGCTCTCTTTTCCCCCTGTCTCTTGATACTTTGACAGGTTAATGCTCAGCTAGCGTGTCTAGCTTATACGCAGACACAAACACGCACGCACACGCACACACGCACACACACAGCCTGAGGTGGTGTGGAACAGGAGATTTCAAGGGGGACAGCGGGATAGACAGTTTAATCTGAGAGAGAAGGAGGGATGGTGAGAAAGCAAGAGGGAGCAGGAGATGCGGAGAGATAGAGTGATCGGAGGAGAGACAGAGGGCAGGAAAGGTTATGGCCAGGACATGTCTGTGAGACACAGAGAGGAAGCAGAAGGGGAAAACTTTATTACTCTTCCACTCGAGAGAGAAAGAGCGAATGAGAGGAAGTGAGCTGTGGGGATTCAGTGCAAAAGCTTTTGCTTTTATTTAGAATACATCACAAAATGTCAGTGCTGGAGTTAATTCATCCTAATGACCACTTCTAATGCTGTCATATCATTCTTTTGGGGTCCAATATGTGCCAGAATGAATAAACAATATGGATGCACAGCACTCTGTTGTTACTGAGTCAAAACAAGTTTCAAGGAAAGATAATAACTTCAGGTTTAAAATTCAGTGTCTTTTCAGGCGGGGATTAAGTCCCCGTAGATAACCCTGAAAACACTGGCTGTCTTTTTTTAGCCATCTGCTCAGGGGCCCTCTGGTGGTAAAGGGCCCTTGTGCACAACCTGCTGTATGACAGCTTGTGATGGATCTGGCCATGCCCAGCTTTAATGTGTGTGTGTGTGTGAGAGTGTGTGCACAGAAAGTTGTGTGTAATCTCCGAGCAGATCTCGTGTGACGGTAAATACCCTGGACAACATAGTTTGTGTGTGTGTGTGTGTGTGTGTGTGTGTGTGTGTGTGTGTGTGTGTGTGTGTGTGTGTGGGTCTGTTTGTGTGCATGTCTGCGTGTTCATCTGCATTTGTTGGTGCAGATGTGGGTGTGTAGGCAAATCCCAGGTTCCCTTGGGACAGTGCAGATTGACAGCTCTATCCCTGGTTGTCATGGTGATGATGATGGATGTGTTTTGGGTTACCACGGAGACCGCTGTTTAGGCGTTCTATCTGCATGCATAATATAGTTTTAGCATAAAGAGATTCTGTAGCTGACAGAGAGAAAGATAAAAAGAGACACAGAAAAGACCAGAAACAACTTTACTGACTGACTTTGCTGCATGTAGTTAATGTCACACACTCTTACATGCTCATAACAATTATGCGTTCACACATTAAATGGGATACATAACAGCAGTTGGCCGAGATGGAGCCTACATGGCGATAGAGAGATGTCAGACAGGCAGGCAGGCCTGTTCAAAACAGCGCACGTCCTCTGATAAAGATGAAAGAGCTGCTACTGTGGAATTATAGAATTATAACTATCCTCCACCTGTAGTGCTGAATTTTTAACAGCTTCATCTGCAGACTGATCGTGAACTTCTACTTTCTACAATGAAAGCATTGGAAAAGATCCGACCCCCAGTGGGTTCAGAGACATGAGATGAGTTGCAATGTAGTTTCCAAAAGAACTTACAGCTAGTTCTCAGGGCCATACTTTTTATGGCTTACTAACAAACAGTGCTGTTTTTTTTTCCTCTTTTGAATTATTGAAATTGTGGATGAGGGGGGACTTTTGTTTTGGTTCCACATTTGCCGCAGTTTGATGACTGTACAGGCTGCAAAGCTGGCTTGTACAGTATCACACATAAAGTATCTACAAATTCTAAATATTGAACCTTTAAATGTGTTGTTTGATTATGTTTGCTGCAAAAGTGCATTTGCATTTCTGTTTTTTTTTTTCGCCTCCAGTGTCTCATGTTGACGAGCTTGCACTTACAGCCCAGCGCTGCTTGACATATTTCACTGTCATAAACAATGGAGATAGCGTATTTGCTCTGGTTACCTTCCACAGTGGATGAACAGATGAAATGCCACACTTAACCATAGTGACATGAAGTAAGTCATTCATTTTCATTTTCATGCAACAACATGCACCAACAACACATATATATCATAGCTAACACACACACATACACGCAGACTCCCTGAGGAGACGCCGCCAAACATGCATGATTTACTTGTTTAGTGTGGCTCCAGGGCAACCATTTAGTTAAACTATGCATGTCTGCATTTAAATACTATATAAAAACAAACACACACATGCACAAACATGCACGCACATGTAGAGATATAGCATAGATACAAAAATAGCCGTGTATAAGTGGACTTGCGTGCTCTCATGCATATGTATGCACTGTTACAGCTGTATGGCACTCAGATGCAACCCTGATTCCACAAAAGTTCGGACACTGTGTAAAACATAAATGAAACAGAATGTAGGAATTTGCTAATCCTTTTTGACAATTGAAAACAGCACAAAGACAGAATATTTAATGTTTAACCTCATCAACTTCATTGATTTTTGTAAATTTTGTAAATTTTAATGGCAGCAGCATGTTTTAAACAAGTTGGGTCAGGAGCAACTGAAGACTGGGAAAGTAGTGGAATGCTCCAAAAACATCTGTTTGGAACATTCCACAGGTAAACAGGCTCATTAACAGTAACAGGTGATGAGGGGCATCCTGGAAAGGCATAGTCGTTCACAAGCAAGGATGGAGCGAGGTTCACCACGCTGTGAACACATGATTTTTCCCCAGCTTTTTTGCAGTCTGTGTCAGATATCCACACAGAAACACTCACACATTCTCCATTGGATGCTGGTGTGTGTATCAGTAGTCAACATGCATGAATGGCTCATTCACAACGTAGCAGGCAATCAGGCAGTTCACCTATGCATGACTCGGAGATACACACCCTTCATCACACGCACATTATTTGACTTACAAATACAACTATCTGTGTTCATAAAACAAAGACACTATTGCACATAATCACAATTACACTCACGGTCACAGAAACGCCACTGTTTATTACACACAAATACACACTGATGCACATGATAGTGCATGTTAATGAAAAGCACATTGTATCAAAGCAATACTCACATGCACACAAATACAATATTCTTGTGTAAATGCATACAATCAGGTTAAATCAAACACAAAGGAGACATTTACATGAGCTTGAAAAATGGCTGGCTGGCTTCAGACAGCTTGTGTTGATCCTGTCTGTTGCCTTTTCTTAACACGCAAGCGTGGTTTTGTTTTGATGTAAAGCTGTACAATTCCACGGGCATTGCCTCCCAACCTATCTGGCTTGTGACCCCGTGTGACCCTTCATCATTTTTGCTTTTCAGATTGTTTGATTTAAGTAATATTTGAGCCCTATAGAGTTTAAGCCATCCAGCATTTTGAAGTGTAACAAAAATGAAAATAATTTTATAAGCATTAGAAATGAATACAATTTCTTTCCTGTTCCATTAATCATGTCAAGACCTTTCAGATTACTCTCGACCCTGGCCCCTAATTTAACGATCATGAGCCTAAATGGCTGTCTATTCTCTAATATGGATGCACATGCAGACACAGACAGTGGACGTGGACGTGGTGCTGTCTGTGCTAGTTGAGGTGCCTGCATAGGCTGCTCATGCATCTGCATGTAGTGTAAGCTTGCAGACACTTGCCCCCATGTTAACTGGACAGGAAAGTATAATTGGCTCTTAAGTTAGCAACAGTACTTCATAACATGCAGTGAATTGTGCTTATGTATGTAATGCACTTTAAGTGATGTGACATTAAAAATGTATTCTGTCCCGGAATAAATGGTGTAGCCAAATCCACGTGTCTGGAGCAGTGTGCTGTTCATACAGGTTATACTGACTAATTTTAAGCCATACCTCCTCGTGCATTTTGTGCAAGCCTTACTGGAAGGGTCCATAATGTTAAACAATGTTTCCATGCACTGAGAGACGTGACAGCTCCTTCACTGCGCCATTAAATGTGTCTGAATATTAAACAGGCGTTAATTACATTTCCATTTGCCATTTAACACATGTACGTGCCAGCGTAAAACCTGAGATAGCTCTACACTGTTCAGTAAGATGTCCAACAGTAAGTGAAGATTATGGACTGTGAAGATGGTTTAAGGATGTTGTGGGTATTAGCTATATATTGTTGAAATGGGTTTGAAACTTAAATCTCCTGAGGCGATGCATGTTTTAAACATAGACAGACATGTTGTGAATAAGATAGTAGAAGCGCGTTGCATTGCATCCCAGAGGAGCACTTTAACCTGATGAATAATTCAAACACACACTAACTCACAGACACTCATGAATGCACACAACCACCAACAGACACGCAGAGACCCACATGCTCACAGAGGGCATAAACACATCTCGATAGGCAGTTCCTGCATTGATCTCTGAATGTTTGAATATGGACCTTTCCTCGAAGAGGGTGGAGTGATGATGGAGCCAACATTTTCTGGTGATCAAAGAGAGCAGGACTGAGCAGAAGTAATCTCCGTAAACAGATATCTGCATGTTAATCTGTAGGCAAGGGAGAAGATTTTGGTATTAAGCAGTCACGTTTGAGTGGACTTTGGTTGCATGCAGGCAAACAGTCCCGTGCGGTGAGCAAAAGAGGCAGAACGTGCTGGCTGAATTGTAATCTTAGAACCCATCAGCTATTGTCTGACGAATATTTGGCTTTTTATTAGATTTTCAAACATTTATCTTCATTCATATGCAGATATGTTTACAGAGATTAGCCAAAAGTTTGAGTGTGAAAATGAAGTTAATTGTTACCTGGATATCCACTGGCGACATGGAAAGCCCCAAAACATTGCTCCCAGAGGCTGAACTGTCATCAGGCCAATAGTCAGCGACTTCCAAGGCTGCAGCAGAGGGGGGTGTAAAGCCAAAAGAATAAGACAGAGGAAGATTACCTTCCTTGTTTTCGATCCTTTGGCAGTGTTTTACATGCAAGATTCATTTGAGTAACTGCCTTGAATTAGAACTGAATTCATGGTCAACAGCTCAGAAGGTGAAGAGTGGGAGGAAAAGCAAAACCTTGAAAAATTATAGAAAAAGGGAAAGCAAAGTGCTTCAGGCAGCGGTAGAAAGAAAGTTTCCAGCACTTTGTTCTCTCTCCTTCCATTAAACATTCAGGAGAGACCGAACGAGACAAAACCACAAGCGAAGAGTTCAAAATACTCAGATAGTGTTTGGGTATTATCCACACACACACATACAGATCTCCACTTTCACACACACAGTCTTTGGGTTTTCTCAGTATGAACGCTCCTTTCAGTTTTCATATTATTGTTGCGCCTCATAATAAAAATTTCTGCATTTGACCCTGTCGGCCCGTTATCATAAATTTGCTAAATTACATCAGCATTCCCAAACCCGAGACCTAAAAACAACATTTTCCTCATCCTCCAATCCCTTTGAGCTGCTTCACACACACATCATAACGCTCAAATCTCTATTTCTCTGTGTGTTATTATCTGAAATATTGTCTTTAAATCATTTTATCCGTCGATCTTTCTTTCCCCGTCCCGGTCTCAGTCTGCAGCAGAGTTTTGTCTCTCTGCCTGTGTCTGTGGCGTTGCTCTGTATTCATATTTCTCTATCTCTCTCCTTATCTCGCCATTGTTCTCGCTAATCCTCTCAATCGCTGTCTTGATCCATCTCTATCCAATATTCATCCATCTTCCCTCCTATTTCTTTCTTTCCATCCCTCTGTCTCTGTCTCTCTCCATGTTTCTGTTGTGTCTTCTAATTGGTTTTCTTTCCTTCTAGCCAGTCAGTCCTTCATTAAATCATCTGTCATCATCTCAGTTCAGTCTGTCATCTGTCTTTCCCTCTGCTCACATGTCTCTCCCCCCTTCCTCTCTCTCTCTCGGAGTCTCTCTATCTGGCTCTCTCACTCACCCTCTGTCCCTCTATCACTTCTTTATCAGTAGTCATCATAATTTTGTGACAGCTGGATGATAGATACCACATCTCAGATCGCACCTTAATGTATCTGTATAGATGGGTCTGTCCTAAAAAGGCTGTATAGCTGCTGCTGTTAACTGTGTCCAGTGATGGGGATAGATGGGAACATAGTTTCTATCTAACTTCATCTATGCAGCCGTTCATTAGAGGCACATCCTGTGTCTCTTACAAATGTCTTCATGTGTCTCACTTTCAAAGTTACTTCATTGACGTCATTGCACAAGTAGCTTATAACGCCACCTACTGTAGCACGTGCACTGAGCAGTGACGTCTAATTATTGTGAATACATCAATTACAAAGTGGACATCAGAAACAAAAAATTCAAGACAACATTTGATGTGCGTCTGTCTTATTTTAACTCTCCTTCTTGCGGGTCAGGTTAAATAATATTTATTCATGATGCTCTTCCAAAGGAGGTTTATAATATTGCTTTAAAAAGCAACAAAAGACATAAATACAGATGAAAGCTGCGGCAGTAATCACAGGCATCGCGGACGTCACTTTGTTTTGCTGTCGCTCTTATTCTGTTGCCTTCTATTTTCACCAGTGAAGCGCTAATTGAATGAGAGTCTCAAAGTCACCACAGATGCTGCACTCTCCCCCTCCTCTCTCTGCTCCTTGTCTCACCTCTCTATCTCAGTTTCTCTTCATCTCCTCTGATCAGTTTCGTTGTCCCTCCTCTTCTTGTTCTGTTTTATGCACCGCACAGTCATTTCATTCCTGCATTAAAGGCTTTTGAACATTCTGAAAACAGTTGAACATCTATGATGCAGTCAGCTCTTACCTATCCGTCTCTTCCTTATGCATATAACATAGTGGTCATGGACATGTTTTGTCAGGTATCAGACGTTTTTAAGAAAATACATCAAACAGAGGAAGTTTTAGCATCACTCGTCATCAATCTCTGGAAGGTATAGGCAAGAGATAGACACACAGATACAGTTAAATAGCTTACACTGCAAAGCGTTACAATGAATCCCTATTCCTGTGTCTTGTGTACCAATGTTGTCAGTTTTCATGACTGTACTCGATTTTGAATCTCTCTGTCTATATTGATTTTTGACACGCAATCCCAAACTGTTGGAGGCAAGTCGAGATAAATACATGTCAACACCTTTACACTGCTGAATAACTTGTGGGTTAACTCGTTCTTTCCGGTATTGATTTGCATTTACATGCCTGAGAATTGATTATGGAAAGTAAAAAATAAGGTCATTCATAGACACTGAGAAGGAGTGATGTGGTTTGGTGGTGGTTTGCACATGAGATCAACTCGCTGACATTTTCTTGCTGATATTGATCGGCATCTCTCTGTCTATAAATTGATCATTAGGGGTAAATGTCATCTAGATATAGACTAGCATGCTGGTCGGACTTTATGGCTGTGGTTGATCTGTGTCAGGATACATTGCAGTTGCCGTCCCGCGTCTGTACGGACGATAGACGGGTTGTCAGAAACTATTCAAAAGTGGTCATTTTAAGTTTCGTCTCATAAGCATTTTTGAGAGACATTACCAGCAACGTGGCATTTTGCTATCAAATTCTTTGTGACAGTACCTTATTACTGTGACTACACTTGGTGACAGTCATCTAATAATTCTCTCTTTGGAAAGACATTTCACTTTCCACAGTGTGTCATATTTATTTTTTTCTGTCGTTTTATGTCTCTTCTTGTACATGTCCTCTCTAATCCAACAATTACCTTGCATACCTTTATTATTCACAATCCAAGTTAAAGGCTCAGCTCTTTGGCATCACCTGTCTCATTGACGCTCAGTATCACTGTCTTATTAATGTATTGTCTGTTCGGGTTGCTGCTGACTGATAACATCCAGTCAAATTCTTACAAGTGTACTAGGCAAACTTTGTCCAACTTAGGTGATTCAATATTTGGTATTGTTGTCCTGTTGAGCTCAGTGGTCCATGTGTGCCTTCAACAGGCTTTGATTCTGTACCATGTTATGTGTTGGGGAGGATTAAATGGACACGTCCTTGGCGTGTCTCTACATTATCACCCTCTGCTGGAACATTTATCAGATCACCTGCATGTTCATCCAGGCTGCTGTCCAGTTTTAGCTAGGTGTGCTTAACAAACTGGCAACTTTGTTTAGGGATAACAATTGTGTGTGGGTGTGTTTCGCTGTGTTTAACTCATGTCCTCAAAGGGGAGGGAAGGACTGAGGAGGAAACGAGGGCGGGAGAGGAGAAGTGTATCTGTGAGACAACAGTGGAATGTATTTCTCAGGGCTGCGAGGCGTTAAACTCTCAGTATGCAGCTATTTGTTTAAGACGTCTGGGATGACATTTAACACTCAGCAGCATACAGGGTCTCTCTTTCACTATGTCTCTCCCACACACACCAATGAACATGCACATTCAAATAGGCAGACACCTGCACAAGACCAGGGACAGACACAGGTGAACACACACACACACACACACTGTGTCAAACATGCACATAAACAGACACAGAGTCAGACACACCGACACTCAGAGAATAAAAGAGTGGGAGCGTGAATGAAAGGTAATACTTACAAATCACAACTTTAGGAGTTTGCTGGTACGATTGATAATTTAGAAACTCTGTTTAATGACCAAATGAGAAAATGGGTACTCATCCATCTCAATACTGCTGCGGAGTCAGACAGCGAGTCTTTCTTCGCCATTCACCCCCTTTTTTTTTTGTTTACTCTCAGCTATACTTTTGTTCATCTCCTTTGCCTTCGCCTTTGATTTGACATTTAGTTTAACGTGTCTCACTTCCTTCTGCGACCTTCATGTAACTGCATTTGTTACTGTAATTCTTTCTGTCTGTTGGGGCAAGAGGGTGGTTCAGTGGATGGGACTGCCACTCTGTAGCCACAGGATCTGTCCTGCTGAACACTGAATGCACACCAGCTCCAGAGACGCTGTACTGTAGTCGATCCTGTCATCTGACAAGGCATGTGAACCGTAGTCTAAATATACCTTCACATTCTCTGGTTGGTGAGAGAATGGTGGTATAAGGGATGTCATCACCCTTTAGATTAAGTTGAGAGAGGTTAAGCAGTGTTAATAATGGGGAGAGAAAAATCATGGCGTAATGAGAAATCTTATTCCATTGTTACCAGCAATCTAAATATGATTCAGTTAGCGAGGGTCATAAGGCTACTATAAGAATAATAATCATGATAGCGATCTATCTGTCAGTCAGTGCCTTCTCTCTTTATCTCCCCTTCTGGTGATCTACCATTAAATCACTCTTCTGCCCTAATTGGTCTAAATGTTGGGCTGTTAGTTGACTGGCAGGCAGCATCTGTTCTTTGATTTGTGGACAGATGGTGGGAGGAGCTGAAGGTCAGCATGGTTACTAGTTGTGTGTGTGTGTAAACGCTATGGCTGTTTGTCTGAAATGTAATGCTGGCGAGCAGAGAAGAGCCACCAATATGTTTCCACCAAGGTTTAACAGAGTGATAGAATAATATCATAGCAGTGTAAAAGGGAAAGAAAGAATAATGAGAACACCACATGAAAAAGGAGTTTGGAATTGCTAAATCAGAGTTACAAGGGCAGCCACACAGATGAGTCATACAAAGTTGAATGTGGCTATTTCAAATGTGCGAGTTTTCAGAGAAAAATTGGGCTCCAGAGACACAGAACACCTGAATACCTACACAGCAGACAGTGGTCACAAGTGGAAGTTCGCCGACAGGGACGTACAAATCTAAACAGGATGGATGAAAACCTGGCAGAAGTACATCTTTAAAAGTAACCGCAGAATCGAATCAATATCTCAGAAAATTGTCCATCCTGACCTTCACAAAGCTGGCATTTACAGTACGATAGTGCTGCAGTGACACCATGACACATGCTAGGTGTGAAGAGATGAATGTACATGTGATTAATGTAATATATTATCATTTATTCCCCATCCAGATGGGTTGAGATTTGGCAAAAGAGGTTTCCTTCAGCCCACATGTTAGCTGCACGGTCGAATACCAGCCAAGCAATATGAGGCCTCTTTACAAGTCCAGATGGTGCAGACACTGCTCTCTTGGTGCATCGTTTCCACACACACCACTAAATTAACTCAAAGATAATTTCCTGAACAACTAGATTAGGTCGGACATCTTCCCTGGAGGTTCTGAAGGTATCTTTCTGTTTCATTCGCTTCAGTGATCTTCAGGCCACCCTTGAAGAGCAGTCCAATATCCTGTGCGGGACTGAAGCATCATTAAAGGCAAATGGTGACCCTCCCTCTTATGTAAGAAAAATAAATAGAAGCATAATTGGTGGACTAATTAAGATTTATTAACACAGAGCAGTATGCAGTAAAAGCCAGGACGTGGAATGACTTCCTATTTCCTAAAGATTGTCAGTGTTGGTGTCTTTTAAGCTTGACCACAATCATCCACAGATCTTAACCATGCAGTTCTAACCCAAACCAAGTCTTTCCCTTACTCGCTGTTCCTTTTTTGTCCCTAAACCCAATCAAACCTCAACCATAGCTGCGTCAGATCAAATGGGTTTATTTTTGAAACTGGCACTGACAAATGATGTCATCCTGCTGATAGGAGCATCCAATCAGAAACTGATTATCGTGTCGGTCTGAACGGCAGTTAAATCAGACTCACAATCACATTTCTTTGTTTTCCCTCCCTGCCTTTTATTGTCACTGGACTGCATCCAAAACCTAAGTTGGATTCTGTTCACATTGCCTCCAATTCCGTGACTAGTTTTGCGGATCTGATGGATATGTCTGGAAGATCCTATTCTCATGCATCCAGAACTGTGACTGAATACACCCTGGCATGACTGGGTGCTGAAAGTGACTTTGAGACCATGAGTGAAACTTCGTCCTGTGTGCATTCAGGCAGCTTGATGCACAGTGCAGCTGCAGAGGAAGCTTGATGAGCGTCCAGTGACTCCTCACACCAAGAAGAAACTTCTAAAAAATAAATGCTGCGTCATTTGTGCGTGCATGTTTAACAGTCTTCCTCCCGCCCCTTCAGTTTTTCATGGCAGGTAAACTGAGGTATTAAAGATATGGAGGGAGTGATGCGAGAGAAAGAAGGGTCGCTATATATATTCAGCGTTACAGCATATGGGGGGCAAGGGGTTGATGGATGGGTGGGTGGATGTAGATAAGAGAGCAGAAGGGATGGATGGATACAGCCTGAAGACAGAGGAGAGGAGAGGATGATGTAGATGGCCCATAATCCTTAGAGGCTGACAGCACATTGGGTCTTCTGTGATTGAAGTCTGTGTGTGAGTGTTTGTGTGTGTGTGTGTGTGTGTGTGTGTGTGTGTGTACGAATCTGATAGTGATAGTGATCTGCCTATCAAAGTGATGCAGGAAAGGAATGGAGTTATGGGACAGAAGGAAAGGAAGAGGGGGAAGAGAGAAGAGAAACAGACGAGGCCAGAAAAGCCATTAAACATAAAATCAATCAGCAGAAAGAAAGAGAGAGAGAGAGAGAGAGAGAGAGAGAGTGAAATGCAGAGAGTAAGATCTTAAAGAAAGACACAGCGAGACAGAGAAGGAGGATAAAGAGGGAATCCTCAGATGACTGCGATATTGATGACAGCACAGTGGGGAAGAGGGGATGAACGGATGGGAGAGAGGGAGGCTGGATAAGGAGGCTAAGAACGAGTGATCAAAGCACCACAGGCCATGAGAGAGAAGGAGCAAGAGAGGGTGAGGTGGGGAGAGTGCGGAAGGGGGGGGGGCAATGATGAGGCAGAAGAGCCAGAGAGTGAGAGGCAAGGATGAATGAAGAAGAGGGAGGGAGGATGGGGGTGAGGAGAAAGAGATGAGAGATGAATAGAGGAGGAGACGCGCATTTTTACTATAAAAATAATCTTGATGCAGAAATGGGAGGAGGAGGGGGCTTGTCGAGCAGAGACCAGTAGGGAAGAAGAGAGAAGTGGTGCTACAACAGCAGCGAGAGAGAGTGCGCGGGACGGAAAGGCAAAAAAAGGGCAACACCGGCTCACTGATGTGATAAGAAACGAAGGCAGCACAGTCAACACCACTTCTCTCTTTCCTCTCTCATCCTCTCACACACATACACTCAGTCACACTCAAACCAACACATATAGCACCCTCCTCCACACACACTTTCCCTCCTCCTGTGGGTCAGCGCGCTGGGGCATAAGCACGAGTTCAGCCTCCCCAGGTTGCCATCTAAAATAAAAGCAGAGGACAGAACACAGCGGAACAGTGCAGCCAGACAGCGAAGCCCTCACTTACCTTAGATTTTCTCAAGTTCCCCCCCGTGATGAGATCTGAGAGAAGACTTTTTTCTCCTTATGGTCATTTATCATCTTGTTTTCTAAATTTCTGCTTGTAATACCTCAGGAAAAGCAATGTTTACAGATGATTTTTTAAAAAACCTTTGTTAGCCAATATCATTAAAGGTGACATGGTCTCTATAGTGTTGGGTGTTGACTATCGGTGGGATCTTTGAATTTAGATCTCGCTGTATCAATTTCTAATCAAATATCAAATCAATGAGCCTCAATACCAACAAAATTAATGCTAATGCTAAAGTTACTGGAATCACAAAATAGCAATTTGTTGCTCTGAATGGGAGAATTTCACACACTATCAGTGCTGTATGATCAGTATCAGGAACCAGTGCACAAAGATTTGGGTTCAACCTTGCCTCAACAAGGCTTCAGTCCCCTCACTATCTGTCATCTTGCAATGATTTTAGAATCAATCATAATCATTTTTGCCTCATTTTTAAGCAAACTCAAGCCATGTGTTGGATGTGCCTGTGGTGACCTCCTTGCTCCTAAATTGTCAGCCACAGATTAATTTAAATGCTTATTGGATTTCTGCTATAAGCTGATCAGACTAGTACATAATGAAATTCCATTCTTCAACTCGGTTCAACATGGTGTAGTATTGCAAAATGAGGGGGTCATTTATTCAATATGCCGTGCTTAAAAGCAGGCTGCGGCATGTTTGAATCATCAGAAAAATAACAGTTTGAAACATAGTTCTCCTTGACCTGCTTTAGCAGTAATAGTAGCTTATTCATTTTATTTTATACTGTGGCTATAAAAAAGGGAAGTGTTGGGACCAGAAAATGATGTGGGGTGTGGGGTGCAGTTATATTTAAGGCTGTCACACAGATGTCCCGCCGTGATGGATGGAGCAGGGGCAAGTGGTCGTCCAGAATTAGCAGGTGCAACATGGAAAGCTGACTGATTCCATGTCATGCCTGACGCGCACACATTTAACAGAAGGTAATCAGTGTTGGCTATAGGTATGCAGACTTCTCACCCTCCTCCCTGCGAACACGTAACAAATGTCGCTTTTTATTAGAGCAGCTGCTCCTGAAGCGGTCTCTGCACAGCCCCGCCGTTGCTGAATGACACACAACAGAATTACAGAGGATCCTAATTGCATCGCGTGTCGTCTAAAATCATCACGTGAACTCCTTACATGGCTCTCAGATTTACTCTCCTGATCTACGCCATAGCTTATTCTGAAGGTAGTGATAAATATTGTTGCTATGCTACAGGTCACAGTAATGGATTCTGAGCGACAAGTCAGAGCATATCATGGCTGAAGGGCCTTAATGCTACAACATCATAATGTCAAATTCACCAAAGGTCCAGTGCGCATGAGAGCGCTGCTCACTTGTTTAGTAATCTTCTTCTTCTTCTTCTTCTTTTAATTTTACAAGTTAATTTCCTCTTCTTTAATAAGAACCACACGTCAGTGCACCTTGAGGCCATTCCACCTGTCTGTCAAGTGTCACCGGCACATCAATAAGCTGGAGGGCTGGAAGAAGTGTGCATGTGTGTGTCTGAGTGTGTGTGTGTGTGTGTGTGTGTGTGTGTGTGTGTGTGTGTGTGTGTGTGTGTGTGTGTGTGTGGGTGGGTGCGTGTCCACCAGTGTTTGCGGGCGTCCTGTCGTCATGATAAACCTGTGACAGCTGTCATCCTGCAAGCAGCACTCTCTCCCACAGTGAAGACACTCAAACACACACACACACATGCACACACACACACACTGCTGCATCATTGCTCTCCTGCAAATGTGATGGGGTCTCAGCAGGTCTTGGTTTGGGGTGTTGGGTCATTTACACAAATCTCCTCAACTGTCTGGCTGTGGATTGACTGTCTATCTGGATAAATGAATGGTCTGTCTGTCAGTGCCTGCCCTGCCTGTCTGCCTGCCTGCCTGTCTGTCTGTCTGTCTGTCTGTCTGTCTGTCTGTCTGTCTGTCTGTCTGTCTGTCTGTCTGACTCAGTGGCCTATATGAATCAGTTTGAATGAGTGAATTTCTGATGAATAAATAATGCCTTCCTGTTCTTCATTTTCAATACATCAGCACCTGTAATTTGGGACGATGCACGTTTTGTCACCACGTCTGATTCCCAATAAGACAAAAACAATTAAAAAGCGTGTATCTTTCCGAATTCCACTCTGTGATCTATTGAAAAAGGCTCAGTCTATCTTGAATTAATTTCAAACTACTTATTTTGTTTCACCTTGTTTCTCGTTTCCTATCTGGTACAGTTTGTACCAACCCTCTATTTCAGTCCACTTTCTATATTTTTTGTTTCACTCTAGTTCTGTTTGTCTCTGTTTGTTCCTATCTATTTATGTTCCCCTGTTATCCTCTGTGTATTTCCTGTCTCTACTCAGTGCTCTCTGTTCCGTCCGATTTCTAATATCTTTTCCTAATGTTTTTATTCATTCCTATTGGTTATCGTCTGTTGCTCGATGTTAGTCTTGGACCACAGTTATTCTGTTTACCCCTCCTGTGGGTGGAGTCTGGCTTGGTCCCTACCTTATCTCTGTCATCTGTACATGCATCCCCCAAGGCAGCACCGCCTGGATGAGCCCTGAGGATGTGCATGTATACCTGACAGCACCTGTCTACGCTCTTATAAAAGATGCGTCTTTTTCAGCTTATCAGTGAGTGCAGTTTGAGGACAACACACATGTGCTGTTTCTCTGTCCTCTCTAATGCTGATGGGATCAACATGTCACCTGTCGTAGAGTAATATAAATCACATGTCATCCCAAATTGCACTCACTGGTGTGTCGGAAAATGCACGTCTGCTGTAAGAGTGTGTTACATACAGTATTGCCTCTTTTATGTAAAGCTATAAATTATACAGGTATAATTTATACCATGTTTACAGTTGGACTTGTACGCTCTCAGAAAAAAAGGTTCAACATTGTATCTTTCATCACTGGGGCAGTGGATACATGGCTGGGCTCAATTTGCTTTGGATGAATACATTTCTAAAGATTGGCTATAAAATTCACTTATTCTCACAGTATTTTGACAAAGCGAACTGAGCACAGTCCTCTCAAACAACTTGCCATACAACCAATGTCCCAGTGACACAACAAGGTCCAATGTAGTATGTTTTTTCTCCGTGAGTGTATCTGTATAAATTATATGTGTATAATTTATGCTATGTGCACAGCGCAATCCATGTGTCTTTATCTGTTATACAGTAATCAGTACTACTATCAATTATGAATAATGCTATCAATCAGATGTGATTAGTTAGAGAAAATCAGGCAAATCTATCATCACATCTGGTCTATATGTTTCCAAACTAATTGAGCATTAATTGATAGACTGACACTAAATCAGCCAATTGGGAAAGAGTTGAATTGAAAGTCCCTTGGTGGTGATTGGAGGAGATGAGAGCGGAGCTCCGTGATTGGAGAAAGGGAAAACATACCTTGTTAATGGAGGAGAGGACAGCAGCTCTGAGTGTGACAGGAACTGCAGCCTGACCCCTAAACCCCACTCCTGATTCTAACTGGCTAAAAGAAAACAGCATCATTGTCCAAAATCTACCGGCTCAGTGGCAGAGAGCTGATATTCCACAAAATAAAGACTGTTTGTTATATAACCATGTATATGCTATTCTTCAAAGCTAGTTAATATCTGAAGTGTGACGTAAGAGCTCCATATTTTCACAATATGGTTTGCTAATATGACTTGACAGTTTATGTGCCATGAGAAAGTCATCCATCTCTAACATTCAAGCCACAAAATAACACTAGGAGTTGAGAGCAAAGACCTGTAATATACTAAAATTAGGGTAACTAAGAAAAATCACCTCATAGAGGGAGAGAGGTGGGGAGTGGGGCTGGCTGACCTGTAAAATACTTGAGTGGTTTGAGAATTAGTAATGCTAGGTCTACTGAGAATCAAATCTGATCTCTAAACTGAATTCATTCATTTGATAATTGACCCACCTATAAAAAAAACTCAAAAGTTTATCCAAAAAGCAAGAAATTGACTTAAAAAAAAGTCCGCCCCTCAGTCCCTCCTCCTCTCCCTAACCCAGGTTTTCTATTTGTCACTCTGATTTGATTGACAGCTGAGGACACATGTGGGGGCACTGTGAGGGGCGGCAGTGGGGTGGTGACCAGTCCCGGTTACCCCGGCAACTATGGTAACCAGGCCGACTGTACTTGGATCCTATTGGCCGAACCTGGAGACACCATCTCTGTCATCTTTACAGACTTCCAGACAGAGGAGAAGTATGATTACCTGGAAGTGGAGGGATCTGAACCACCAACCATTTGGTGAGTCACCTCACTCATTAATTTATTCATGCATTCATACGCGTGTGTGCTGCAGTCATTGTGTCGCTGAGGAATTTGATTATGTGGACGTGGCAGAAGCATCCGTTTATCTCTGTCAGAGTCAATATTTTATGTTTTAGATTAATTTCTGAATTGAAGTGGATGGATGAGTCATGGTTCAGTTTTAAACTGCAGAGGGGTATCGGATGTTTTTCCAGGTGTAATTAGCCCGATGGTGAAAATGAAAAATATGTATATGTCACACAAAATAAACCTAGGGGTGGATGTTAAGGTTTAGACCCAGTGGCCTAATTATTAAAAATACCTTGTGTGAACATCCATAATCTCATGAATGCAGGCTCAGGTTAAAGTGGACATATCCAAACAAATGCAGAGCGTCATAGAACCCAACACAATAAAGACCCACCATGCTTTGGGTGGTTGTGACACGTGTTATTCTGGTCCTAATCCATACTTTGAAAAAGGAAAGGATCCAGTTGACATTTCTGACCTGGCATTTCCTCAAAGACGGTGGAGTCACGTAACGGCTGAGTTTATGGAACAATTTAACCACACTTGGAGTACAATAATAAAAAAGTTAGAACAGGTAATAAAAAGAAGTTAGAACTCAAGTAAGAACAGGTAATAAAATGAAAACGTTATTACAGATATAAAGCACAGTTTTTATCTCTTGTTCTTGAAGTACAGCAATTTTTTCATGGAAAAAATAAATAAATAAAATCTTAAAGTATGGGGTGTGTGTGTGTGTGTGTGTGTGTGTGTGTGTGTGTGTGTGTGTGTGTGTGTGTGTGTGTGTGTGTGCGTGTGCATGCGTGTGTATGTATTGGTCTCATTGGGACCTTTATGTGCAGTCCTTCTGCATGGGCCTCATCTTTTACAGATCAATTAACTAGTTTGCATGTTTTTCTATTATTTTCTTATGTTTTTTCAGATGGGTCACTCATAACAATACTTTATTGCTCTGGCTGCATATTGATCGTGGGCAAATTAGGGTATTGATCAACCATTTCTGTTGCTGTAACCAATTTGAATCTAATCATGGTCAGGGATATTAGCGCGTCATTGATTTGGAAGTAATAATGACCAGGCAACTGCTTTTAGGGAAGTTTTGCTATGTCCATACAAGTGCACACCATCCTGCTTATGAATGTGTACTCGTGCACCCGTGTGTGTGTGTGTGTGTGTGTGTGTGTGTGTGTGTGTGTGTGTGTGTGTGTGTGTGTGTGTGTTTTACATTTCCTCAGGAGGTAAAGTGAGTCAGAAGGTCGGTGGTTTGATCCCTGGCCCCTGCAGTCTAGTGTGTGTGTGTGTGTGTGAGGTGTGTGACTGTGTGTGAATCTCTCCTGATGAGCAGGTGTCACCTTGCATGGTAGCCTCTGCCACCAGCTTATGAATGCATGTGTGTGAATGGATGAATGCTGCCATGTGTTCTGAAGTGCTTGGAGAGGTTTGTAAGACTAGAAAAGCACCATATAAATGCAGTTTATTTACCTGCAGCATTTCTTCACATGCGTATCTCGTCAGTCCCGCACTGCTGTGCCTGTTTTGGCGTTAAAATCTAACGGCAGTGCCACCATCTGGCCAGCTGGGCTCATGTTTCTTGGGAAGCACAGTCACATTATTTCCAGTTATTGGGCTGAGTTGTGTGCTTGGGAGCTCATTCTGGCTCATTGCGATTTGAGCCGTTGTGGCAGAAAAATAATGATAATAATTATAACAATAATAAACCAGCACAGGCACAATAGGGCTTTGCCCTTTGGGGCTTGAACTTTAATAGCACAAATGTCAGCAATGCTCCATCATACGACTGTTGATAATTCCTGGAAAACAGACACAAAAGACTGACTACAAACATGAAGGCTCATTATAGCAGAGCTCAAGCGCTTTGACCGTACGCTCCTGTATTCTTTAGACTTGTATGGCCACATATCCACAGAGATAAACACTCCTATAGCATTATTTATTGCTTTGGTTTGACTCTGCAGTGAGAACGCTGAGGGTAGAAGGGCTCATCTTCCACTCTGTTTGGATGGAGGAATGATGAAATAATTATAATGATTGATTTTAATTTCTTTATTTCACTTAATCTCAGCCTAAAGATGCACTTCTGCACGTAGTAGGTCCAGACATCATCGATGAGCAGGCCGTCCAGATAATTTGTGTCAAGCTTTCATTTTGAACCAGGGGCAAACACAAAACCTTACTGCTGTGAAAAATCACCTTCTTAGGAGTATTTACGACCAATATTTATTGCTCAGAGTTAGATTGTTGGCCTTTGGGGGATAATGTGGTGGTGACTGGTAGTGTGTGATTTAGTCTGACTGGTGTCCTGGCTTGTCTAATGTATTGCTGTGTAGTTATTTACTTGCTGAATTAACTCTGGAGTCTCAAAGAGCACACTGAGGTCTGTGTGTTGATGTTTCTCATACCACGGGTATTTTCCAGTGGCCAGGCTGATGTATTGGATGTGGTTTTGTACTGCGAGGAGAGCAGTGACATTCAGAGGTACGGCCTGGAGCAAAACTTATACCAACTTAGCCCGATGTTGTGAATAACTTCAGATGCTGAACTGACCTTAATTAAACGTCAGAGGTTTCTTCTGGCTCATTATTTTCTAACAACTTTACGAGTCGAACCACTGCACAGCGTGGTAAACATACAAATAAATACATTTATAGGTTTTTTATTTCAGAAAAAAAAAAATACACAGGAGCACATCAGATTCAAAAAGGGCCGTGTCATGACAGGAACACATTAACAAACATTTTGAATCCACCTTATTATCCATGTTTAAGTAAGCACTCACAGCTCACAGCTCCTTTCAGCGAGACTCACACAATTATAGAGGTAAATTTTAGAATGCACAAGACACTTTAGTGGCTTTAATGGCTTCCCACCTGAGAGGAAAACAAAGCACTCCTGTGGTTAAGAGTGTCTTGTTCATCAGAGATGTCAGAGAAAGCCATGAAAAGACCTGTTTAAGATGATGCAAAGCTCAGAGGGACACTGCAGACAAAACAACTCTTCAAGCTTCGCAGTGGAGGCGCAGCATTGCAAAAGTCAGTCCATGGTTCCTCTCCTGTCAGACATGAGGATGAAACAACATTTAATAAAGTTGGCAGAACTGAACCCCTAAGGAGAGCATAAATGTTCCAGTTGAAATATCCAGTTTCTTTTGAGGCATCCTGATAACAGGGTCAGAATTTGGCGTAAACAGCCTGATCTCGTGGATTCTTTCATCCTGAACCACGCAGCATTAGACCCTGCACTACCTTTTTAGCATTGTTTAAATGCCAGAGTTTACCTAAGCATTGTTGCTACCCAGGTGCGTCCCCTCATGGATGCACTCTTCTGTTTTTCAACTGAATACCTCCACACCAGGAAACATGCATCATATCCAGAAATGGCAGTGATGTTCATTTACTCCAGTGAGCTACAAAGCCCACAGCATATTTCAACACAGAACAGCACCTCTGGAATGAGGCTGAATGGTATATTTTCCGCACATATGTGTCAGCGCTGTATGTGAACGTGTGCTGGAAAATCAGTAGGGACTCTGTGACGTATTGAGTTAGCATGGACCGAGATCTTCGAGGACGCGCATTGATTCCATGGCTTAAAGAATTCAGTCTGTTCCAGGGGAAAAAAAAGATGTTACTCGCTGCCGGCGGGATGTAAGTGGATACTGATGATAATCCACATTTGCTCTCTGTTTATGCATGTTCACACAGCATGGTATATAAAGAGAGCTTAAGTGAAAATAATCAATGGCACTTTTGAATTTGCATAGTCATGTAAAACATTTATCAGGGAAAAATGCCCAATATTTTCCAGTAAAAGCTTCTTGAATGTGAGGATTTTTCAACTTTTTTCAGTTTTCAGTGGATGAGACGGGGCGGGGTTTCCCTTTCACAGCTCTAGCGGAGGTGAAATTGGTCGGAAATGAAATAAAATTGATTGTATTGATGGGTTCAAAGTAAAGATACTTCCATCCACCTGTGCCTTTATTTGTGTTTAGGTGTCTGTGCTTGTTTGCATAATTAAGCGTGCATGTGTGCAGCTTTGTCATGCAACATCTATTCTCTTTGTGTGTAAGTATAGCATCAGTTGACATTTGTCCTCTTTGTTCCCATGAAAACTCCTGAAGCTTGATATCGACAAAAAGTCAACAATACTCTTTTTATCCCCCTTCTCTGTAAACAACCTTTATTTATCTGTCTTATTGAAATGATGATGATTATGGACAGAAGAGACACGTGTGTGTGAAGTTTGCATGTTTTTCCCGTGCATGCGTGGGTTCTCTCCGGGCACTCCGGCTTCCTCCCACAGACCAAAAACATGATTGGTTGGTGACTCTAAATTGTCCCTAGGTGTGAGTGTGTGTGTATGTTGCCCTGCAGTCGGCTGGCGACCGGCTCAGGGTGTACCCCGCCTCTCGCCCATTGACAGCTGGGATAGGCTCCAGCCCCCCCCCCAACCCCGAAAGGGATAATCAGGGGTATAGAAGATGAATAAATGAATGAAGTTGCATACTAATACTTCATCATTCTTTTGAAGAGATTTAAACTTGGGTGAATGCTGTTAGCGCTGTTAGCACTTAGCAGGAGGTGAATCTGGCCCAGCTGTTTCTGTTTGGACAGGCAGGGATCGGCTGTCAGTCGTCTATTCCTTTGGTGTGTTCCCAAGGCCTGTTTGGGGTAGCGTGTGCACATTGAAAATGCTGGTCAGGTGCTGTACACAAAACAAGAAACAATAAAAACGCCAGACTGTTGCTCTCTCTGCGGCTTGTTCAGCAGTCGTGACAACAGTTTCTTGTGTTTTCCAGCTATTTGATGAGGCTGTATTCTCACAGCTCTGCATCTGCTGTTTTCAAATACATGCCATCCCTTCTCCATGTTGGATAGTAACTAAGTATATTTACTCAAGTATAAGTATATATACTTAAGTATGATGTACTTTACCTGGGTGTTTCCATTTTATGCTCCTGATGTGCGCAGTCATTTTTTTTATTTAACAACCAAATCAGAGATCCAAAATGGAAGAAATGGAGGACAGATAAATATTTGGAAGATTACCTGCCAACTAAGGGATGCATTGGAGGATGACTTGGCTAATGAGAGTGTCCCTGAGAAGTCCCGAGACTCATAACATAATTTCCAGACTGCACTATGGTCTATGTGAAAGCATGCAAATGAGATCTTTATTCATTGCAGGCGCAATAAACACCCAGACAATCTGAATTCAAAGGATGCTCGCTTTCATGGGAAGTTCAAACACGAGAATGTTCTAGTATCCAACTATCAATTAACCTTCTTGGTAATATAATGCAAGTATTTGTACATGTCTTAACTGGCTGAAAATGAACTGAAGGTAGCTTTACATGTGTCACTCTGTCTAGATAAAGAATGTTTTGTGAATGAAAACAAAAGGCTGCACTGGATTGAAACCACTGACCCTTTTGTTGTAGATGAGTCTTTGTCAAAACAAGGACACGCTGCCTGATTTCTGCCTCACGACGCTGAGTGCTGATATACTAATTTCCATTAACAATTTGTGAAAGAAACTAATAGCGAAAATGCTAATTTCCAATGCAATTGGCAGAGAAAGCTAATGGTTGATTTGCTAATATGGGAGAATTTGTCATGTGTTTATCAGTTGCTGCAGGCCTGACAACAGCAGACTCAGACACACCAGCACACATGGATGTGGCCCACATCCATGTGTGCCACACAAACTCACACACACACACACACACACACACACACACACACACACACACAGTCACTCTTTACAGGCACACATTCATAAACATGCACACTCAGACTCTCCCTTTCCTTCTTGTGTCTAATCAGTATGCGGAGAGGTGCGCTCGCACCTATGAGAGTAGTATATCGCTGTGAGCTAAGTGCCTGTAATCCTAGTCTAACACTATGCACACTAATACACATGCATACGCGTGCACGCACGAACACACACACACACACACACACACACCGAAAACACACAAGTTTTATATTTTGTTGTTTCAGAATCAGCTGCCCTTGAAACCAAGTAGAGCATTTTAAATAGAATGATCACTCTCTCCTCGCTTTCTTTCACTTTCACTTATCTATCTCTCTATCTATCTATCTGTCTATCTGTCTATCTGTCTATCTGTCTGTCTGTCTGTCTGTCTGTCTGTCTGTCTGTCTGTCTCTTTCTCTCTCAGTCTTGCCAGTCTCTCCTTACGTGACTCCAGAGTTTTGCATGCTGTTCAGCTCTTAGGTGCACCGACTTGACAGCCCGTCACCAAATTCGTGGTAATGGCGGACAAGGCTATTCAAAGTCTGTCATCTACCAATCTCTTGCTTGTCAAGTATTTGTTTTTTTAGAGGCTCTAAAAATGAACTTTGTCAGGTTTCATACTTCGTGTTGAAGCCATGTCGTCAAGTGCCTGGAGTTACATCACTGTATGCAAGTCGGTTTAGCAGACTTGTTATTTCTATATATAATACATTCATTCTAAAATTCAGATACAGTTTATGTACATGAACGCAGGGACGAATACTGCATGTCAGCACGTACATATTAATTACTGACAGTTATGGAAGCTGTAAGTGTCCGGGGTCATCTCAGTCAGCTTGGTGTTTCAGCAGCTAACACCATGTGCCAAGGGCACATAACAGCATCTGTTTCAGTCAGAGTTTGGCAAGATTTAATCCTCCCTCCCACACTCAACCCTCCTACCCCACTTCAACAACATAGTGAATCCTATGATTAACACCATGACATTTCATACTGTACAGCAGCACATGAAACACAAACACACACAGCATACACTCAGCAATGCAGTTGCAATATAGCAACGTGAAGAATCTCCTACAGTCCTGAGCAAATCGGACCAGCTAAATAGCTTGATACCCAGGCGACCACATGGGTGTTAGTTGAAGTAGTCTCTACAGCATTTGTAAGTATGTTATAATATATTAAAGCCCTGCACATCCTTGGTCCATCCACAGGCGTGTTTTGACTAAAGCCTGATTTATCCTTAATGCGTTAGATCTACGGTGTAGGTAGAGCGTAGGTGTGGTAGGTAGGCATTGCATGGCATACTGCTTTTTATTGGGTTTTGCTTGGGTTTTTTTCTGCACCATGATGTTTTTTGTTTGTTTGTGTGCTTGTTTGTTTTTAACAAATAAAATAAAAGCTTTAACTGTCTACCGGCTCCGTTGTAGCAGGTATGGCCAACCTGCTGATTTGGTTTGATTTAATGGAGAAAAACAGCTAAATACTGTATGATTGGTATGAGTCCAGGTTAGTCCCAGGGATACAAACCCAATTTCTCCAACATCATCAATCAAAATTTACTCATTCTGTGTACAGTTGAAATTGCTCTGTCCTTTTGCTTGGCTCAGCGTTGTGCTGTTCTGTCTGTGTCTGTTCTCAGTCTATACAAATATCATAACAGATCACGTTTGTGTGTGAGTCTGCATGAGAAATCTGACTAGTGAGGCATTTTCTGGCTCTTAACATTTGTTTGAGGGATGTGAAAAGAGCTGCGTGGAAGCGACACACACAGTTTAAGCATGTGTGTGTGTATGTGGATGTGTGCGTGATGTTATGCTTGCCGAGTGCTAATCAATGCTGCTGGCAGAGAGGATGCTGGGATAGCAGCACCATCCCTAATAGGAAATGGAACGTTGACCTTGAACACAAACACACACCCCTTTTTCTGTTTCGCACACACACACACACACATATCAGATTATTTCAAATACAGTATAAACAGCAGTTTGACTGACTCTGTTTGGAGAAACATCGAACCAGTCAGAGCCTTTCTTTGAAGGCCTTAATTAAAGGCCTTAATCTGTGGAGTTCTTGACCACTAGTAGCACTATGGGGCAATGTTTTGATGAGTGGGTCCCGATAACGCGCTGAGAAAAGTGGTCATGTGCTGGCGAAATGCAGGAACAGCAGGCTAGCAAACGTGGATTTAAACAATGCAGGTTTCACGTTTCTCAAAAAAGTTGGACTTTGATGATGATGAGAAAAAACTGAATGTGAGCAGAAGTTCATTTGGAGAAAAATTCCACTGTGCAGCAGTGACTTTGCAAATTTAGCTTTCATGAAAATCATTTCCTGCATGACAGCTGCATATCAGGACCAGTAACTGATGGAAGCATACCAGTTACTCCTGCTGATGGACAGTAGTGTCATATCAGCATTTATAAGCATCAGAGATGGCAGTAAAATGCTTTTAAGTTGCTCTTTAAGAAAAGCTAATCCACAGTCGAGTCTGTTTGTAGGTTACAAACAAAGATTCATCAGTAAAACATAGAAACTACAGTTGGATTCAAAGGTTTGATGATGTTTTCTGATGTTCCTCTCATTTTCCAGGTTTATTGAGTCAGATAAACATTGTTAAATGCGGCTGTAATTTCCACTGCAGTGCGCTGGCAATGTGTAGCCAGCGTTGCTGCATCACAATAAGTGGCTGCCTTCATCACAGTCGAATAAGACAACACCTCAGACACAGAAACAGAGCTTTTTTCTGTTGTTGTTGCTTTCTGTTTGTTCCTGCTTGTTTTTGAAAATGAACTGCTGCAAATCACATCAACCACTCATTTCAGCGTCAGTGAGGACTCCAGAGAATCCATTAGTAGACACGTTCATAGGCCAAATGACTCTCGCTGAGAGCTTCTAAACAAGTTTGCAATGCAGACTATTTTCCTCTGGATCTATTTGCAACATTGGGGTTTATAGGTTACACCATTGACCTTCACACTGTTTCCCTGGGGGCATCAATTTTTAAATCCAATTTCTGGTGGCCCAAAGCATAATTTAGGTCTACAGATCTATTGTCTAGGCATGTCTAAGCAAATTTAGCCCAATATTAACCTACACCTTTGATGGCCTTTGAAAGAAATTACTAAAATCGTTTGGGAGCCCACCCACTTATTTGTGGGATCCAGAGAGGAGAAGAGAGGAGAGAGGGAAGGCAAACTGAGAGGACAGCGAGAGAGGTGTCATGGTGTTTTAGGGAGGCAGTGTCAGGTCACGCAGAAGAAGACAAGAGAGGCAAAGAGACAGCAGACAAGAGAGGAATGGGTAGACAAGGGGAGCAGAAAGGGCAATTGGGGTGACAAGAGGAGCCAGGAGAGAAGAAGTAGAGATGAGAGGTAAGAAGGTGGAGTTGGGAGGAGACTAAAGCAGAGGTGCAGAATTAGAGACAAGGGGGGGGCGAGATAAGAGTTGACAGGAGAAGAGAGGTGGAAAGAAGGATAAAAGGAATAGAGGGGGGGCACAGGAAGAGAAGACCATCAGGGGGACTCATGGGTGAGGAAAGAGGTTGTAGAAAGAAAGAGACAGACACTGAGAGGGAGTTGAGAAAGGCACAGAAGGACAGACTGAGACAGACAAGCACATAGAAACTTTATCTGACAGTGTGTACATGAAGCTAAACGTGATCATGAGAATACTGCAGTTAGATTTAAAGCTGCGTAAACAACTTAATCCACCGGTGCTTTCACTTGGGTCATACAGAGAGTGTCAGCTATAGGATTAAAACGTGTGAAGAACTGTGAAATTAGCACTATAGGAAGGTTGCTCAGAGATGTAAACACCATATGCCAAATAAGCCCGTCCATCTGAGTTCTCCCAGGCTGTGCAGCTTGCCCACTATATGAAAGAGTCCATTTTTAGAGCCACTGTCTTTTTCACAGCTGGCGTTAACATCTCAAATCTGGACATACTGCAGCGTCGTTACACGCTGAAAAAGGTGGAGGGGGTGGTGGTGGTTTGTGATTCGACTGCTGTCGTTCCCTATACGAGAAAAGGCACATGACAATGAATTCAATCAACAGACACTATGCAAGATTGCATTAAGATGGGTATATTAAGATAAATCCTCCTCTGCTACGCAAGTAAACATCTTAATCGAATTACTCTTAGAATCAAAGTAAGGTTTATAATTAGATTAGTGTATGATAATTAGATTATGGTGTTTATGCAAACAAAGTCACGTTATACACATTCAGTCAGGATACAAAACCCAAAATAGGTCACTTCCACTCCAGGGCTTTGAGGCATCTTCAACTTTTGCACTTAATTACACAGAGCACCATGACAGAGCTGAGTCTCGATTATCTCGTACGCATTTGATCTTTGTATTTTTCAACTGTCATCCAAATAATTGCCTGTGGCTGACAGAGACTGCAAAACGCATTTCTCAGGGTAAAAACAAAAAAAAACAAAAATGGCAGATGTTCCATTACTTTTTATGTTTTGGTGAAGGTCTGTAACACTGAAATATTAAATATGCACTCAGTGGAGTCTGCTGAGTCATAGAAAGGCATTCCTGTAAACATCACACCTGGATTTTTTTTAATCATCTCAACTAAAAAGGCTCTGTCTTTATGAAGGGACTCCTATTCACTGTAACACCCCCAAACTGGGTACAAATCGCTCTCTAACCTGGTCCCAAATAGCTAACAGCAATAGCAGCAGCCAGCTGATTATCTCATGTTTGCTATCTCAAGTTGAATGCGATTTTTCCTTGAAATCCCTCGTGAGCTCGGTCTGAACGGCACATTTTAAATGACCACTGCAGAAGTAAAGCATCGCTGTGTTGACTCCAAGGGCTATGAAATGTTGTTTTCATGGAGAAAACACTGTCAGACATTAATTACAGTGAACACATGTCATCACTACCGCAGCAGTGTTTTTGCAGGTCACTGTTGCCGGGCAGCGAAATTTGATATTTACTATTCCCACAGCAGATAACCTTTCCAGGTGTTGCTTAGCCAAACCCGAGGGACCGGGCCAGAGGTTGAGCACCACTGGAGCACAATATGTAATTGGGCCTGTCCACAGCAAATGAATTCTCCCATCATAAATACGTTGTCGTTGTCATTCCCTATACTACACCCAGCCTGTGTATGTGTGTGTGTTTTATGTCTGTGTTTGGTTATGTTGTTTTTGGGTATGTCATTGTGTGTGTGCTTGGAAAGTGTAGTGTATTGAATAGTCAGTAGCTCGGCTGCTGAAATTATAATATAATGTAATGTAATAATAATAACACCAGCTCCCTCTCCTTGTCTCTGTCCCCCTTCTCTCCCGCTTTCTCTCCCATTCTCTGTCTCTGCTCTGATTACTGTGCTGTCCCGCAGGCTACACACGCACACGCGCACGCACATACACAGGAAGGAGAGTTTGAGAAGAGGCAGGGAGCCGCCCAGAATTGCAATGGCTTCTGGGTAGAGACTGAGTTACAAGAAAGGAGTGAACAGAGAAAATCCTGGAGAGAGAGAGAGTAGGAGAGGAGGAAGACATGAGGACGAACAGAGTCAGGAGACAAGAGGGAAAGGAGAAGGGAGGAGAGAAGGGGGACTGATTTAGGGAAGTGATGGTTATTAACTCTATCATGTGGTATTCACTGGCTTCATCACCAGTTCTTGCTTCTTTAGTCAAAGAAATAGAATCAGCCTGAAAAGGCATAGGGGCTGCATTTTCAAATGGTGATAACAATTACCAATACACAATGTATTTAAACACACCTCTGGTTTAAAATATGCATTTTCAGTTTAACCTAACATCATAAAATCACAATTTATTCAGTCTTAGAAAGGCAGATGTTAAAATACCTGGTTTGTCTCTCTGTAGTGGAGCAAGCCAAAGCCAGTATTCTTTCCTCAGATGTAATACAGTATCTGAGTGTTTGGCTGTGTTTTCCTCACATAAAGAAGTAGAAGTAGCTTGCTAGATTTGTAACCTGCTTGCTCTGCCATCACAAGCATAAATTACCCAACAGATGGTAGAAAATGTTTTACACAGTGTCCTTCCTTCTATAATAAACAAAACTCAGCTGTTTCTGTCTGGAAAACTGTATTGTTTAGTTTAGGTTTTATTTATGCAGCAGTTAAATTGTTATCAACTCTTTAAAGTAGTTCTGTCAAGCTGAATTTATATCATTGTGCTCATTAAAGGGTGGCATTCAGTGCTCTGGGACATCCACATGATTTTAAGCGAGGCTGAGATATTTATTGGTTTATTCAGATGTCCTTTGAAGATGGCCACCCGAACTTGAATCTTTTCATTTCATCAATGCTACTATGCTCCCATTACGCCCTCCACTCTTCTGGTTTCAGCCTTTTTACAAGCTTTTTGGAGCATGGCTGCAGGGATTTGCTCCCATCGAGCTACAAGGGCATTAGTGAGGTTACACCCTGATGTTGGGAGATAAGGCCTGGCTCGCTTTTGGCATACCAGTTCATCCATAAGGTGTTTGATGAGGTCGAGATCAGGGCTCTGTGCAGGCCAGTTTGGTTCTTCCACATCAAAAAACCCTGCACAGACCAAAGGGCCTTCCACAGAGTGTTGCCCCAAAATTGGAAGCAAACTGTCGTCTATCACTTTACACTGTTGCATTAAAAACTCCCTGATGTGGAGCTAAGGGAACTAATACAAGCTATGAAAGCCAGCTGCAGAAATGTACAAGTGATTTTGTCATTTTAATGGTCTCCAAAGTAATGCCTGCAGTACTTGCTTTATTTATAAATGATCAACACCAGAGTGTTTTTTTTCCTCCAGTATAGTCCACAGCCCTCAGCTGTCCATGTCAACAAGCTGGTTTTAAAACCACCTTGCTGCTCTTTGAGGAGGCACGCAAGGAGGAGGAGAGAAATTTAGATGAGATAAAGGGAGGGGAGGGAGAGACAGAGCAGGGTCCTGTTGTGAACACTGATTACTCTCTGCCCACTTGAGATTGATGGAGAGTGACACAGCAGGCACGCTCCTTCGAGCACGAACACACACGCACACATACAAACAACACGCTCAGACACATACGTACACAATGTATCTGAACAAACGCATGCACACACGCACACACACACACACACACACGCACAGGACTTCTCTGTCTCTGTATACTGATTGATGATAGCTCCACCTAGACTTCATTCAGCCCAACACTCCTGCAGTGTGTGTGTGTGTGTGTGCTCATTTCTCTGTGTGCATGCATGTGTGTGAACGAGCATTTTCTCCCCCCCATCCCCCCCCCCGCATGCACGTGTGCGTATGTAGGTGCATGTGTGTGGCAGTTCCCTCCTGTCTTAATTAGAGGAGGCTATTAAGACAGATTGCCTGATTAAGTAGCATTCCCCCACTGTCTCATGAATAGCCACACACATGCACACACAAGCAGACACATACATACAGTAAATGGACACACAAAAGTTAGCATTAGCTCGTAGCTCTCTAACCCGCATGACCACTGATGAAAGGATTCTGCATGTGTGCGGAAAAGCCATTCATTACACAGTAGGCAGAACGTCCTCACATGTACAGTCCATCATGTCAAACCGTCCGGTGTCACGTGTCTTTTCTGTGCAAGATGCCATTTATGTGATTAAACTAGTAAAACATCCATAGTGGGAACGCCTTGGTGTGTGGTCACATGTCACATAACCGCAGCATCGCCAGGGACCTCGTTTGCATATCCCACCCCTGCCTCTCTCCCCACATTCCCTGTCTGTCTCTTCATTGTCCAATGAAGGTTTAAAGCAAATAAGACCATCCACAGGGAACAATGCGACAGCTCACATAAGAGCTGGACTGCACAGAAACTTCAGACCTTGATGGCTGTGATTGCACTTTGCACCAAGAGCAGATGAAATAAATCTCATGATGAAAGGTGCTATTCGTTTGAAATACATTTTTATGGTGCAGTTTGGAGCCAAAGCAACGACATAGTGTTATGAAAAATGAAAGTTTGTGGGAGCTGCTTACATAACAGAAAACATCAAGTGACGCTGGTACACTCTGTTCTACAGTGGAGTAAACAGATTGTTTACAATTTTCATACATTCTAGGACTGAGTACGGCTGTGATTACCAAGCAATTTGAAGTTAAGAGTATGAGAGGTGCTATCACAGTCTGCAGATTGCACTGTGTGTAGTCGTCGTATACAACAACACTGCTGACAAGACAGTGGACTGAGCCTTTGTCACGGAGCTGAGATATAACATAGCAGCAAAACGTCATCTTAAACCTGTTGAATGGCTATTTTTGTAATTGTGCTGCTACATATGCGAAATGAAACCAGCTCTGGATGCACATTCCTCTCCTGATTTTTCTATCACTTCTGTAGTCTGTAAACATTTACAATCACAGCAAATTAGTGAACTGCTACAATTTCCTGGAGGAAGCTCTGAAAAAGTGTGCAGCCCTTCATGTGATTATGTCTGCTGTCATGTATCCAACATGGCAGAAAATGACCTTTTTGTTAAATGTTGTTTATGTTTTATTCATAAATTACCCGCGCTGAAATCTGCTTTCTAGTAGTGCTGCCTCTGTGATTCCTGATTACATTCTGCTTAAATGCTAAAATGAATAATTAACAAGTTAACAAACGAACCAGTGTACCTCTGTCAGACTCTGTGTGTCTTCCTCACCCCCTCCCTGCTTCCCCCCACGTCTCCCCGTACCTCCATCGATCTTCGCCTCCTTCCGCCCTCCTTCCACCTCATGCTTCTTTATTTCCTCCCCCTCCCTCTCTCTCATTCCAATACTGCCGGTGGAGACTAGCAGGTTTGTATTTCCGTGGAGGAGGAAAGGCACAGAGGATGGATGGGAGGATGGTAGACAGAGAGATGGAGAGAGAAAGAGATGCTCTTTTGGTCTAGTGTATTTAATCAATTATGCTCTCTTGCTCCTTCTGGCAACTCTTCACTTGATATTCTCTCTGTCCTGCACGCACACACACATAAATGGTCACACGCACACTCCACATTTCAGTATTTTTTCCAGTGTACCTAGTTGTAGTTAAACATGGAAGTTTCATAACTTTTTAGTATATTTACTTGGATTTTCATATATAATGTAATAATAGTTCTAATGTAATCTGGAACAGCGTTGTTGTTGGCTGATTGCTGACAGACTCCTGTGAGGTTTGGAGCATTATTAAACATTTTCTCCCAAAAGCAGCTCGTGCACTGGGATCTACTGTGACTTATACAACAGTGTTGCGTGAGAGGGAAATATCACCAGAGCAAGTAATTTCCTGTGATCCTCCAGAGAACAGCAATTTATTTTATTTCATACTAGAGGCACTTGTTTTCAAGATGGGAACAAGAGACCATCTAACACAGTGTTTTCAACTAAATCTGATGATTAAATGTGTCGCAAAAGTTCTGTCAGTCGAATTGAGTCCACAGCAGTTAAGAGCACCCAGGTTACAATTAAGAGCCCGTCTTCTAACTCAGATTTCTTGGGGAATACATGAGATCTGTTTTTTCATGCACCCAAACGATCCCATGAGCTTCGTTGATGGTCCGTGACATCTTCACAAAACTTGCTGTTTTCCAACTTTCAGATGCTCTAAAGTGTTAGCAGCCCTTAGCAGCTAGTCCGACTCCACCCAGTGTATTTTACATCTGTGTCGCTGTCAAGTCAAAGAGTGGGGGCACACTCTCAGATCAAGGTATTAATAAAAAATAAAAAAAAGTTTAATTTGGAACCCATCCGAAGATGATCTATAATGCCTCCGGGCAGCTCTGAAGTGCTTTTATAGCAGATATCTTGGGAGAACACTTACCAGTCACAGACAGAAGCTATCAGCATAGATGAATGATTTAATAATGCATTACAAATTGTCCACACGGGGAAAATCAACTAGCCTCTCAGCAGTTTAGAAGCTGATGTTTTTTGGAAGTATTAGGCGTTCTGCTGAAAGCGTCATTTTAAGCTTTAATTATACATGTGAGTAGTTGCCAAGCACACGTGGTCTTTTTCTCCATGATCATCCTCCTTCATGTACATTCATGCCTGCGACCTGTGCGGAGGCTGTGCTACATCTCAGCTGTTTTTATTAAGAAGAGCACGAGGAGGATGTGTTCCCAGCTGCTGTGGAGATCCAGATTGGTGACCTTTTTAGTTGCTGGCTTGTTTCTGTAACCTTCCAGCTACTGCTACAGGAGAGGTTTTTCTAATTATACCTTCATCCTGCGGCTCGGTGTTGTTAAGTGCTTCCTGAGCATGCGGTTTAATATTTTAAAGTCACACACACAGGCTCCTCTGTATAGATTTATGATTTAATTCCTATTTTAATATTGGAACAGATGGAATATGCACACACTCTACCCTTAATGATGCACTCTGGGTAATGATGTCATTGCAGGAAGTGAATTAAGAGCTGTAAACATGAATAATATGTGTGTGAGCGGGAGACTGCACATATGAAGAGACAGGAGAGATGGGGAGGGGAGAGGAAGAAGATGAAGGGGCAGAGAGAGGTAAAGAGAGGAAGAGAGGGAGTGGGTTTGTTGAGAAGAAAGAGGAGAATGGATAGATAAACCTGTAATAGTATCGAGACATGAAATGCTCGTGCAGCGTTTTTCTTTTCATTTTGCATCAGATTATAATAGGACCAGATTAAACTCATGTTAGACACATTCAGTAATGATAAATTAATTACAGAAACATTACACATTTATAGAGAGACAGAAGGAGCAAGGTCTTTCTGAAGCGACACCTGTTCGCTCAGGACATGGCGTCCATTCTCCAAGGGACTGGTACATTGTGTCCGCTGTGTTCCAGGAGTTTGACACAACCTGACTGGCCATGTTACAGTATTTGGTCTAAACTGAGGCTCATGCTCGGAGTTCTTTCTCAGGAAAAGGTTAATCTATTTTGGGTGCTTGTGGTTCCCTTGAGGGTTGGTACTCTTCTTGTTTCTATACGTGTTGTTATAATTGTTATTAAGTATGCATCATAATCTTTTCCAGTGTGTGCACAGCGGAGGCAGACAAGTGTCTCATCATCTAAGACTCAAGTACAGTAACAAAGCATCTCCCACAGCAATTTAAAATCAAATTATATCACATTTATTTCTTCTTATTTCCAGCGCTGCTTATTACTATTCTGGATTTGTTTGTTTCTTGTTTTTATTTCTAGTTTCCATATATTTTACAAATAATTTGAGGCAATCAAATTGTCCACATCTATGCTGATAAATATATTACTGACATGTATTGACATTTGGAATTTCAGATTGTGTCAGTGATTATTTTCCAACATTCTGACCATCTGAACCTCTTCAATTTACTGAAGCTGACAGACTAATTCAGCATTGATTTGCCAAAGTGTATTTCATTTGAAAACAATTTCACTGGTCTGCCTGAATGTGATCTACAGGGTGGTGACTGGTGCAATATGAGCCTGACCCCAATACTTTGCTGCTTCCTCCTTTCCTTCCATTTCCAATCATCTCTCCATTAGTGTCTGTAATAAAGGCAGACAAATGCCCCCAAAATACTTAAGGTAAAGTATATGGTTTCTTCTGCAGCTAACAAAATTAATTGAAATTACTGAGCAATTTTCAGCACATGTACTGCTGTTAGTGTTACTTCTCCCCAGAGTAAATGCCTACGCGGACAATTCTTTCCTATTTGTTGTTCACCTACATTCACAGTTGTGTTATTGTTTTGCTGTGTTGGCACTGTATTTACTATGTAAATCAGGCAGTTTTAGCCTGTGAAACCACTGTGTGTGTGTGTGTGTGCGTGTGTGCGTGTGACTAATAGCAGACATCAGAGAATCCTACTGATCTAGGGCACAAGGTGACCCTCTCTCTGTCTCACTCACACACACAAACCAACACACACACACACACACACACAAACCAACAAACACAAATACACACTTTCTAAAACACCTTCTCAGCATTCTCGTGCTCCACTTTAAACCACTGTTATTAGAGGGCATGGCTCTTGGACAGTGGTGTATACTGTATGCTGTAATGCCACAATCCACATGTGTGTGTGTGTGTGTGTCTGTGTGTGAGCAGGCATTTATTTGCATGCATGTGTGTATGTTGATATTAATGGACTGCAAAGGTTAACAGCAGGAGCTTATAGAAGCAGACAAGTGAACATGAGAGGGCAGTCCACTTCATATTCCACACTGTTAACGTGTGTGTGTGTACCTGTGTCTCAAACCTAACAGCCAAGGTGATATTGCGCTATGAAAATGTAATGGGAGAGAAACAGCACCTGTTGGCCGACGCTACAAGATGAAAGCACCATACATCAAAGCACTGATGTATAGAGGGGGATTATTGCCAGCAGAGATTGTATTTCAGCTGCAGATATGTGAAGTTATAAAGGAACAAGGGTGTTTTATTCTCTAAGTGTCAACTGGAAAGCAGTCACCTCCTCTCCGGCTGCCAGCAGTGACCTAACCCTCTTCACTTTGCCAACCACAAGAGCCTTGTTCATCTTCTCAGCCAATTAAGGGATCTTATCCTCCTCTCTTGATGAAAGAGTTTCAGATTAGGTCCTGTCTACTGATGCACCGTCAAAGCCTCAATTCATAAGCATGCCTCAGTGGAAAAAAGCTAATATTGTTAAAGGTGGTGTATCGCAGTCTGACAGTCCAGGATCTGTTTGAAACATTGTCGTGTTTGCATGTACCAGTCAATAGTAGGAGACAAAGTGTTTGCAATATTAATAATCAGGATGATGTCACCCAATACAACGCCAGCTTCTATCAGCCACTACCATGAGAATTATGTTGATTTAAGTTGCTGGTTCAAATCCCCTAACCAGCTGGCAAGATCTGGCAATCCTGGCGAGAACGCTGAATAAGAAATGCCATTTCCCACTTCATTAAGACCGGTTGAGACACCCTCGAGCATGCAGCATAATCCCCCGCTACTCCAGTGCAGCTGCGGAGACACACTGGTTGTACTGGGCGGTGAAGTCCTGACACTGTCTGTAATTCAGTCAGCGTCAGGAGAGGCACGATCGGCTTTGTTCTCATGCACACTGACACCGAGGGTACACAAGCAAGATGGAGAAAATGAAAGGAATGTTAAGTTAAAGTAAACTAAACCTGAGGCTGATTTTTAGTGTCTGTTGCAGTGACATCTTTACAGCCTGACTCTCCTGTTTTACAGACTTCGGCTTTGCTCTGTGACAGAATGGCTAGACGGTTTATGTGTTTTCCCTGCTCCCTCTGAGACCACCATTGTTTTGCGTGTACTCATACAATACGTGTGTACATGTTCTGTCTCTAAACAAACATATTCAAGTTGAAGACCTCCAGAGCGAGGACGTTTCTTCAACACTTGTTCATACTGCCTGATCCCCCCGGCGTATTGGAGGATGAGGTGGACAAAAAAGGCCAAGGGCTAAGGTTTTGTCAGTGCGTGCGTGTATGTTTGTGCATGTGTGTGTGAGTGTATGTGCATTTTTCTGTTTCTCACAGACGTTCTTTCTGTCGTTGTAGGTTGTCAGGCAGTAACGTCCCGTCTCCCATTGTTAGCAACAAGAACTGGCTCCGGCTGCATTTTGTGACCGATGGCAATCACCGTTACCGTGGTTTCAGCGCACATTATCAAGGTAAGATGGGTAAGATGTGATTACATCCACAGAGAGAGGCGCACACACACACACACACACCCCTAAAGAGTGTTCATGTATGCTAAACAGGCCTCTCTACACAGAATCTACAGATGTCTTTGTGTTTTGACAGATTTTTCAAAGTTGTGTTTTAGCCTTTTTGCCTTTTTATTTTCGTTTTGTTTCTGTTTCGCGCCGCTTTTCTTCCTTTTCAACTGACAGCTTTTCATCTTGCCTCTAACTCCCTTTAATTACGCCTGTTGACTCCAATCTTCCCGTCTCTTCTCCACAACAATTTCTTTCACTGTCTCCATCTTTCTGCATCTCTCTTTCTCCCTCTTTCACCCTTTTTTCTTTTTCTCTCGGGTAACTGCTCATAGACTTACAATAAGATCTCTTTGGTGGAAAACATTAACAAATTCATTTGGCAACGTCCGTGTCTCCCAGCAGTGATAATGAATGTGTGGAACAGCTACACAGTCAGACTGGAACAGATAGGCTTTATATTTAAACTTGGTTTCCATAGTCTTTCTACTCAGATCACCTCTGGTTCTTGTGTACTTTTAAGCACTATTGGTCTTTTTTCATGAATTACTGGCGCATGGTGCAGCAAGTTCAATCACAAGGTCCACAGGGCATCGAGCTGTGTTTGGTATTTCAATCACCAGAGATGTGTGACACACCTGGAGCACTGTTGGAAACAGAGTGTGATTGGAATACACCATCAATAGGTGATTTATGGTCAACCAGTCAGCTCATCTGATCCACTTGAACTTAAATATTTTGTGCATTGTTGTGAAGTAAAACTAGTGTAAACTAACATCATGGAAACAGGGCAGTAAGCAGGGAGCACGAATGTAAATCACTGTCATGCTTGACACCAAAGTTTCACTTTGCCACTTGATTATTACTCACACACTCCCTGCTGCTCCTCCCCTCTAACTTCAGCACATTCAGGTTCACAGCAGGTCACCAAAATATTAAGACTCGGGCAAGAAAACGATCATATGCACCCTTCCAAAAAGCCAGCGACTGGCTCCATGTGCTGTCCTGAAAACTGGGCCCTGTTTGTTTAGTTTGTCAGCACTGGTATTTGAGCACAGTGTGTTATGTCTTTTTCTTCCACTGTCCCTTTGTCACTATTTTTGTCTCCGCACAACAGTGTATTTTTCATACACATCGTTAACACTGCGGTTCCTTTTCGACAGTAATTATGGTCATTTGAGATTTTATCGACAGCAGTCACTGTTGGCACTGAGAAAGCTTTCTGAACATCTTTCAATTGATCTTCCTCTTTTCTCAGTCAGACAAGTCATGGCTTCCCCACAGCCATGAAAAGTTACCATCTGACAATCTGGCAATGGAGGTACAAAGTTTTGTCACTGACATGAGCAAATGTGGAGATTCATATGAAGCAGATCAAAGACGTTTTGTTTTATAGCTGGTATTATGTAAGTTTTCCGACCCTTTAGCTAAAACTGAAATGAAATATATCTCTGTATCTGTGTATGTGTGTGACTACTGTATGCATTTCACAATTTAGAGTCCAATTAGTTTGTTTCAGAATTTGATTCCAGCTCTTTTCCTCTTTAAAAGACGCTTAGTGCTCAGTGAAATGACATTAAATATGTAGATCTGAAGAAAGGGTTCTTTATGAACCTGTGCTTTTTGACTGTGTTAGCTGAATGTGCCACTTGCAGGACTGTGGTCAATTAAGCCAATTAAGAATTGAAACTATAATTAATTCAGTGATGATTTTGTATTAACGCTGCATAATTAACCAATCTGCGGGTATGACGAGTTCATTAGGTTGAATATGACCCCAGATGACACCTCACGATTTGGATTTTCTGATTTTTAAAGGTTGACCCCAAGACGGACGGATGTCCTCTGTTCTCTTCTGAGTCTCCACTGTGAACTAAAGGCAAAGTGCTGAAAAAGTGCAACAACCACTTCCAGATTTGATTTAGATAGCAGTGAAGTCTTCTTCATGTACACATGCAGCTTATAGTGCATTTTAAAAATGAGTTCAAGTCATTATTAAGCCTCATCCTTCATTCCCCCCTTCCCCTCTCTTCAGCACATCTTTACTCCCTCTCGTCCCTCTCCTTGACCCTCCTTTAATTTATTCCTCCCTCTTCCTCCTCTCATCTTTCTTTCCTCCCCGCTCCTCTCCTCTTGTCTGTAACCACCCTCTCTTCACATCTCTCCCTCTGGCTCTCTCAGACATTCTCCTTGATTGATTGACAGACAACCTGACCACTCCCTGTGGGATTTGCTTTTAATTGGTATGATTGATCTTAATTGATCTTAATTAGTTTAAAAGGTTAATCAACATGTTAATGAGGGGTGTCGGTGTGATAGGTTAGTTGATTAATTAGTGGAGTTCTTAACAAGCTTGTGATTGATTGGCTACTTCCTGTCAGCTGTCAGTCATCTCCATTACCTTGTTGGTCGTTGCACATTGGTAGAAAGCCCGGTTGGGTGTCTGGAAAGGTTACTGATAATGAGAAACCTGATCTTCACACATTGCTCTTAAAAATCCTGCAGATTAATATTGTAGAACATCTCTAAAAACTTGAACATGAATATATTCTCAAAAAAGCCATGTTTACTTTGATAGTTTGAGTTCAGCGTCTGCAGATTTCAATAAACTAGTCAATGAGAGTATGAATGCCTTACCTGAATTTAATGTATTATCTACTGCATATTTGTGTCCTTGTGTATTGAACCTCTCCACTGCATATTCATACATACATAAACATATTTGTTTACATGTGCTGATCTTTTAAAGTGGTCATCACTTCAGGAACCTCCTCAGATTGCTGCTTTACATTTAATTCTATTTGTTTTCAGTCTGCTTTTACTGTGCTCTGCTCTTCTGCGTTTATTATCATCTACCCACTTAAGATTTACTTTCTCTTAATCAGAAGATCTTCATCACCTCCACTTTGTTATAGGCAGTTCCACATAATCATATTCCTCGTTTTCTTTCTTTATTTCACTTCGACTGTAATTCTCACCCGCAAGCCATATGCTGTTCTGGTCTGCTAAAGTCTACTTGTCTCCAGGAGAATAAATTGTTATGGCAAAGCCTTCTGGCAGGGTTAGTTTAGTTTAGTGTAAAACACTGTATGAAAACAATTCCAAATTTGTCTCCGAGAGACTAAATGAGCAAATATTCTTTGGCAGGGTTAGTTTAGTTTATAAGATGCTGCTATGAGACCTCAGAGGGAGATGTTTGGCTCTAGGTGCTGCCAGCTAACAGGACAGTCTGTGTGTGTGTGTGTGTGTGTGTGTGTGTGTGTGTGTGTGTTATAGGTCAGCCGCTCAGCTCATAAAAACCTCCTCCTTCTGCTGAGGCCCAAATTATGAAGTTCTGAATTGCTAATAATCTCCTAATGATTTATATCCAAGTTTGCAAAGAAGCCGGGGCAGGGAGGCCGCAATAAACAAAGAACATCACAAAGGAGCAGCAGAGGAAAAGAGAGAGGGGAGGTGGTAAAACAGTGAGGAGATCCAGAGCAGAGATTAAAAGAGAAAGACAGACGGAAACCAACAGAGAAAAACAGAGAAGGAGCCAAGAAGAGAGCGACAGATAGCCAGAGAGAGATGGGGGGTTTAAGGGGGCAAGTCATTTGGCAGTGAGTTTGGCTAAATATTGAAATATTAATGATAAGAGTTTATAAATGGCTGTTATTGACGACTTCAGAGGAAGAGACGGTGCATGTGTGTGTGTGGACGGACGGGTGGATGGATGGCTGTGTTTCCTCCACACAGGAAAAGCCGGTTGGTGTTCGAGTGTATTTAGTAACGCAAAGCCTGCAGCTCCTCTGCATGGCCAAGCAAAATTTACAGAATAAATTGTCCATTTGAATGTTTGATTGATGTTTCAAAATGATTCACAATGGCAAGGTTTTAAAACATGCCACAGGCTATATGTTGATGGAGCTAAATTAACAGAATTAACCATTTCAATTCGAAGATCTCTCCTGAGGGCTCAGTGATCTTGTTAGGGAGAAGTCACTCCTATTTACATAATTAACATTTCATTCAAAATGCTAGCATTTTTAAAGGAGTATTTATATCATATGTTAAATAGTATAAAAAGGAAAGTGGAGTCAATCGGAGAAAATTACAGGCCTTGTTTTCTTTCTTTCTTTCTTTCTTTCTTTCTTTCTTTAAAATTAGTCCTGTAATATTCATACATTTCTGTAATTTTGGAAGGGTTTGTTAATATGTCAGACATCATCTCTCTGCCCCTTACTGTCTCATTTATTGCTAAACACAAGCACAGCCATTAAATGTCCATTAGCATGTTTAATTGAAGCTCAGTAATTATTCAGCTACGTCAACATCTCTGAGCAAGAATAAATGCTTTTCACCTCAGGAGCAAAATACATTTAAAGATTCAGCTCACTCCAATATGGATTATAAGTGAGTGTGTTTTGAAACACGCTATAGGGTCTTACTGTGGTACTTTTGCAGGCCCAGATGAAATCAGAATTGATGTAGTGTCTCGCCCTGGGAACTGCTGTAAGTTCATTTAATCATCCTTGTAGTCACAGCATGTCGTTTGGGGACGGTACCCGAGCTATGTAAGTGTGGTGTCTCACCCTGAGACCCTGGTTAACTAAAACATTTAGCTTGTATGCTGTAGGTCTATACTGTGGACTGGAGGCCAAAATGCCACTTGGGGGTTTGTGGGAAATCAGGCAATTGTTGAAATTTCTTCATACGAAAAAAAAAAAAAAACTGAAAGTCACATTTGTAATTTGTGTGTAACCGCTTTTTGTAATATAGTATGTAAGTTATTGGATTTATTTCAACTGTATTTCAAACATTAAAGACACCACATGAGCAAAACGTAGATGCTCCATCTCTAGAGTTGACCCTGTCACTTAAATCCCTCTCAGTGAGGTAAAACCCTACAAATTGCAGCGATTCTGACACCCCCTTTGTAACGCATGGAGGGAGTTTTGGCACTTGGGTGATGGGGTGGCGAAGTGACATAGACAGCGATGACAGTAGAGGCATAACGGGGGAAATAGCTTAAATATCCTTCGTCCAGGAAGATCATTTGTTGACAGGAAGCCTGCAAACAATTCCCAGCAAAGTCATTGGATAATAACTGTGGTGGATCCTTAATGTGATGAACAAATTAGAAGGATAATTGTCTTCCTGTTTGAATTTTTGCTAAAAGCTTCATTACTGTAATGACCATTTGAGACCTAAAGGCATTCACACTGCAACAACAAATCAGATTAAATTCTTTATGGTACAAGTTTGATCTTCTTTAGGCATGTAACTTCTCCAGATTGGATTATTGATAACAGGCTGTTGGTAGCTGGAGCGACTGCAGGTTTGAATCTGTGGACAGGCTGGGACAGCTATGCCGTGGTGAGTGATGAGTTATGCTCAAAGTGCCCTTCAGCAAAGCAGTGAAACCCAGCTGTTGCGTTGCCATGTGTAGTGGTAGAACAAGCCAGCTTCCAGATGTGACCGGGTGTGTTACAGTATGGTCTCACCCCCCGCCAGCAAATACACCCCTGGGCTGCAGCTGGAAGTGGATATGTGTTCTCAGTCATCTTGCCTGTTAAATTAAAAAAAGAACATGAACAGCTCTCCCCCAAAGCCAGAAACCAGTGATTCATGTTGCCAAATAAACTTCAGTTGTCAACCACTACGGGAATAATGTATGAGAACATGATTTTACAGTGAATTTACCCTTTAAATAGGTCAACTTTTATCTTTTCCAGGGTCATAATTTTTTCAAGAAAACCGTTCTCACCATGTAATTATTTATAACAAGAACTGGGGGGAAAGCCGTGGATACCTAGACAGCCAGTGAGTCACACATGCTTTCAGTCAGCCTGTGAGTCACAGTCACCATGGACCAGTCATCCAGTCACCAGCAAGCCATTCAGGTAGCGGCTCCTCCAGCTAGAAATATACTGTATGCCTGTCAAGCCCTGGATGTCTCCACATGCCGATGTGGTTTGCACGGGCCTCTATCAAAGCGATTCTCCTTATTAACCAGGTTTGGAGGCTTGGCTCATTTTCGTCACTTCTCCCACACCAAAAATACACAAGCACAATTGTGGATTGCAGGTTGTTTGTCTGCTCCGATATAAGCTTCAACTGTTATCATGCTCTTTTAACTGGTTTACTGCATACAGTACTTGCCAAACCTTACTACAAAGGTGAAGGAGCACATCATTATCTAACTACATTTGTGGTTACAGGTGACATAAAGCCTAGCTCACGACAAGCACATCCACTGTGTGGTATCATCTCACCGTGGATGCTGTCAGATTGTAGGCTAATGTTAGCAGCATTCTCTCTCTTTATTGGATTTGGTTGCATTTATACTTAATCAACCCTAGCCAACATTGCCTGATATAGCAGCCAATGCCTTTTTGTCCAACATGTCAGTTAGTCCTCACCCTAAAAGCTTTTTCTTTTGTGACATTTAAAGAGAAATCAAAGAGTTTAAAAATAAGAGTGTAAGCTAGCCACTAAGCAGCAAAACAAAGTTATGTTGCAACAAGATGAGTCTGATCTCACATTTTTGTCATCATAAAGTAAAACTGACCAATTCTACTGTCCACTGCAATACAAGAACAATGCTGTTTCTTCTTCATTGTGATGTCTTCTGCATGGATCATCATGGATGAGGATGCGTGGGACATGCAGCTGGAGCCTCAGCTTTTCTTTCCAAGGAGGTTTTGGTGCTAACATTAGAAACATGGTGTTTCATTCATTGTTGGCATTAATTAGTTTTAATCAAGTGTTGGAGTAATTGTTATTATAAAAAAAAGAAATAGAAAATTGAAGGTTTTAATTGAATTTGAATAAATGCATAAATAAATGGAGGAAACAAGCTGAGCATTGCAGACATGGTGAAAATGAAAATGCGTCAAATTATCCATGAAATGGCGTTATGAATTCTGATAAGTTATTAGGTGACTTCCAAAGGCGGTTCATAAACGAATAACTGATTATTTTAGGTGTTTTTTTATTTAACAGCAGTGCAGCAGTACAATGGAGAGTCCATTTGTCATTTGGCAATTGCATTGCTTCCATCCTTATACTGTACATACATATCAATTAAAGGCTACAGCCAATGAATCTGATTCAAATGTGGGTGTCACTGTCAGAAATGTACTCACTGAGGGAAATGTAGAATAGCCCTCATTTGTCATTCCACACGTGTTTTCACCACAATATAATTTCATTTTACTCATTTCCAATCCTTATAGAAATACCATTACCAAATTGAAGTGCACACCATTACACACAAGAAGCCAGCTCCATTCCTACAGTGTAATTGTCATTCACAAAGTCATTCAGTCAGTCCACTGGTAAATCTGAATTTTACTACTGTTGCACTTACTGTAAGTAGCTTGGTTAACAGTGTCAGGCAAAAGCCTTGAGTGTCTAGTCAGTCAGTCAGTCAGCCATTTGTTCTGGCACACAGCCAGCGAGCAGGTCAGTCAGCCAGCCATCTAGTCAATTGAATGGTTGCCAGTGGTTCCATTTACTGTACAAATTTTAGTCTGAACACTGAGAAATAATGTCTGGCTCTTATTAATTAACATTAACATTACAGAAAGTGGGAGTGATGGGAGAAGAAAAAGTAAGTCTGGAGAGACCCTGGCAGTGCTGCAAAGTCAGGGAGTCATGGTTTACCTGAAAACACAGTGATAAAAAGCACAAAATGAACTTTCAACTCACGAGAATCCCCATGTCTAAATCTGTTAAACAGACTTAAAAGAAAAAAAGTGTGATCAGCATTCAAAGCAAACGGGAAGGAGGGCGAGAGCTAAAGATGGCTGAGAGGATGTGATTCAGGGAGGAATACACGGGGTCGTCTGAGGATCCTTTTTACCGCATCATTGCTACAATATTCTCCCTCAGAGAACTTCAGAGGTTGTTTTGTAATGCATAATTTTAATGTTGCTTTAAAAGGAATAACCGTGTAATGCGTGTGGAGACCTGGTTTTGGATAAATTACTGAACATTCTATGGGAAATTTTGTGCCATTATAATCTCTTGTACCTTGGTACTGTAGGTGATTGATGACCTCATCTTTTATACGTGCTGTATTAACACATCCATAATGGTGTCATTGGAGAGGTTTCAGTTTCACTATACCTGCAAAGCCACATCAGTGAATATAGCGACAAGAAGGCCTCTTAGATATGAACTGTTTGAGTTGACTTCTGTCCTGTTTTTAACTAAAAAATAATATCTCTATTTTTTTTTTGTGGTGATCTCAGAACACCCTACAAATAGGTAAACCCTTTTCATACCTTGCTGATGTTGATTGGCGTGACAGCTCTCCTCATTCAGCTCTTGCTGAAAGCAGAATGAGTGCACCAGAGATCTCTCCCAGCATTGCACAGCATATTTTGTATTCTCACACCTTAAAATCCAACATAAATCCAGGAGTATCACACTGTGCTAGCGGGAGCATTTTCAAGGTTTTGCAATAGCAGATTCCAATCAGCCAAATAAATGGCAGACATCCACACAACCTTCCATTACAGTTTCATTATTTTTGTTTTACACCTGCTACCATTGAAACGCTCTGTATATATTTCAGTTTTCAAGTGACGGTGCCCCCCAAAGCTTGTAAGCATCAAATACTCATCACCAGTTGGCTTGAACAGCAGCTGCTAAAAGGTGGTCAGATCATCCTTTAGCCAGAACAGCAACCGTGGTCAGCTTGAATTCATGTAGAAACCTTTTCAGAAATTTCTAAAACCACTCCTGCAGCATGACCCACTTCTCCGCTGTCTGTGGATATGGCCAGTGTGGTTCAAACACTCATATTTTTGCTGATTTTGCTGACAGGTTTTACTTTAAGTCAGTTACAACAATGCACTCAGCTCCCGCCCCTACATGGCCATAATCCTGGATAAGCAGCCAGTCGAGTGGTCCATAGACAGAGCCAGCTGTTGGTGGCACCTTCAATCCAAACCACAAGCAACACAAAGAGGAATGCCACGGGCCAGCCTGTAAAAGGCCCAGCTGGATTCAGATGGCCTGATCAAACATGTCTCTGTTTTTATGACGTTATTAAAGAATCGCCTGTATCGTTATGGGGAGACCTTGCTTTGAACCGGCAGGAAACGTCTATCTGAGGTTTTGGAAATGATCCAGCTTAGTTTGTTTAAACTATAACAGAACTAATCCAGGAAGATGGAACGTGCTGGAACTTTCCCTGTGACTGAACGGAGGGAGGGGTTGGACTGACTGCTCTCGCTGACCTTCAGTGGTCATCCTGTTTGAATTCTTGGTCGCACCTCTCAATCAATAGGCTCTTCCAGCATCCAAAATTTGAAATGTTTAGAAAGCATTTTTTTTCTCCAACATCAGCATAATGAAAATGTCACACCTATCTCCTGATTGCTGTCTGTCAGAGGAATCTTGACCCTGAGCCTAACCTGTGACTGTTTTTCCAATGACCCATGCACAGGAAATAGGAACAATGCAACACCTTCTAGCAGGCTTCCTCTTGAATGCGAATGAAATTTTACCTCTAAATGAATTCTAATTAGATGTAAAGCTCTGCAAAGACACTGTAGTCATTCATTTGGCCCCTTACTGTTAGCCTGCCTGCCCTCTTGTGGCTAATAGAAGACATGTCAGTGTCTGTGGATGACAAACAAACCAAGATTTATTAAGTAGCACCCCCTCCCCTCATGGGTAAAGTGCATGTAAGGTGATTTTTCATTTGTGACACTGTTTCTTTGTTCAGACACTTTGTGCTACAATAATTACTATGCATTGCAGGCAGACATACAATTGAAGGCTGTTTATATACTGGAAACCTTTCATTTTATCATTGAAAGATAAGATAAGGTCACAGTGCTCCTTCTAGAGCAGGACTACACTAGCTTGTTCTCCTCTGTAATTTACCATTGCTTACTCAGTCTTTATGGCTCTGCCCAAATACAACAGGAGAAAAAAATCCTGAGCATGGATGGGGTTTAGCACATGCTGAGGGTTACTTTGATTAGATATTCTGTGCACACTCTTCCCTGCATGGTACTCTGCTCTAATGCCCGACCCTACACCCTCAACACCTGGCTGTGAATGTGTGTGTTTTTGGATTGTGTTGCTGCATGCACCTGTCTCTGAGCTTCAGTATATCTGTGTGCTTAGCGTGTGTGTCTGTGTGCCTTCGTGCCTACGTATCTGTATGTGAGTCTGAACTCACCCTCATCACCGCTGGTGTGTCTGCTGCTCTGTTTGTCTTTGCATGCAGAAGTGGGTGTTTCTGTATGTTTGTGTCTACTTAAACTTGATGAATCTGTCAATATGTGCACTTCTTGGTATATGTAGTGCGTATGTGCTGTTGTGTGTGTGGCAGTGTGTATTTGTGTGTGCCCCTGTTTGTCTGTTGTCTATGCGTGTGTCAGGTATGAGCAATCTGTTTCCTTCCCTGCGGCAGAACCTACCAATCACATCCCTCCATCATCTCTCTCCATTACGTATTCATGAGTTTCTGTGTCTGCAGGGCTGTGATTGGCTCTTAATGAACAACTGACGGCATTATCAGTCAGCCAATGCTGTGGCAACAAAATAAGTCAGTCAGTACAAAGGAAACACTAGTCAGCCACTGGTACAGAAACATTATTCAACTTGAGCAGTGAGACAGTATAGCCCTCAGGGAGGTTGACATATTGGATATTGTTGACTGCATGGTACCTTTGATATGACTCTCATAATGTCTCAAACCTGCTTGTGATCAAGTGCACACATCTTGAAATGCTCAGGATAATTACAGCCAAGGAGAGAGGGAGCATTTAGCACACGTGCAATATACCATTTAGTTTTTGTGTAAATAAATCCCCAGTCCTTTTGCTTGTCAGCCGTGGCTTAAGAACCATTAGTCAAACTGAGCACAGAGACACTGTAAGCCTCAAGGGGTTCATATGAGCTCATAAATCTATGAACTACCCCTTTATCATCTTTTATATTATTTTGGAGCTTGCATTTCGTAAGTACTGGCTTTCATTGTTGGCTCCTTTTTCCTGCTGTTGCCGTATCAAAAGGGTCGTTAGCAGTGGGAGCATTTCAGTGAGTGTAGCAGGGATTGTACTTGGTTGAATTAATGCAGCTAGTTTGCATAGACACAGTCTGGTGATGTTGTATGATTGCTGGTCTGTGGTTACAGAACAGCTCATCAAATGTGGCGGATGTCTGCAGCACTGACGAACGCTCTTACCCACTTATTACACTCACTAATTGAATATATTAAAAACTGTGGTTAACTTATTGTAGCCAGAGATATTTAGCGAGCATTACAGCCTACCCAGTTATTAATATTTCTATTACATATTGAAATACTAACAGAGGACTAAGTTTTCACTCTCTACATATGTTAAATGTGATGCTTGTGCAATTGAACATACACAATGCAGAACCTTCCACCTCTCCCTGTGCTGCCTTGCATCATGCCACTAAGACCCAAAGCCACAACTTTGAACAGCAGCAGAAGGAGTCAGTTACCCTGCAAAACCTTGTGCTTCGTAGGTCCTGCTCTCCACGGCGTGAGCCTCTCGAAGACCCTTATCCCTCTCGCCACAACTCATCTTCTCAAAGATACCCCTCCGGTGCTTTGAGGCCACAGGGCAGAGTGCCCTAAGCTTCAGAGGCTGCTATGACGCTGTCTAACAGTGGGATGAGACACACACACACACACACACACTAGTGGAGCCCTCAAAAGTTATTTCCCACTGTTTGTCATCATGCCTCTTTGCTTCTGGTCAATATGAGTGCCGTGGCATCCAGAGCTCCGTGTGGAGCCAGGACGGGTTCACACGAATTTTGTACTATACGCTGTTGTAGGCAAAGGAGGTGTTGGAAATTGATCAAAAGATGCAGGATTTTCTGGTATTGAGTCAGACTTTCACTTTCTCCAGTGCTGGCACAGCTCTAAAACAATGCGTGGAGATCGATCTGGCTGTGCATGCACATCTGCGTTTGTACAACAGCCAATAGGAATGCCCTCTCTCTGAAATGATGTGTGGCGGGCCAAAGTTTCCCATCACGGCCTAGATTTTCCAAAGCCTGAAAACAGAGCCAAGATGGAAATCTAGTTTTCTCTCAGACTGCTTTTATTACAAAGTGTTGAAAGGTTATTTTGGAATTTTTGCCCAATGACACCAAAAAAATCTGTTTTTCTCAGAGCTCATTTTTATTCGTATTTGCAGATTTCATGTAACTCCTTTTTACCATCTTGCATCAGTCTAAATTAATGCAAATCATGCTTTAGCCTGGATCGATACAGATGAACCACAGTTTAGTTTAACCATTTTAAGCATTTACAGTGTAAACAGCTTATAAACATTTAACAAATGGGTTAGAACAAACTATAATGCACATCTGCCCACATATAAGGACATTTTAATTAATGTACAGTATTTGTACACAGCTATAACTTCTATGAAGACATATTTTGTATCATTACAACCATGTTTGGCTGAGTTATAGCTGTTAATGAATACATTAATCAGCAGTTATATAAGCTTACAGTGTGTTATAAATCATGTATTCAATGTTTAAATATTTTTCATACATTATATATTCATATTGCCTGTAAACATGCTAAATATGGGGAGCTAAAGTAAAGTGTTACCGAACGACTTTTGCTTATAGCTGCCTGTCAAACTTCAACTTCAACATTTCAACAGTTTTGAAATGAAGACAGACACGTCTGTGTTTGGAGCAGATTGTCTAAATCCATCCATGATAATTAAGTCCTCAGTCGAGATCATGTCACAGACAGCAGTAGATTTTTGCTTTCCTATATGGGAGCATTAGAACAGCAGTCAGTGGCATCTCACCACAAAAGCTGTTGTGTTCAATAAGAGAGTGATGCCTGTTTGCTCGAAACACCTCTTAGACAAAGCTTCAATGTTCCACACTCTTCAGAAATGTGAAATCCAGCTGATATTGAGGTGGACAAGCAAGTATGACTAATATAAGTGAGTCATTGAGTCGGATCCTTTCTTGGGTAGCAGAGCTGCTCAAGGTTTTGGTAATAAAATTTGAAAAAATTGAGTTTAATGCTGGTGTGAAAGTCCTGTATCAAGCCTGCATCTGGCTCAAGAAGACGCTTTGTGATAGAATATGGTTCAGCCTGCGTATGATTGAATAGGTTTTTCCTTAAGCGACTGCTCTTTTACTTACATTATTTATTTTTATCTATTCCTTTGCTAGTTAAATGTAGTTTTGTTAAATATGCAATATTTTAGTTCATTTGGTTTACTTAAATGCTGATTCCCTTCCATCTGTTGTTTGCAGTAGAGCTGCTGCTTGTAGGCTAGAATATTAACATGGGCATATTTAACTTTGATGCATATTCACACAGGACGGGCTTTATGATGCATAATATCAGGGGCTTTATGCTGTGAATGAATTTGCATTGGGAAAAACAAATTTGACTTTTAACTATTTTTGGCCCAGATTTCCCGATTTGGCTGCCTGACGGGGGGAGGGGGATACATTTCAAACCTGAGTGTAAGACTTTGATCTAGATCAGAGCTTCCCCTCACTGTTGAGTCTGTTGATCATCAGTGTTCTTAATTTCTGACAATTGGGACATTTTCAAATCCAAGTGTAATCTGAGGCCAGTGATAGAGTGGTATAATATGTATTGTTTCTCACTCCTTTTGATTTACTATGGCAAGCGATTTCTTTCCAATGAGAACAGAACAGCCCGGTGTCAGAAGGAGCGAAGGCTTTATGCGTCCGTCAGGTCTGCAGTGCAGCGGAATGGAAAATGTATTCACTCCACTCTTGTCATAGTTTCTTGTGAGCTATATATTTATTTTTTTTAAATATGGCTGTCTATAGTTGCTCCAAATGGTGGAATGACCTGAAAGCAGTGGGGGAGAAAAGCAGTAAAAGACTCTTTTTATCTGAAAGAGAGCACAGTCAGACACTAAGCGTGCCCCCCTCCCCCCCATTTTGAATAGTATAACAGTGTCAGGAATGATACATTTCACTTTTGGTGCAGGTGAAATTAGCTAATGTAGCTGAGCATTGTGCTTAGGGGCAGTCTAACTTATTGATAAAGACGTCTTTCGCAACTTGAAAAACAGCATGCAACAATCACCGCGCTGAAAGAACAGTCAGGAGGTAACACAGTGGACCTTAAAAGTACAAAATCCTGAGAGGTTTTCTTTACAGCAGTAAACAGACATGATTTCCCATCTGCTCGCCTCACGCAGAGGGACATCCTAACCTGAACCTCAAAAGCAGCATAAGTGGAACCACTGCATTTAGCTTTTAATTTGAGTTGCATAGCTTACGGTTAGATAAGAACATGGTGTGTATCACTTGCAGTAGATTTGTGAAAGAAGAGGATGTCCCTTTTAAAAGACAAACGTAAGTATAATGTCCACATTTACTGTCTAATTTAGTAAACAGGTGCCGACAGTGTTAATGTGTTAATTCCACATAAAGAGACAGCGCTGTATGTTATGAATCCTGTGGAGTATATTTGAACAAAAGTAATCACCCAGCTTATCAAATGTGTTCGTCTTAGACTTTGCATTAACCTCTATTTTCACAAGATTAATTAAGTACCTCGTAACACATTTTCCATTCAAATTCAAAAGGGTGGGGGCCGCTCTCTGTCTCACGTACACACACCATGCTCAAACACATACAGCTGCACACACACGATTCATTATCATGCTGGTAAGTCAACACAGTAATGCTCGAGTGGAGCTGAAGTTCACCCACTTTGCATTAGATTAATCGTCAGGACATTAATCGATTTGGTGGAATGTCAACATTTTGAAGTAGAGCAGTGCTAACATATGTGCATGTATGTAGCAAACATTAGGGTAATTGTTGCCTTAGAATACACATGAATCCCACCATGTCAAATATCACTGATGTGCGTGCGTTCAGCCACTGTATAACATTAGGATAATTGTAGCACATTAACTCGTCCGCCATTTGTCACCATTCAGTGGATTAGTCAGGTCATTATGAAAACGACGTCTGTCAGCTACTTTATCAGGCATTCATTAAAGTGATTTGTCACTGTACTTTGTCGGCCAGGACAAGATATATTTGTGTTTATGTTTTCATCCTTTAAGTCGGGAGTGTTTTCATTTGTTATGACTGAGTAGAGCAGAAAGAGTCGAATTGAGATCACCCCGTAATGTGTTGTTGTTAATATGATTGCATGGGTTCAAAAACACATCTCACCCCCTCACTTCCTCCTCCATACTGCCTCCTCACAAACATTCATGCTGAGCTATGGTAATGTATGGCTGCGGCGTCGCCAACCCTGCCAAGACATGATGTCACCCATGTTAGAAAACACAGCTCACGCCGACAGGGATCCCTCCAGCACTTTGTCCACTCTTGTCTTTGATTTACTCTGATTAAAGGAGCCATTTATTTTCTAACGTGCCATTATCTGAAGGCTTTGATTACAGAGCCGCGTCATTGTCATTTTGATTAAAGCTGCAATTTCCTTTACCAGCTTTTGTTCAGAATATGACGGGGCTTCCAGCAAAACACCTCGACATCGAATGTATGTGAGTGACAGAGAGAGGGAAAGACTAAGCTTCTTATGAACAAATGGGCTGTTGTTGAAGTCACTTTCTGACTTTTCTTTCCTCTGTCTGCTTCCTCCTCTCTCTCTCTCTCTCTCTCTCTCTCTCTCCGGCTGTCTCGCTGTCCGTGTCCATCATTTTAAAATTTACTTTGCCTTGGTAACTTTCTTTTCTACTGTACTCTTCTCTCTCTCAGCACTGTGAGGGAGAAGAATCTGACTTTTTTTTTTAATTCCTTCGCCAGGTCTCGTTTATTTTCCACTTTATCCAGTCTGTTCTCTGATTTTTCTTCTCTTTTCTGTATTCTGTTTTCCTCCGCAGTGAAGCGATCAGTAGATTTTAAATCGCGGGGCGTTAAATTATTCCCTGGCAAAGACTCCAGCAACAAGTTTTCAATATGTGAGTTCACATCTTAATGTCACTGTGGCTAATGAACTAACGTGTGATGACTTGGTGTGGCTTGGATTGGCTTTCTCTCAAAAAGGCTGCTAATTTCAACACTTTTGTGCCTCTGTTTATTGACATCACAGAAACACCTTGTGTAACCTTTCAAGGCGACCCGGGCTAACGTCAGCTCACAAAGGCATAGTGCTGAATCCCGTGACTGACATGTTAAAATGTGACATTATTGGAGACACAAACGTGCTGAAAATGCCACAGCCTTTATAAGAGCATGCTTTTGCACCCTGCTTGACTGCTGTGTTTCTGTTGTTTGATGTTTTGTATATGTCTTTTCGTCATGGTGCCTCAGTTTATGCATGCTTCTTCATGCCTTGCTTTGATATATTTAATCATAGCTTGTTCTGATAAGCTTAATCATGGTTTGTTTTGGCTTGCTTTGGGCTTGTTCAGGGAATGTGAATCAGCTGTTGTAATATTGTTTACCGCCCCCCTCCTGCCTCTTCTTCTTTATTTCCTCATCCATCTCTTCTCTTCTCTTCTCTTCTCTTCTCTTCTCTTCTCTTCTCTTCTCTTCACACACCTCTATTTTTGTAGACTTTTATACATGAGCCATTTAAGGCATTTTTTTTTTAGTTTAAAAGGCTCAAAGGTAAAGGTAAAAAAAAGGAAATTTGTAAAAGAGGAACTAATGTGTCTCTCCAGTTACTCACATCTCGATTTAAGTTTTGGAGTGTGGTGATCTATAACCCTCACAGTTGGTGGCAAATGAAAACACTGTTGTGGGTTTATTATCTTTAGTCACAATACTAAAATCCAGGGCACTTACTAAGTCCAGAGAAGCTCCCTGCTAGTGAACCACAATTTCCTTTAACTTTGTGAAATCAAAATTGCAAGAAGTCACTTTTGAACTCTTTAATTCCCTGAGGTGAAATTATCAAGTGTAAGGGTGCATAAGTCAATTGATGCACTGTAATGCAGAAATGGCCACATGAATATCATTTCATTATGTTCAAAGCCTTTTCAACACTGACGTTGATAGAACATGTACAAAAGCTTGAAAATGTCCAAATAAAACAGCACCTTCACTTAAACTGGACATATTTTAGAGTTATTTTACATCAAACTCCCTCTTTTTCTCTCTCTCTCGCTCTCTTCATTGTCTCTTTATTACACCTCCTCTACTCTCCCCCAGTCTGTATTACACATACATAAACGCACACACCACCACACATTAAACTCACACTGTGATGGTATTTAAGTAGTTTTAGCTTTCCCACCTACTTTCATCTCACACAGCTCACACAGACATTTGCACACCCAGAGGTTCACACTCATGCATCAATACTGATCATTCACACGTGCCCCTGCAAGGACATACACGCATGCATCTATGCAAAGACACGCACACACATATTAACTACATACAGATAAGTAGACTCTGTCCATTTTGTCGTTTGGTTTGCATGCTTGCTGATGATGCATTTTTAAACATTTCTGATTTTGCTGCTTGTTTTCCTTGTTTGCCTGTCCACTTTGTGTGTGTGTGTGTGCGTGTGTGTGTTTATGTGTGAATCTTCAATACTGTATGAGCTGAGCTAAGCACACAGCCCATCGCAGGCCTGATGGTTTCCTGACAGGTTGGAGAGTCATGGTTGAGGTTTGAATCTACAGATGTGAATTTGTATGTTAATTAGTTTGGCTCTGATTGGTTCAGATGTTAATTTGCTCAGCTCTGACTTGTTTAACTCTTCAGTGAAGCACAAAACCCGCGTCTGTGTGTCTGTCCCTGCCTTTGTACATGTCTATGTGTCTGTGTGTGTGTTTTTGTCGACGTGCACGCATGTATATGTGTGTCAGTATGTGACTTGTGTAGGTTTTAATGTGTGCAAGTGTGTGTTCACAGCACTGATACTGTAACCAGTCCCTCTGTTCTGGTGTTAATAGTCCAGATGGTCAAATTAGCCGCTCCAACAAAGCAACAAACTATTTACTCTAACAAATACACACACATACACACACCAACCACCTGCTGGGTTTGTTGATATGGACTCAACATGTACATGCATTTTAGTTGGACAGCCCAAACAGCCTGGGTGGGAAGGAGATAAAAATTGCACTTTATCAGTTTATCAATATTTGTTTTGCAACTAGCGCCAGAACAACATGTGAATAAATACTAAGACAATAACTTTGGGCTTATTTCTAAGCTTCTGTGTCAAAACAGGAAATATTTGGCACTTAATCAGCACCTTCTTTAAATTATATATAAAAAAAACAACTGGAAAATGGGAGTCGAAGATGAGAGTGAAAATCAGAAATACAATTTGCAGCTTAACAACATGAATTCATTTATTTTACTGACTTTGTGCAAACTCAGCAGCTCAATTCTGTTTTCTTTCTTCGCTCTCTATCAGTGAAATCACTTGTTTGAGCTGCGCTTTGTTTAGATGAGGTGAACAGCGATTCATTACAGCAACACAAACAACAGAAGAGCAAGGAGAGTTGAAACCGATCAGGTGACAGTATGCAGAAAGGACGTAAGCATATCACACTCTTCATTCAAATCACAATACAAACAGAATGGTGTTCCTCCACAATCAAACATCATTTGATCATACTAATGACATAAGTGATCAGCAGAGCGCTGCCACATTGTCCCCTCGTTGCTGCTTCAGAAATAAGCTGAAGATTTACATGATTCCTTGTGTTTCCCTTTCATCTGAATATCCATGCATTTGAATATCAAAATACACCATGGGCTGTTTTGTTTGCTGTATAGCTGGAGTAAATAAGCGCACCAAGACCATTTTGTCCCTGGAGTGATATTCACACCACACATTAGGACGAAAAGGACGAACTGATGACTGAAATAAAACATAAAAATCCTCCGAGTCGCCTAATTTTACATTCACTGGTGCAAATGAAAGATGAAGGGAACTCAAGGATTATTCAAATAATTTTACTCCTACCCTGATCTCATTATGGAATAAGAGAGACCCCATTACATGGGGCCCTAAATTAAGTAAAAATAGGTCATCAATGCACTCATTAAGCTCATTACTACTATTACTACGATGCTTTTGTTGTGTATCACATGATGGATCCCTCTCAGTCTGAGAAGAAACTACCACAGAAAGAAAATGTCTCAATGTGTTTTGAACTGGAAAAGTCCTGAAATGGAAAGCTCCTGAATTGGAATAGAGCTGTTTGTGTTTTGCATTCTTTCACGTACCTGACAGCTATGTTTCCTTGGCTTTCCCTGGGAAGAGCTTTTAGCCTTGCATTCACACACAACACAAACACACTTCCACACACTGTCCGTTGCTCAAAGTTAACCCAGCAGCTGTGTCTCTTGAAAGTTTTAAAACTTTTAAATGCTCAAGAGAGAGAGAGAAAATGCTCCGAATGGTTGAAGCTTATGGAAATATAAATTCTATACTGGAATGTCTTTTGAGGAAAGCCTGGGAAATACAGCTGTGGGGTTATTTGTATGGAAAAGGAGGCAGGGGAGACCGAGTGACAGGAAAAGATTAAGAAACCAAGCAAGCAAGACAGAAAGAAAGACAGAAAAAGGGCAAAAGTAGAAAAACAAAGGCATGAAAAGCTACATACATTTACTGTCAGCAGCAGCCTTGTAATTAGAGACAGAGTAGAGATGCATCATGTCAGACGTGTGTTTGTTGTGATGTCGCAGTCTCAAACGTATTTGCACAGTTCTTCCTGTTGTCTCTGCTCTTCCACTGTGATGTTTGGAGTGTTTCTGTCAAGATTAGCTCTTTCTGTTTCTGCGAGAATTAAGATGATATCTGGAGTGCCATGTCGTCCCTGTCTGTCTACCTAACCGTTTAACCTGTCCTTCCCTCTGTCTACTGGTTTCCACCTGTTTCCCGCCACCTCTAAGTGTCGAAGCAGACGGGTTTCCAAAAGCTTAACGAAAAGTGGAGAGCTGGAAATTACCTGGACAAGTCTTGTGCCGAATGCTGCCAATAGAATGACACACAGACAGTTTTAGAGCTGTGCAAGGCTGCGCTGAAGCAGTTCTGTGGTGTTGACTTGGCTCCACAGTTTACATCAAAATTGCAATTTATACTTATTTATAATAACTTTATTCTCAGCACATGAAGCATAAAAACATGAATCTGCATCCAGATGAATTCAAAGGGAGACTCTGCCTGCTGGATCCAGTATAGCTTTCCTGTGCCTCATTCTAACCCACCTGCCCCTGGCTCTCCACCTGTCTGTCTCTCTGTGTAGTAAATGAAGGTGGTGTGAGACAGGCGTCTAATTCCTGCCCTGACCCTGGAGAGCCAGAGAATGGAAAACGCCATGGCAATGATTTCAGGTACAGTTTGTACACACAAACATGCACACCTATGCATTCAGACACATGTGCACACACATATTATTCCAGTTTTTTCTGTATTTCTGACTTTCTGTCCAACCACTGTGTGTGATTATATGTGTGTGTGTGTTGGTGTGTAGCATTGGCAGTGAAGTGCAGTTCAGTTGCGGCGAAGACTATGTTCTCCAAGGCAGTAAAACCATCAGCTGCCAGAGAGTGGCTGAAGTCTTCGCAGCGTGGAGTGACCACAGGCCAGTCTGTAAAGGTAAGAAATAGCTCTCACACACAGCTGCACAAGCAGACAAATTACTGACACCACAGTCACAGACACAGATGGAGAAAGCGGCTGCGATCACAGATGTAGTGAAGGTAAGAAAAGACTCAAGCACAAGTCCCCATGTGCACTGCCTCAAAACATTGCCAGCTTGCTGCTTTGGCCTCTCCTCAGCATGAGGTTTTGTTGATCAGGGCTGAATTTATAGTGGAAAAATTCGCAATTCAGTTTCAAGCCCCTGGCTGTGAAATTATGAAACAAAACACCCCATAATCCAGTGTTTGGAGTGTGGTGCCTCACCAACATGCTGTGGTTGTAGGCTTTCACCAGGGGAGTTATGATAATGATTGCTCAGGACCTAAAATTACACCCACACACGTAAAATTGCATAGAAATTGCAATTTGCAAAACAACTTTAAAGTAACACAATATCTGTAATGTGCTCATAAATACAGTTTCTAGTGGTGTAATTCAACGTCGTTCTGATCTGTGCTGATGCAAAATGTAACCATCATAGTGTGAAACACAGTTGTACTGCTGCTGGTACTTTTTGAAGTAATAATTCCCAAAATCTTGACGCCAAAGTAGTGTGTTTTAAAATCAACCTTCCCCCCTCTCATTTTTTTTTTGCTGATCCAATAAATGATCCATCCATGACTCAAAAGCACGACACGATCCAAACTGTCAGCTGTCAGTCACAAGTGATGTTTTATCTACAGAGACAAATGTGTGTTTTTCTTCATTTCTCTCAGTTTTCTGATTATTAACACATTTCAAACATCCATTCTTCAGCTTGCTTTACTGGCCCTGGTTCACATCTGCCACAGTTTCAGTCTCAAACTCGCAACCCGCACACACATGCACATACACAGAGGGAGTGAGACGGAGAGAGAGAGAGAGAGGGCGTCTGTCATGTTAAATGCCAAAGTCGTTTGTCATGTCCCCGCTCACTAGGCTTCAAACTGTGGCTGGAGACACATACTTTAACATAAAAACCAATATTCACCGGGTGTGTGTCTATGTGTATGTACCAGAGAGAGAAAGAATGAGAGTGAGGTACTTCAGCGCCCACACTGACTAATAATCACTGAGATATAGAACTGAAAGGGAGAAAGAAGGGAAGTATGGACAGAGAAAGTGATGGCACGGGAACAGAAGATGAGGAAGGAAAAGCTGAAAAATGTCTATGTGAAAGTAAACCTCACTAGATCCATCACAAGACATTAGCCTTTGAACACTGGATAAAAAGAAATAGTAATTTAAAACAGATTTAAACTATAACTCACAGATAGAAATTTTAAATTGAACTATAGGCTGCTTTCCTGTTTTAATCTTATTGTAGGTTGAACCTTAATAACACACTGAATCCAGTCAGAACTGGATGAGGATTTTGTGGCATTACTGCTCCTTTCAATTGACTCTTTTCCACAGGGAGGTCAAAGTGCAAGGTCAGGTGCAGAGTATCACCCTGGGTGTCCGTAGGGATTCAATATCTTGCCCAGGGACGCCTGAGCAGGGCAAATGCTGGTCAGCTATTGGTTCTGCACTCTTGCCCTTTGGATAAAGGACACAGTCTAACCACAAGCCTCGACTGGTACCTGGGGTTTCTGCAGTGAACCAGTCACACAAGGGGACTGACCTTCATTAAGCTTTTTGTTAGCATGACAGCACACATCCTTGTAAGCAGGCAGGATGTAACCTGGCCAGCACAGTTAGGATATGGCTGTGTCACTTGGGCTCTGACTGGTCCCTGCCAATCAACCTTATTATCCGACTCATTATCACAGATATTATAGCACTGATTCCCTTTTACTGGCTCTTTCAGATTGTTAATGGCTATTAGGGATTCATCACCGCTAAACACTTTATAATGAACAATTAAATATAGCTACTGACATTAAGCCAATCAAGTCTTACATTTACCTGCATGCGATGATGGGCTAAGCCTCCCCAAAGGGAGACTGCCAATGAAATTATAAGTTACGGATGTTGTCCCCTGAAGCAGCGGATGGTTGAAAAGAATGACCTCTATCACTGGAGAACAGAGCCATCAGACCATCAGTCAGCAGGGATCTGTGAAGGAAAAGCGTGTGAGCCGGGTTAGTGTCTTTCGCCGAGCTAAAGTAGCGTCTGAGTAGCAGGTGTGCGTTGTTAAAGCTCTACTGAATCTAAAACACAGTCACTGGTATTCCCAGCACGGCCGACTGTTCAGTGAGCAACTTCTTGACAAAGCCATGACAAAGTGCACCATCCTGCTCCGTGGTTGTTGCTAAGTAACTAGTGATTCTGTGCTAGTTGATCTTTGTTATTTTAAGCATCTCACAATGGAGGGCACTGTTACTCCAGCTGCACAAACTCAATTTATGCTCCCCTTCGCTAAAAGGCAAACAGTCAGAAGAGGTATATTTATCTGTTACAGTTCACGACATGATCTCTGACACATCTACCCACAACCATGAATGCTATTTATCCACAAATCATACTTGGTGAAACATTAATATTGCTTGGATAGAAGACTTTTTCTGCTTACTACTGTATCGTTGCTATGCAGCATCTCCCTGTCCTACTTCGGTGAAACAGAAAGACATCCATCTTCAAAACTCCCATAAATCCCTGGATAAACACGCCGAGGTTGCTTGAAGGACAAGATACATGTAAGACTGGAATCACACCTTTTTGACAAGAAATGCTGAAGCTTTATTTGAGCTATATGCCAGGATCACTCAAAAGAGAAAGCAGGAAAGTAAACCCACAGTAGTGTGCAACTGTAAACATTGCAAATATGAAACAGGGTGTTTTGGTGGGGCTGGCTTAGTGGAGAGACTACTCCTCTATTTTTAAACCTATTCACAAAAATCTGTTTCCCCCAAGGGACAAAAATACAATATTGAAATTCTAAAAGTAAAAATGCCTCCGAGGCAAGACAGAAAGGCTACTCTAAAGCTAATAGACTGTAAGTACAATCAGCTTCCCTGTTGTCTAGGAATGGTTTATGGCTCTTATCATTAATTTGATAAGTTTTACTTTCTACCTGCTTGACTCCCTCTTTTACCAGTAAGCAACCAGGATAATATGTTGTTGAGATGATGTCGAATCAAAGAGTGTAGAGATTTATTTATGACATATGACACATGTGGTTCCATTACAAGTCATTTAATGATGCAAGACAGAAATACCAATTAGGCTACAACTGCAGTAAGTTATAGTGAAATTAAACGTTTTCAATATTCTTGTCAGTCAACTACACTTCTGTTTACGAAAGGGTATACTCCAAAGGATGTGAACCTGTGTGCCCTGCCACTTCAGTGTGTAGTAAAACACGTAAGGTTTGAGTACATATTTTGATAGAAAATTTAATTAAGGTACACTGTTTGAAGAGGCAGTGCGCGCCGCTGGAAATGCCAGTGTCATTTCATTTTGAAGTATGTAGGCCAACAAAAAAAATCTCCACAAACAGAACCTGATCTGCGACCTTCCATCCACCCTGGCACGAGCGTGTTCATTTTAAGCCACAAAATTACCACTCAGACGCAAGAGTGCGTCTCTGTGCCACTGTTTGCTCCTCCACTGGCTTTGTGTGTGCATGGGAATAAACACGATTTTGGACCGAGTTCAACAGGTAAGCTTGTGTGAGAGAGCAGATCAGCTGTGGTTATGGTTTAATACGTTTACATTTGATCTTAAGTGAGAAAACATTGTGTTCTCTAAAGTATGTTGTCCTTATTTTGCCTGCTTTGTTTCATCCTGTTGAACAAAACTGGAATGAGAGAAAGGCTGTGTCTAGCTTAACACAGCTCAAATGTGACCTTTACATCCAGACCAGCCAATAGCTAAAGTGGAAGCTCATGAATAACATTGAAAGAGAGGCAATCTGTCGGGAAGCATCAAGCCAGCTGACTTATTAAAGGGTCACTTCTGTCAAAACACTTAAATACAGCTAAATTGGAACATTAGAGAGAAAATAAAGTGAATGTATCTTGAAAATTTGCCCTTTACATCTCAACAGTGAAGCAATAGAAAGAGACACATAAAGATAAAAAAAGAGAAAAAGAGAGGGGGACAGAGTGGTAATCACTTTATTAGATACAATAAAACAATTACAAAGCTAAATAAAAATAAACTACCAAAACATCCATCAAATCAAAATGTCCTTCTGTCCACTCCTACAACACTTGATGAGAGAGAGAGAGACAGAGAAGGAGAGAAATGGAGAGAGAGAGTCCATGTGGCACCTTGATTAATGGACAGATGGCAAGGCCACTGAGCCAGCTCTCTCTCTGTCTGTCTGTATGTGTGTGTGAACTCCAGGGGAGTTCAGCTGATCTGCCTGACTATACCAATGCAACGAAAGGTTGCTGCATGTCAACCTGACACACACACACACACACACACACACACACACACACACACACACACACACACACACACGTACATGCACATACACACATGCACATATGCTGACTTCTAACAGGAAAGAAAGAAAGAAAGAAAGAAGGGGAGAGGAAAGACACTCTAATGTTTGGCCACTGTACAAAAACCACACTAAATGACTCTGTAGGTGTGTTTGTGAGTGTGTGCGTGCATCCATTAAAGCTCAAACCAGGGCGAGGGCCATTGGAACACTGTGTGCCAGCTTAATGATGTCATCAATCACTCTCCATGTCCATTGGTCAATCTATCTGCCCCTGTAGGCAGACTGTTAAAACAGCCAGTTCGGCCTTCCTGCGGAAGCCTCTGATCCCTAATCTGACTCAGCGCTGTTATCCAATGCTCAGTGTGATCACATGAACTTTATGAAAAGTTAGCTGAAGTGCGTCTGACTCATGTTGGATTTCGGACGTTGTGATATTCATCCAAACCCAAATTTGCTGACTTGTTGGGACCATCAAAAACCTGTCAGACACTCCCCAGACGAGGTGTATCTGTAATTAAAAATGAACATGATAACCTGACAAGTAATATTTGTATCCTTGTTATCAACACAAAAATAGTATCCCTTCCTGACAAACTGATGATTTGAGGTTTTCATTTTAGCTTACCTGTCTAGTTGGTTGCACATCATTCTTGTCAAAGTTACTTTAATAAGAATTTTCCTTTTATGGGGATGTTCCTTTAATAATTGATTTACTTTAATCATGAGGTGCCTTTTGATGAAAAAATTACCGTCATCAAGGAAGTTAGCCATTTTTAAAAACCACCTCAGACTCAGCTTGTGGGCATTTTGTGATGGACTGGCAGATTATATACAATGTCACCAAAGCACAGCAATGATTGATTCATGAGTTTATAAGCTAATAAGATGCTACGGTCTGTTCACTGATAGCTGGAATGTCTTCCAACACGATAAACTTGACTTAATAGAGGACCTAAACCAAACCAATAGTCATGTTTTTCTGAAATGTGCAATGAGATTGAGTTCAACATTCAAAAGTTCAGCAGCTTCCCAACCAGCACTGGGACCAAAGATGTATTTGCACCAAAAGGACATTGCTGGTCCAGTAAAATGCCATTTTAAATCTGCCCCTGAATTGTGTGCTTTTGAAAACTCATCCACATGATTCGATTTTATTTTCTATTTGATTTACCTCCCCCACAATGCTGTTCATGCTCTCTGGTTGGGGTGCAGGGTCAGGCATGTAATCTGGGACTGGTAGGGGTTAAGTGTCCTTGGTATGCCTCGGCAGGTATTGCTGCATGGATGATTGAACCTGAGCCCTCCACTGGGGGGACGACTCACTAACCGCAAAGGCCATCCTGCTGAGAAAGCAGAAGTTATAGACCTTGAGTCCGACCGAAGGAAACACTTATGAGTTTCTGCCATGTGCAAAAACAGAACCAAGTCAAAACATTGAGAAGCTGAACAGCAATAAAACTCCAACTCAAAAAACATTTCTCCCAGTAACCTTCCCAGTGCCTGTGGGGTGCATCAGCTATGCTCTGAAGCCATAAAACAAAACTTTGGAGAACTGTGAGCAAGGGCATTGGAGCTACAGTGCAGGCTTTGGCAATGTGATCCTTGCCTTAAACATCTTTTAATTTTGGTGCGCAGCCCAACGATTGTGACGTGAATATGCATGTTTGTGTGTGTGTGTTAGAGTGAGAGACAGGGAGGGAAAGTGAGAGTCCTGGGGGAATCCAGTCGATCTAGATATATAAGCTGAAAAAAGGATGTGTTGTTACACACACACACACACACACACACACACACACACACACACACACACACACACACACACACTCTCTCACTGACTGCGGTTCCTGTCGAAAGCTTTCAGTCAGTCTCGCTTGTGATTCCAACAATATGCTTTTAGTACCAGATAGACCTCATCAAATTTTTTAATTTGATCTAGAATTCATTATCTCTTCAATGATAGTGTGGCCCTTTTGGCTTCAAGCCCCTCTATACTGTGTGCCAGTACAAATAATGATGAGAGGGAGAGAAAGAGACACAGACAGAGGCTGTCAGACAGAGTGAGACAACCTTTATGAAAAAGTTCTGCACTCAAAATCTTACCTAAAGCTGCACACTATGCTAATATTACTAACAGTGCATTACATGAGGAATATGAAGTGACGAACCCACAGAGAATTGGCACCCAGCTGTGCACCTCAGTGGATTGTCGTCTTTTTCTCATTAGTTTGGTTTTCCGGCACGCAAACTCATCTCTCATCAACCAATTTCTAAACCCGCTGTGTGCTACGTGCCCAGCACTGAACTGCAGACAGACGATTTTAGCAGTTTGTCAGAAATGGTAGTGGAGTTTTCTGTAGCTAGAGAGCCAGGTATGTTTCTGTAAGTGTGGGGGAAACCAAAGCAGAGCTAAAAGAAGCAGCAATATTGTACTTAAAAGCATCGGGCTATTGTAGAAAAAGCTCCTAATGAATTCTAATGTGAGCTGCATGTGTAAAATAGGCAACTGCTGCTTCGAGGTAACGAGATACTCAAGACCAAGAGAATACAAAAGGTCACTTCATCTTATCACTTTCAATGTATGAGATCAGGAGTGCCATCCCAGCATGCATAGATGACGCCTTGACAACTGTAACAACTTATTAAGGCTGAAAATGTCACCTCAAGGAGCAGCCTCTATTGATCGACGCATCAGAAGTTAAAATGGTGTCATAATAACTTACATCATCAATCCTAAGCAGCATGTGGATGCTAGGAAGCAAATCTTTAGTCTCTTCTGCGATTCTCATTCGAGTGCACACAATAGTGCGCTTAATTAACTGTGCCATAATTAGTTGTGTGTGTTCATAGAAGTGCGGTGTCACAGTCAACAGGTGACTGTAGGCGATGTGGGGGGACGCGCAAGTCTCACAGCAAACAGGATGACCTGAATAATGTCTTTACCTCTTCCATTAGAATTGTCTGATTTGAGCAGCTGCTGGCTGAAGCAGAGAAAAGTCTTTTTCTCATGATAAATTAACTCGTTAATGCATAAAATGGAAATGCTCATGTAACTACCTCAAAGCTGTGAGCAAATGCAGGACTGTGTTACAATCGACCCCTGATGAGAAACATAGAGGGAAAGCCAGACAGACTGTGAGGACTGCGTACTGCGGCTGAAGACAGGGTGAATAAAAGTTGCAGAGAGAGAGACAGAAAGAGAGACAGACAGATGCAGGGAGAGACGGGTGACGTTGAATATAAATTATGAGATGTTAGCTCCTCTGGTAATTCTGGTGATAACTCTCTCCGCACTATCGCTGTAGCAACACCGTGCCCACTCCGCTGTTGGCACAGTGATGGGCCGGCCATTCGTTCTGGCCACGCTGATTGAGCTGTCAACGCACACACATACACACGCTGTTACAACGAGGCGCACACTCTTTTTGAGACGCACAGATAAATCATTGCTCACGTGCAACTCACACACACACACACGCACACGCTCTTCATCTCTATGTATCAGTTTATAAATTGCACTGAGCCTTGCACAAGAGAAGGTCAGCTGAAGATGCATTGAGAATTAGAGAAACACGCATCAACTGGGTTCAGTCAGGGGGAACTCAGGCAGCGATCCAGAAGACAGCGAGACAGGGAAACACAGAGACACACACTGAGAGATAGACAGGAGCGATATAGGGTTGTCTCTAAGGGGTCTTGTACTTGTTCTGACACTCTTACAGCACCTCACGGACACGCCCCATTACACACACAAAGAAACACACACAAACACACTGTGGCATGATTCTTTTACTCGTCCCTTGCCTGCATTGTAAGTCACATGAGCAGCCGGGGGTGTGTTGTTATGAATTGTGTGCGCATGGTGAGTATGATTGAGTTATGTTTGGCTGCCTGCCCTTGCGAGTGTTCTTATATATTTTCACACCCACGTCTGCTCTCACACCGTTAATTGTGCGTGCGTGCATCGTATGTGTGACTGCATATGCAACATGCGCCTGTTTGTCAAATGTGACCGCCCATGCTTATGTGCATTTGTTTGGTGTGTGTTTGTGTGTATGTGCGGATGTTAACTGTACGTGTTCCTGCGGCCTGCCGCTGAACAAACTAATTAAGGAACAAACACTGCTTCAAACCAACCAGAAAATTACCTCCCAACTCTAACAGGACGACCCAAGGACAGACAAGCCGGTTCTCTATCACATCCAGTCAGAGCACACGGGCTAATAAAGGCTTGGTTGGTTTATCGAACAACTAGCATGTGTCATTTTTAACACCCCACTGCGTGTCGCTTCAGAGTCAGTGTTTGTGTGACTTTACAGCACAAGTGTTGACATATAGTAATAGATGCTCCTATGGATTCACATAGAGAAGCTCCTCTCAGACTGCATAGTCACACCACTGCTAAACCAAATCTAGTTCAATTACTCAAGAAGACAAAAGCGATCTGTTACATTATCCTGTGATGTCTGTTGTATGTTGTCCCCCGTGTCTTACTTCTTTTTAAGATGAAAATGTAATTATTACCACGCTAGTAGTTGGAAGTTGTTGACTTTCAATAGATCTTGAGAGCAAATTGCTGGTGAGTGTCTCTCAAGTCAATACTAGCTAATCCTGTGGTATTTCACAGCCAATAGCCTCCAATTAAGAACTGCTATTGAAGGAGATGTCACTGACAGTATCAATAACATCTTTCTGACCTTCTGTTCCTCTTCCTGTTCTCGTCTGCACTTGAGTCTTCTCTTCTCTCGCTCTTCTTCTCGTCTCTTTCTGCCACAGCACTCTTAGCGTTGTACTAGTGTCACTTTTAATTGTTTGTACCGCGCTGCCACTGTGATCCACAACTAGCAGCCTTGCATAATAACAAGGACATGAAGCTATTTGTGACAATCTCAGGCTAAGCATCACCAACACTGTTAATTCATAAAGGTAATATTTCTCTCAGTTGCTAATGCTACTGCTAACTCTAACTGCAACCAATGACGTTATGTTTCTTCTGTTCACAGTGAAGACGTGTGGCAGTAATCTTCAAGGGCCGTCGGGAACTTTCACATCTCCTAACTTCCCAATTCAATATGAGAGCAATGCGCAGTGTGTGTGGATAATCACTGCTTCAAATCCCAATAAGGTAAATCTACTTCTTTCTACTCCTCCCTCTATGTGTCTTTGTCTTTGTCTGTCAAACAAACTCTCAAATTTGAATTGCTGCTGTCTTTAACACACATTGCTATTAATCAGTTTGCAACTAAGTGAAATATGACTGTTTGATCTGTTTATTGCTTTAAATCATTGTCAATTGTCAAGATGAGCCAATCATCAACCTCCTTTTAATGGAAAAGAAGTCTTTTAAAATAGGTCAGATTTGAGATATACTTATTGGAGTGTGGATCTGTACCATGGAGAAAATGCTTGATGTATGCAGTGAGTTGATATTCTGCATGTGGGCGGTAATCTCATTACTCCCGCAAACACATAAAAGTTTTGGGGCTGAAGATAATAACTTCCACTAAAAGGGGATCTTGAAGCCTACAGGTGAATGATGGTGGGAGTGGAGCTTGTGAAATGTTAAATAAACAGGAGCAGCATTGGCAGCGCAAGAGCAGGGAGTGCGTGTCATCTTAAAGTCTGCCTTAATGTAAAAAGGGTGTTTGATATACAGTTTGCTGCAGTGACACAGTATCTCTGCCTGAACTAGCTCGCAGGCCTTCCTCTCTTTGAATTTTATGCATTCAGTGTAATTTTTAATTGATATAACACAGCGCTTCTTACAGGCATTTACAAAGTTAGCTTAGCTGCATCTTTACATAATTGAAATGTCTTGATAATAATTCATGCAGGAGGTGCCATAAATGCTATGCAAGTGAGAGCATATCAGTGTCTAATTCTGTGCGATTGGTTAATCCTGCAAAAGGGCGGACGATAGGCTGGAGGTTAGATGGATTGCCGCGATTGGTCGTTTTATGTCCCAGGAGAAGTCTGATTGGTATTCAGGAGACAACTTCTTATTCCACACAGGGTCACTGTGGTGACCGCTCTGTCGTCAATGGCAACACCTGCGTCAGCACCACGGGGACGCACATGCACACAGGCACGCTTTTACATACATGCGTAGCTTTTTGTAACACCCACGTAAATACACACACACACACACACACACACACACACACACACACACACACACACACACTTTGATGCTTTGCACTTGCTCAAAACCTTTGTTTCTCTCTTTTTTTCTCCTCCTCCTCTCACACACAACTCTCTCTGTCGCCGCCCAAGGCCTGTGGTTTATGGCCTAGAGCAATACATCCTCTGTTGAAGGCTACAATGTGTATGTGACTGTTGAAGGCTATAGTAATAATGCCCCTCTGTCTGCACCCTGTGGGGTGCATGCGTGGATTTGTGTGTGTGTGTGCGTGCAATAAGTTGAAACTGAATGTGCATGTATTATGTATGATATGGATATTGCCAAACACATTGCCCCAAATGAAGACCAGATCAACTGAGGCTCCATCGGGTCATTTTTATTGCCCTTCATCTTTCAAGGATTTACCGATAATACCTTATCATGCAGCGTAATGTTCCATATTATTTCATGTACATGTCATGCACCAGACTGAATCATATGCATGTCTTTTATCACGAGACGTCATTTATATAATATGTCATGCACCATACTGAATCACAGACACGCCACTACATTTCACTACATCACATCTTATACGACACTACATCAAAGCGGAGGTCTTTATGGGTGCATAAATGTGTGCTGTACCTGACCTGAAGAGGAGGGACATTCATTTAGAACAAGCACAGACTTGCCACCTTAGGGGTGAGACGTGCACCACGTAAACCACAATGCCCTGTGGTTCAAGTCATCATGCTTTCTCTCTTATTCCATTTGCTCTCTAAATAATCTTAAAAACAGAACAAATGCAAACCAATGCCTGAACACACACTATGGAAATTAGAGTAGAAATGGTTCACACCAAATGCTGCCTGTAGTTGACTTGAAGATAGTGTACTGCACTTGGCTCTGTTACCTTATCCAGTTACACACTGGTGTGGATAACTGCAGATAATAGGACAACTCTTAAACACTGCAATCACAATTTCACTGCAGTATTAAAACAGTGCAATGTTTCCTTCATGAAACTGTGGCAATTATTTTGTCAGTTGCAGAAATGCACACAGAGACAGTACAAACTAGTGATTAGTGAATTTCAGTGTCAAGCCAAACTGAAACTAAATATCCACTATAGACTGCTACTAACCAAGATGCAACTATCTAATAATAAAAATGGAAATGGCCATCTTTAACATGATTTGGACCACATCCTACTAAGTAATTTGTTGTATCTTGATCTCCGAAAGATGCATTACATTTCCTCTTGGATCCTGTTAGCTTCAGTATAATTCTTTGAGCTATCAGGACCCGTGGCAATTAGAGTCAACCTGACCTGACACAAAGGTGGTCAGGGTTGGTGCTCGGGTGTCAGTGGTCAGCACTTCACGAAGACCTCTACGTTAAAACTTTTGATGACATATCTGACCTGTACTCCTTTGCAAATCTGACATTTACACCCTACATTGTGCTTATATTCATTAGTTAGACACTCAGATAAAGAAATGGAGGCTTATTAACACACAAAGCCCATTTAAAGAGCCAGACAGAGATGACAAATCAGTGACAAATCATTTAGTATAACTCAAATCATCTCTCATCCCAGTTCATTCATTTTTTATCTGTCTTGACAAGTTGTTCTATTCACACCGGACACCTGTGAAAAGGAACATGCATGTCAATGTGCAAATCTACATCTTGCTCAGGATTACTATCTTCAGTTCTGTCAGACTTGTCTTACTGCCATCAGATGAGTGTCATTTCCTTCCAAAGAGGGATGTTTTAAAGTTGCTGAAGCATTAATCAATCAATTTGAAGGTAGTTTAAGTTTTTAAACTTTAGAAATACTTGTACTAAGTGTTATTATTATGAAAAGGGCTTCACTTAGAGCCAGTATCTTACATTTCAGTACACATTTATTTAATATAAATGGCAGATCAAACTGTATAGAAGCTTTGAACCTATTAGAAAATAAACCATATAAATGGATTTACCGCATATCACAGTGTTGATTTTGTAATGGTCAACTTCATGGTTGCTAAAATTCATGATTTCATAAGCAGACATTGGTCACCTTCCTTTTAAGATTCAGCTCACCGTCAGTGTTGAGGACATTTCATTGTTTTCTAGTTGAAGTAATTAGCGGGCAACCGGAAATTTCCCATTCAGAGACACATATAGTCAAGTCGACAGTAATTTACTAGTTCAAAAGCAGGCGTATGTTGGGCAGGTGGTGGAGGCAAACAAACAGTGGGGAACTGGCAAGTAAACAACAGGTAACAGTCGAACAGAACGAGAGCGCTGATAATCTGGCGAGCTGCAGTAAAATCCTGTCCTCAATTAGGAGGCTGATGAGGGAATGAGGGGACAGCTGAGTAGGCAAGCGAGCGGTCAGTTGATCTCCTGAAGAGAGACGGCAGCAACATACACAGACACACACTGGGACACAGAAAAGAGGGAGTCTGAGGCTGAAGATGAGGGTGATGGTGCAAGCAGCACTACAAACTCAGAAGGGAAGAGTCTCTGTCGAGCCTGCCTCTCCCACTAGCAGAACATCTCTTTTTTTACTGCTTGTACACGTCTCTCCCTATTTTATCCTTTACTCCCTTTCTCTCACTCTCCCCGTCTCATCCTCCTTTTTTTGTCTTTTGTACACTGCCCATCTCTCCCCCCTCCCTCATTCCCAGAGGCTCTGTCCTCAGAATCACCCAGATTCTTCATTAAAGAGCTCAGCCTGAAACCATCAAATTACTATGGAGAAAGAGAGAACACAGAGAGGGGAGGGGGAGGGCACTTGAGGGGGAAAATCTGTTTTTCACTGTTCCACTCGCATCGCTCTCTCCGTTGCACCCTTTCCCACACATATTCTACATTTCTCTCTGTCTCATTTCTCGCACTCTGAAGGCAAAGAGACGCAAGGTTTCTATAGCTCACCCTCTCCACTCTTGGTCTCTCTCTGTCTCTGTCAGCCCCGTTCCCCCTATCCCTCTCCTCCTCTCTGCCTGCCCACCCCTCTGCTCCCTCACTCAGGTTAAGTGTTAATGGGATTCTATAGCTCTCTGATGTTATTGCTTCATTTAGTTTTGGCAGAATGAGCCTTTAGAGCCAATTCATTCTCTCCTGTTCTCATTTAACCTTGGGGGTGGCATGACGGGATGGCCATTACTAGATTTCTCTTCTCTTCTCTTCTCTTCTCTTCTCTTCTCTTCTCTTCTCTTCTCTTCTCTTCTCTTCTCTTCTCTTCTCTTCTCTTGCTCTCTCAAAAACAGGTCTTAATATTGTCTTCTCTATATTTTCCCCATCATTTAGTTTCTTCTTCTTTTGCTCGTCCCATGTTTCCATCTTCTGTGATATCAGCGAATCAAAGCACTTTCCTCATATTATCTGTTTATGATGCATGAGATGAGATGAACGTTGTGGCAACTTCACGTCTGCTATTTCTGTAGTTCACTGATACAGCTGGACATGCAGCGAGCTGTTGTGTGAATTGATAACATGAAATTTGAACAGGCTTTGCGTCGAGCCATAGGCATTTGTATGCACAGTATGATGCATAACCCATGGATACAAGAAGACGGCTACAGTGCTGCCTGAATATTTAGTTAACAGCACAATAACAAACACAGAAGAAAAGTAAAACAAGGGCATTGAGTAAGAAGGGAAAGTTACACTTTTGGGTAGGCTCTCATTGGGCTGATTCACATTGGCCTGTAGGCCTACAGAAATCATACAAACACACTAAAGCCGTGAAGCAGAGAGACATAAAATATCGCTGCAGCGGCTTCTTTCGCTTGCTGCTAGTCATTAAAACGGCCTACTTCTGCATCTTCTTGACAGCACGAACAGCATAGCGCTTTTTTAGGGCTCAGGTTCAGAAATGTTAAACATTTAGCAAAAGAGCACTCTGATCCAAACGCATTTTTCAGCATCGTAGTTGCATAGCAACCGTAAAAGCCGTGCATATCCTTTCCCACAGGTTCCTGTTCAGAGTTGGTATCTTAAAAGGAGGCACCTGGTGGATTCAGCTCAGTGAAACAGAAGTAAGGGGAAAAACACTAAGTTGCAAAGGGCTCTAGCCATCAGTCTTCCTCAGCTGAAGCCCAGCTACGCTCACAGTGGCACAATTTATACAGTCCAGGCACAAGCACGTTCAAGGAGAGCGGATGGCAGAGGGTTTACTGTAAGACTGTCACAGACGATCTATTATTCCCCACCCCTGTCTGCGCCCCCTTTACATCACTGACTGCACGGCTCGCCAGGTGTTTCAGATATTCCTACAGTTTCTTCAAGGTATCCCTCGATCTTATTGTGGTATGGGCAGGGAGGAGCCTCCACCACCTCATTGTCTCCAAGACAACCAAAGGAAGTACTTTATCAAGCAGAAATCCAATTCTGTCGCCTCATTGGCTAGAAGCCATAGATGGATGGAAATAAGGAATACAGCAGCCAATTAGAAAGAGGGAGACGGAGAGGGTGACAGCAAGAGAGAGGCAGGAGAGATGGAGGGAGAGAGAGAGAGAGATAGATGTTTCATGACCACCAACCTATTAGGGCAGAGGAGAAATATGTTGAGTATTCAGTTTCATCTACTGCACACACACAGGCACATGTACACACACTCTACACTAAAAGAGGAAGAACACACACATAAACACTGACTCACACTGTCAGTAATGAGTTTCCAATCTAAGTATATTCACTACAGTGTTCACATGCATAGACACACACATACACACACACACACACACACATAGACACAGTGTAATGTAGTTATATTCTAGTTGTGCTTAAGTGCTGTGTGAACAGCAGTGATGTGGCATTAAAGTATACTGTAAATTGTACACAAAGACAGATAAGCTGGTGTGTTTCCAGCACAGCACCAAGGACATGGTCTCTGTTACACAGCCAGCTAACTCATACACTAACAGCCGTTATTTCCAGCCGTTTACATCATATGACACTCACTCAGTAACTGCTCCCCATTCATTTTATTTATTCACCGGATTATTTTTGAATTTGTTGATGCCTTCATTGCCCTCACCCGGTTTTGTCAAAGCTGTTTTTTTTCATCATTCTACAGTCCAGAGTTAAAAGCGGTGCGGAGGAAATACTCCCAAATGCATGTTCAAATGTACGCCAAATAACAGCAATCAGCCTCCAGAAAAGGCCAAGTTTCTCTTTTCAGACACAGATGAATGGCAGCTGCAGTAGCACAGCATCTACTCACTGCTGTGACCTGCTGCGGACATTTGCTGGAATATTTTCCACTTCTAAAGCACCGTCGGACATTCTCCTGGAAATCCAGGGCTGGTGTGAAAAGTACACTCAGGAAAGCGCACTGATATGAAGTATGTAAAAGTCCAATCTGGACTGGTTGAAACTAAACTTATTACGGATCGTGTAAGGGGGACAGGATTGTGCTCTGCAGCATGCAAAGCAGCATAGTTAAACCATCAGTTGTGCTTTATGTAAGAAGAGCTCCTGCACATTTGCATCATTTCCTGCAGTGACCTACAGAAGTGAGCTGGTTTTTGCAGCTAGACTGCGCGACAGTATGAAACATGATATTTTCATTATCATAATCGGAATGATTGACACCTTAAATGCAGGATTCAGGTCTTGCCTGTGGATAAGACGCGCAAGGACATTCTTTACGTGTACTGGTGGACATTATTTATTGACAGACCTGTTGTATTGAACGCCTGCTTTGCACTTATAGGAATATTATGATAAGTGTGAAGATGGTGACAATGTATTCACAGAAAGAGACCCATCAATCTTGGCAAAGCTGTGCCTGTCAGTGTTAGTTAGAGCCTCAGCTGATGTGTTCTTGAGTGCTGGACATACAGTGTGTGCTTGTCAGAGTTTAGCAGGTAGTTGATGCTTTACTCCAGTCTGCTGCAGTGTGTGCATGCATGCGTGTGTGTGTGTGCTTGTCAGAGTTTAGCAGGTAGTTGATGCTTTACTCCAGTCTGCTGCCTTACATGCTGACAAGACTGAGTCAGCATTGTGAACAATGGGCAGATCACTGCTTGGTTTTATTGTGGTTTGGCAACATCAGTTGTACTGTCTCTTGTAATGTCAAGCAAAAAGTCCGCCTGTGCTGCCACAAGCAAAGTCAAGAACTGACCGAGCTTTTTGGGGTGAAAGAAATAAAAAAATTAACCCCGTGAACAAAAGAAAATGAGGTGACAATGCCCACAGATAAGTAGTTAAACAGCAGGTGAGTGGAAAAGCATGGCCGCCGTTTGGAGCGCTGACTTATGCATTTGTTTCCTCTTACTGCACAGATCGAATGGTTAAGGTCACAGCGAGGATAAGCTGTTTATATTAGAACATGTGCAAAAGTGGTATCATGGCCCCAGGTATTCAGTTTGCATATCAAGAAGGGAAAGAAAGAGCTGTATTTATGATGTCAAAGAGGGTGTTTGAATCCATGCTGCAGAAACAGATGCACAGAGGCATTATGATATGGATATGCAGGTAAATATGCTCACGGTTAAAACACCAGCATGCTGGAGACTCAGACCTTTATGATGTTTTGGCTGGTCTTGAGGTCCTGCAGCAGAATATTGAATCTGGAAATCTGAAAATTCCTCACAAGGAAAGAGGAAGAGAGGAGGGGAAGGCAGAGTGAGGTTTCAGTCGTCCCCTGAGGGTCAAGTCAGAATTCAAGTTTGAAATATTCTAACGCTGAACATTGCTAGCATCAAAGATGTGCTCATTATTACCCCCAATTCCTCTCTGTTGCCTCCTCCTCCTCTCCTCCCTTCTTCCATCTGCCTCCATCTTCCTCCTCTTTATCTGATCTGTGTCCGTCTCATCCTTTCTTTCTCGCTCTTCTCTCCTTTTCTCCTCTGCCAAATGTGTTTCTCTCTGGTCTTAGATGAAACAGAAAGTGTTGGTTTAATAATTCCTGATCAGAGTTTTGAGCTGTGTGCTGATTCTCTCAGCTTCGAGTGCAGCGCAGGAGGTGTTTCTCGTCTCTTCCTCGTTCCTCTCGCAGCACTGAATGAACTCAAACCACACTGTCTGATGCATTAATGAATTCTAATGATTCACCTTTGTCCATGTATAAAATCCATAAGAGGGGAAACGTGTCTTTGAAATGGTCATAGGTGAAAATCTAATCAGCTGTGGAGCACATGCTGGTTATGACTGGGGTCAGTGGTGTTGTGTGGTTTGGATAGACAGTAGTTATGACATTGCAAATTTTATTTTCTTGACCAATGCATTTTATGTCAATTGCTGTTTTTTTGTAGTATCTATACTCGACGGCATGAGTGTGTTTTATCTCAGCCTGGTAAGCCTGCATGTTCAGAACTCCTGTTGAGAAAATGCGACATCTGTTGGGACTGCTGTTAGAAAAATCTAACTATTTTTAGAAGAAAACTTGTTGCATTAGGGAAATAAAGTTGTAATTTCTATGAAAAGTTGCAATTTTACAAGAAAAAGTTTGTTTTCCTTACAGCAGCTCTAATACTTGTAGATATCATGGCTCAGTTCTACAGCTCTTAAACTGAGATCAGTGAATGTACTGTAGAGTTCTGAGGTCTCTGATGTTTCTGTTTTCAGGATCTGCTTCTTCTTCTTCTTCTTCTTCTTCTTCTTCTTCTTCTTCTTCTTCTTCTTCTTCTTGTGCCTTTTAATTTACTAGCCCTGACTTTTGTGGACCTAAATTTAAATAGAGGAAGTGGCTTAAAACTGACTACGTGTCCGTGTTTTTCTGTGTGTACTTCAGGTAATCCAGATCAACTTTGAAGAGTTTGACCTGGAGATCGCCTACGATACTCTGACTATAGGAGATGGAGGAGAGGTGGGAGATCCTACAACCATACTACAGGTGTAAGTATCACACTATCCTTTAACACATTCCCATTTATTAACCAAATGAAATGTGGACAAGATGTAAAACTATTAGAGAAACACTTTTTACTTTGGGCTTTATAAATATAAAAACTTAACTTCACTACATTATTCATCTAAGAGTCTGAGGTGTGAAATCCCACACTGTATCTTATCTCTATTAATACCAACATGAGTGGTGGCAGTTTAATGTAGTAGCTGCTTTAAAAAAAAGCTGTCAGAGGCCAAGAAGTATCACCGATATGTTTAACAGCAAATTACAGTGAGATACATGCAGAGCATGTTTGTAGCAGACAGAATATGGCAACAAAACAGCTTCACCAAATGAATGTTTTCCTATTAGCAGCAGTGCTTTTGTCAGTCTGTCGAACGCTCCACAACAACAGAGTCTGAATGATAAGAGTAAGAGCTACGACCAAACTGTCTTCTTGTACTCGGTTGATTTCCATTCTCGTTGTTGATGTACAGCTTTCAGCTGCCAGCAAGCTTGAACTTTTCCATCTTCTTTTTCGCAATTAGTTGGATTGTAAGACAGCAGTCTGCATTATGTATGCTCCACTAAAAAAGATGAATTGTTTCTGATTTCTTTTTTTATTTTTCATTTTTTGAGAAGTCTCTGTCTGCAGTGCCCAAAAGGATGGCAGATGCAGAGTCTTTACAAAGTGGATGATTTCAATTCACTTTGGAGTCGGTCACTGTTAACTTTCATGCCTAAAAGCCGCTGGCTGTCGGAAAAAAAACACGCCGGGAAGTGTGAATGTAGTGTGAGCAATTTGCTTTCCTGCGGGAGTGTTCTGCAAAACCAAAGCACACCAAACCAAAGCATTCGACTCCCGCGCAGTATGCTTCTGCAATTTGTTCACACTCAGAGCAGCACTTGAGAATTTGATTATGGCTGTGATTGTAGTGATGAAAATGATGCTTTTTCCTAATGGTGATTATAATGAGAATGATTTAATTGCGATGTGTTTTATGCCCCAGCCTATCAGGTAGCTTCGTCCCTGACCTGATAGTCAGCATGACCCACCAGATGTGGCTTCACCTACAGTCAGATGAGAGTGTCGGATCAATAGGTTTTAAGATCAACTACAAAGGTAAGAAATAAGCTTGTGTCAGAGAAAAAGTAGACGAATTATACATGATGTGTGTGAAGGGGCTGGGAAAAGTTTTTGGGCAAACTTTATCCTTAAAAATGATGTATTTGTTGGCCACGGGACCTCCTCCTGATGTTCGCTTCAATTCAATACACTCTAGGCTTTTGCCACTGCAGCCTTACCTGGTCTGGTGTGACCATGGATGTATTAAGGAGAGCTGGATAGTATGTTCAAAGACGGCACTCCAGCCATTCTGATCAAAGTAGCTCACTGGGTACATGTGGCAAAAAGCCTGTGTGGCTTTTTCTCCTGGCACTTAAAGTGCACAGTAAAATCCTCCTCCAGCTGAGCCTGTTGAGAGGATGCAGGTCCGAGCCAGCTACCTTCCTGTTATGGGTGATCACATTCTGATCACGAGAAGAGTCATGTCGAGTTTGTGACACAAATATGTATTCACCGTTTTACAGCTGCTTCCTTTTCCAGTCATTGTATATGGAAAAAAATGCTTTTAGGGCCAGAGAGTGTCACTTCATAAACACAGAGGTTGCGGCACCCTGTGCAAACACTACACCAGCATGGCTTCACAGCCCACTTCTGCTCCTGGGAGAAATGTAAGATAAAGCTGTTTGTCTTACATTACGACTAAATACACTGACTTCACTCCTCTCTCTCTCTCTTTAATTTTTTACTGTTATGGTATGATTTAGCATGTCACAGACAAACATTTCAATGATTTATTACTACGATAAAACAAGAAAGTCAGAAGAGATGAGCTCAGGTGGTGATGAATAATAAGTCTGTAAAGCAAAGGACTGAAGAAAGTCTTGTGGAATGAAGGGTAATTCATTGTACCTTTGTCAAGTAACACTTGTGGCCACAGTGGAGTCTCTTCAGCATACCCACATAGTCTCACTATAAATATAAACTCATTGGAGCACGCAAATACATTCTTTTTATTTGACAACATGCTCGCACTAATGAATGAAGTTACACTGATTCTTTCATTCAGTTGTTTTTTCTGGATGCAAAGGATGGGCACATCTCTGTCTGTGTGTTTTTTGTACATTATGGAATTGAGCATTGGAGGAAATGCTGCCTCGTCTTCAACCACTGAAGGTCCACAGATCATCACAGGTCACCCTCAATCAGTCGAGCATCTCAGATGGTTTTGTTTGCAGATGATCTTAATGGGAGAGCAGAGCAGCAGTGGGAGAAAACAGCTTGTAGAGACGGAATATCTTTATCCAACTCTGGAGTTATTCTCACCTGACAATGTGACCGGAGGTAACAGTAATTACCGAGAAACCTGCGGTGCGTTATGAGCACAGTATCCTGTAATTTAGATATGTATTAACAGCATTAACAAAATAGTAAAAATAAATTAAACCTGTCAGTGTTTCTGGTGCTTTCTTGCCAGTGAAGCGACAGACTAGTCAACTGATCATGCATATCCCTAGTTTTGAGATGAACATCAGGTCAGATTTCTGTGTGAAGGATGAACCATCATCACCTAGTTTAACTTTGATCTTTCACATGGAAAATTCTTCTAAAAGTTATTTTATAACTATAGAGTATACTTCAGGGCATGTTTTTCAATTGTCAGGATAATTTTTCTGCTTTATTTATCTTAAAAACAAATGTTTTTCTACCAACACCTGACCTTTATCTGAATATCAATTAAAAGCTGTTTTTATCTGTTCTGTCAATGCGACCCCTGCCATACTAAAAAAATGTAACCTTTCCAAAGGTCTCTATTTGATAGATGTAATGTGAATTTGATTACAGTCCATGAAACGCAGAGAGGTGAGCTGTGCGGCAGAAATGAACTTTGTGTGCCTCATTTGGGTGCATCATCTGTGGATTTAGTGTCATAATGAGGTCGCAGTGCTGAGCATGGTGATGCACAAAGTTCCAGAGCTGGTGGGAAAATGATACATGTTGTTTTGAAGTATTTTTCCCCTTTGTACTCTCTGAGTTCAAAAGATACTGCATCTAAATGGTGATTAAAAGAACACAGTCCAATTGAATTTTTACTATTGTTGTACGGTGCAGTTTTAAATTCTACAGCATTGTATGTACACTTTGATTCTGTCGTGTACAAAGTTGTTTCAAATACAGTCCTGTAGTCTAACAATGCAGTCCTCATGTTTGATTTGTTCTGTAGTATCTGTTTGAGCTATAATCTGCTCCATGCAGTAGCCTCAAACATGATTAGATAAAGAACTTCATATTTAAAAATTTCCAGGGTGTCAAACCGTCTTGAAATCATAACAGGCATCTGCAAAGAGGCAGCACAATAGCTGCACTTATCCTCATTCATTCCTCCGGAGTAATTTCCCCAAAGAGATCGATAGAAAAATTAATGGAGAGAACCACCACTTAAGTGCATCCACGCTTTAATACTCCATTGTGCAAGCATGACGCTCTGATGTTCTCTTATTTGCAGGGATTTAGCTGTCTATACTCACTGCAGCAGGTATATTCTATGTACTTTTAACAATAGAGGCCACATTTATCCCATGTTTATCCAATAAGCATAATCAAATGGCAGCAAATGGTGTGTAGGTTCATTAGATTGTATGGATGATGTTTTCCAGCCAATTTTAGCTCATTCATAGATATATTGGTGTAAAACTATGTGTCAGCTGATGAGTAACAGGACACTTCAGTATACAAATGTACATATATATATCCTTAAATTGGACTTTCTCGCTTGACCTGAAAGGTCCACAACAGTAAGAGCAAGATAAATGTGTTTGTCTCTGAATGCTGCCTCCATCACCCACAAGATTTACGTGGTGGTGCCTGTGGCTTTAGTGAGCAGCTGTGTGAGATGCATGTGTGTTTTTGAAAAAGACACTGTTTGTTTGTGCGTGTGTGTATTTCAAAAGCCACATCCCGTAGACCTTGGCTATGAAATATAAACATTATCAGTAACTCTAGCCTTGCTGCAAAGTCACCGATGCACTGCACAATCTATGTGTGTGTGTGCATCAGACAGGTCCTCCATCAGTGAGCCAACGAAGCTCCACCAACAAGTCACTCACCTCTTTCACTCCACACATTCACCCTCTCTTCCCTTCCCTCTGTCTGTCTCTCCATCTGTCTCATTTTTCCTCATTAGCCCTCTCTCTATCCCCCATTTTCTCTCTCTCTTTCTCTCTCTACCTTCTTCAGAAAAGCACAACATTTTCTCTGTCAGTTGCTGTTTAATGCACTGTTGTTTGGTTTCTTCGTGTCTCCCTTTCAACCAATTTCCTGTATCCGAACACACCTGTTTTTTTGTGTTGTCTTTGACCAGTCCTGCTTCTCTGTTTCTCTCTCTCTCTCTCTCTCTCTCTCTCTCTCTCTCTCTCTCTCCCTCCCTCCCTCTCTTTTCTCTTGTCACCATTCATCTATTATTAAAGCCAAGGTCACCAACCTTGCAACACTTTGACTCCACTCCCTGTTGCTAGGCATACAAATCACACACACACACACACACACACACACACACACACACACACACACACACACACACACACAGAGCGGTCCAGACTGCCTGTACAGCAATCTTTCAGTCTACCCCGGCTCACAGCGTGTCACAGCTATAGATTTAAGGGAGCACTGCAACATTATTGACATCATTTACATTAAAGTTTCAGAGTCTCCATCCACTCTATGAATAAATGAATTGATCATAAGCTTATATATCAGTCAGCACAAGCATAAAGAGGTGTCATTGAGGTTTTAGAGCGTAATATATCCATGTGTTATAGGATACCTAGAGTACAAGCATTTTCAAAGCATAATATTTACCTTGAATTTGCTTTATTTTTCAGTTCAACAACAGTAAAACAGCGTCTGAGTGATTTAATTTTCTCTGAAATGAAACAGATGAACAGTTGAGTGCGTGGATGCATGTCATGGTTTCTCTGTGTGTATTTACAGAATGAAATCCGCTTAAAAATGGCTTTCAGTCGGTTTGAAAATAGACACCACCACAGTGAGGTTTCTCAATAAGATTTGAATGTGTATCTCAGGTATATTTCTGTATATGTATTATTTAATAAAATGATATATATTCATAAAATACACAGCAAGAAGAAGAAATGTACTGAACTTTCTTGGAGTGGATGCAGCAGGGCCTGTACTACTTTCAGATGAAGCTTTCTGAATAAGTCCATCTCATAAAGTAATGAATTATTAACTTTGTCAGTCATACTCTCAGTCAGAAAGGAGTTTTGGTGTGTGGCTATACAGATTCCACCTTTTCAGTTCTTCTTCTCCTATTTTTTTTTGCATTTAGTGATTTGCATTGTTTGCAAAGATCTCCCGCAGCAGTGTTTTGTCATCAGTTCATTTTACTTTTGAGATTTTAAGGGCCGCCGCAGAATTGGGTTTTAATAATACATTTGATGATAATTCAAATGCAGCAGCTGCCAATTGGATTGATGCAGGATCCAATGCTCCACACAGAGTAAACCTTCTGTTCCACTTAGGAGCAGCAGCTGATTCCTGCCAATTGAAGCAGGCACAGGTGCTCATTTGCCCTCACTCACCTGCTGCTCACTCAGGCCACATTTCGACCGTGGATGTGGCACCTGTACATCAGACTGAACTGTCACGTGGTGTGTGATGTGTCTTTTGTGAAGCCAGAAATGAGCTTTTACTAACAACACATAAGGGCCATCTTCAGACCAGTCAGGACTGGTCAGAACTGGATGGTTGATGTTAGAAGTTAGAAACACACTATACTATATTTGTAGTTCGTACATTAATACAATATATATCATAGTCAAAGCTGATAGACAGTGTATCCCAGATGTCAAGTCTTTCAGGTGAAGATGTCAGCCAGCTGATTATTTGTAATAGGCTGCAATTTGTGTTTTACTGTGCGATCCTGCGTTGCAAACTGATAAAAACATGTATTTTTTGGTATAAATCTGCCTGCTAAGCATATGTCTACATAGATAAATAATTCCATTTGAGCATTTTTTTTCCCAATATGGTGCCCTTAAATGATAGAATAACAACCGCAAATATTTGCCTCACCTCTCATCTATTTTTACCGAGACACATGTGAATGGTGATTTCGAGAATTTGTTTCCGGCGATGAGTCATTCCCTCGAGCTCCGGCGTTTTTTAAGTGCATCATTCCAGCATTATCCCATCATCCTGTGTTATGTAACACTGTGCTAGGAGACTACAAAGTGCAGCATAAACATCAAGTGCCTGCTTCACAGCCAGGTCTAAAAGAGGGTTAGATGATACATGTGTTAATCTCATGACAAATGCTGTTTATCTAGTTTGCTCCACATGCTAGATGTTGCAAGGTTTATCTCATAGCATGCTATTAGCGTACGTGCCATTACTCTGCAGCTAAGGCTCATGCATTAAACACATGATATCACGGCGTCTTCCCTGGAGAGGCAAAAATAAAATTGCTGAATTTGAATGTTTCCATATCTGTAGCTGCTTTTTTTCCTCTTCATCAGGATCCCATCACCGTGTCATAAGGTCAGCTCTTACTTTTGAGATTTTATTTTAGATTTTTCATCTGCTTTTTATGGTTTTTAATATGTGATGTATTTTATAGAAGGGAAAGATGTCAAGGTGGATTTTTACAGCACAGTTGACCCCTGATTTGATGGATCTAGAGTGTGTGTGTACGTGTGTGCTGAGAGGTACAGAGAGACCACAGTGTCTGTGTTTTCTTCATGTTTCCCTGCATTTGTGCAGGAATATGCTTCTGTGTGTGTGTTGCAACATGACCCCATGGCTTAAATGGAGAAAGCAAACTTTCGTGAAGAGGGAAAAACAGAACTGTGCCTCAATATTGTTTGGTATCATATTTGAATACTTGTGTGAAGGACAGAGCATTTATAAGCTCAATAACAACAGCATCTCATATTTTCATATATGAAATTTAATAACGCGCCCAGCACCACACTCCAACCAGCATTATTGTAAATAATTCCTGCACCCGTTAGATTTGTGCTGGGTCCCGCAGGATCTCAATCTGGTTGCAGCACTGTTGTCCAGGTAGCGTGCAGGAGCTTGTTAATCACACAGCACTAAACAGCATTTCATTTAGAGCGGCCGAAACACCATGAAATATGAATTCATGAAATATTCATTCAAAACATAACCAGAAATGTGGTTCAATTTTACAGTCAATCACCTTAGTATTGGGGTAGTGAGCCAAAGCTGGACGCTTTTTTCAGTGCGTGTGTGTGCCCACATGCATGTGCGCTTCAGAGGAAGCCTGTGACGAGCAGGCCTTACTTCATCACAAAACTGTGGACAGCATTCATTTTCTAGTCATGAATTATTGACTCATGTAATGTTCACTCCTCATGTAGCCACCAGTGTTCCTGATACTGAAATGCTGTGTCTGCGCTGTAGTTCATTCAGTCAAAATCCATTGTAAAAAAAAAAGGATAGTTTCTCTCATTAGGGTTTAATACTGTGTTCTATACATTTCAAATCACATATGGCTAACAAGCAGTGAATTATCCTGATTCCAGATTTGACTGATGGTCATTTCCAAATTCCCCATCTCCTGAATACTAAAATAGAATAAACAGACAGGGATTGACTAAGCAATGTTGTACTTACTTGGAACATATGAGATGCCATTTTGGCCCTCGTTAGTCATGAACTCATTTGGAAGGCTCATCAAGAAGCAGCTCCAGATGGTTTGGAGCTCATTAGGCTTTTTGGTTTTACTATAAGCAGGAGAAGCATTTGAAAAAAGCTGCTTTAAACTTTCTCAAGTTCAGTCTTGGCTTGCTCTGATTGATTTTAACCCTTGTTTTGATAGAACACTGTGTACTAAGACAGCGGTGCATTCACTGATGTTTGGTCAGATGTTTATTCAGAGTTTCTAACGTGCTGTCAGACACAGGGAGGAAGTAACATCGCAGAAGAACAAAAATGGCAAAACTGCTTGTGAGATGCAGGTGCCCTGTTTTCTCACCTGCACTTTCTGTACACAGATTGCAGGAATGTTATTGAGGACAGGCACATCCTGAAATCCACTGATTATGTTGAAATCACAAGGCTATTACGGGGTCATGAGACAGAGTCTGGGCCTGGAGTTGAGGCGTTTTTACAGCAGTCTGGAGTGATGTATTTCTGCCCGATGATGTGTCCAGATCAAAGAAAACAGCCCAATTATTATCTGTGATCCTGAAGTCCAATTTACAGAGAGTTACAGGTATGTGGGAGTTACAGCGAGCACAAAAAAACATTTTGTGCACTTTATGTAACAAGAGCCGACAAAGATTGTGTGTTTTAATGAGAACAGAAAATTGATGTCTTTCTTATACACACATCTCATCTCATATCAAATCAATCCTCAAAAGCTCCTCAGTGGCCTGGTGTGGAACCTGAGAGAGGCGGAAAAAATGTCAGTATTGTGAGTGTAATAAATGAGATCATTTTCATTCAACAGACCGTCCTCACTGATGTCTACAGTGTGAACAAGTCAATTTGAGTCTCTCCCTTTAGGTCACAGATTCAGACAACCAAAAGCTAATTAGGCAGGCTGAATTTCTCATTTATTCCTCACACTGCAAACCTGCTTGAGTGTGCATAAGACTTTCCAGTCAAGCCCTCCTCTTCCGTGGCTATTACAGCTACCTCAGATTATTATTTCATGTGGTTTAATGCATTTAATGCATCTCGCTTTTGTTTCGGAGACGCTGGCGAAGGATACGCATATCGCAAATAAAGTACGGCAACAGCCAGAACTTGCGGCAGTTTATAGCATATGACAAACATTAGACTATGCATACAACTATACGACCATACATTCAGCATTCGATTACTATTAGCAACCTAGCCGTGAAATCAATTTCACAGTGGTCACAAAAGAGAAACAGCCAATAAGCTTTTTCCCTCCAATCTCATTATCCCCCCGAAATCTATTACCTTACTCTCTCAGATCTTTAACGGTAGTGCATTTACACTCCTTTTTTGTGTATGTGTGTGTTTGTTTGTATGGCGTTTATGGTGTTTGTGTGCATATATGTGTATTCCCATGGACATTGTGGTGTGAGCATGATGGAGTATTACAGAACAGACTGGGATGGGGCTCAATGTGCAATCACAAACATAATATTGAAGTTGCACTCACAAGCATACACATTCACTCACACACACACACACACACACACACACACACACACACACACACACACACACACACACACACACACACACTTTAAGGGGGCTAATCCCCTTTGTGCATCTGTCAGCCATGTTGTTACAAACACAATAGGATTATTTGTGTGTGTATGTGCATGTGAGAGGCAGAAATGTGTGTATCCCTGTATGTGATGCTAAGGGAGAGACGTGTGGCTCTGTTTATGTGTGTGTGTATGAGTGGTTCATACATGTACAGTATTTGTGTGTGTGTGTGTGTGTGTGTGTGTGTGTGTGTGTGTGTGTGTGTGTGTGAGTAGTATAGGAATGTTCTGAAAGTATGCCCGTTTTCTCTCCAAAGCAATTTGTTCTCTATTCTCCTGCAAGGCGCGTGTGTGTTCATGCACAAGCATGTGTGTTAGGCAGGTTGTGATTGGTTGAGTCTGCGAGTCTCATAAAGACGATGTCATGATGGAAATTAATGCAATACATCACAAACACGCACTCAGATACGCGCACAAGTGCGCACACACTCAGGTATACTAACCGTGGAACACACACACAAAGCACACACCTTCGCTTCCTGCCACGGACCACTCCTGTAAATAACACCGAAAATAGGAGTGGAGAGCAGGGGAATAAAAGAGAGGAAGGTTGGGGAAATAGAGGGTATATTTCCAGAAATACCATACACAAAATGTTAAAGAGAATTATGGTGACACAGTGGCACCTTTATGTAGAATCAAAGAGGGATCCGTCCAACCTTACGGTCAGGCCGAATGTGGAAAAGAGAGGTGTCATGAATACTTGTCGAGAACCACAGAAGGAGATGAATACAAACTAACTCCGTTCTACGTCAACCAAGAGCCAGTCATCTTCAAGCATGATTCCAGTTGGCAGTATTTCTGCTCAAAATGGATGATGAGCTCTTGTAGCATGACGTCGTGGTTCACAGCAGGGAGAGATGACCACTGAGTATTAAACACTGCATGGTGACTGGAGAGACGGTAACAGCTCGACACTGGTTTGAGTAACAGATATCATTCTCTTTTGTTGAGATGACAGAGGACAGATGTCAGCTAAAACAGGTGTAATAACAACAATCCATGAGGCTCCAGCTGCTTTCCTACACCTCACTTCCACTTTGAACATACAGTTACAGTACAGAGACATGAATGGAAACACCTGATGGTAACAAATTTTGAATGAAAGTAAAGTCGTAACCACTGTGAATACGGCACCTTAGGTTCACGAGGGTATGTGCCAATTAGCAGCACGGCAGAACGTATCTTCTGTGTTATCTCTGACCTTGCGTCATTGCCTCATAGTGTCACTCTTATAATATAATCCACCTTCACGCCGGTGTTTTTAGTTGTGAAGAAGCTGCTGTTTTTATTATATACCATGTATATTATTATGCCTACCTTATGTGTGTCAGAAATTATTTCTGCATGGTGGCTGAGACATTGACGTACCAGCTAGCTCTAGTAATTGGGTTGGATCAAGATCCATGGAAAGGATAAGGCTGGCAATATCCTTTATGTGTTCTTTCTGTCAAAAAAATCCCATAAAAGAACAAAAATAGGGATATGTTAGTCCATCTCTCAGTACTTTCTGAATTCCTCAGCCTGTGACTCAGCTCCATGTATATGTATGTATATACGTGTGTGTGTGTGTGTGTGTGTGTGTGTGTGTGTGTGTGTGTGTGTGTGTGTGTGTGTTCATCTCAAACATTTCTTAAATCAAGCAGATGCGCTATTTTTTTTAGCAAACAGGAGTTATTAGCACATTTGTGGGGCACTATTTTCTGCTGTGGATTAATACAGATTTGGTGCTCCAGTGAGTATTAATGGCAGCAGGACATTAAATATGTGGGATGGACTCAAAATAAGTGTTCATGTTAATGAAAGAACATGTCATCAGTCTTAACAATTGGGCTTATTGAGTGTTTTGTTTTTGGACATCAGTGGAGCTCAGATGCTAAATGTCTCCTGTGTCTTTACAGAAATAGACAAAGAGAGTTGTGGGGACCCTGGAACTCCTCTCTATGGCATAAGAGAAGGAGACAGCTTCTCAAATGGAGGAATCCTGAGGTTTGAGTGCCAGTTTGGCTTCGAGCTGATTGGAGAGAAAACCATCTCCTGCCAAGACAACAATCAGTGGTCAGCAAACATCCCCATATGTATATGTAAGTATTCAGATCATTGCGGAGGTGAGTAGGGGTATGGCTGCAGAGTGTGCAGCCGTACCCCTGCTGTGATGTTGATAACATTCAGTCTGACCTGTCACCATGGTGACAGTACAGAGTTTATTATGGCCTGGAGCAAATGATGACCGATGATGCTCTGGAGATGAATATTTAACAGAAAATTTATTTCTCTTCATCTCTTTCCCTCCCCTCCCCTTCTTTTCCTAATTTTTGTTCTTCCCCACTGTCCCTCTCTGTCTGTCTGTCTGTCTGTCTGTCTGTCTGTCTGTCTGTCTGTCTGTCTGTCCATCCGTCCGTCTGTCTGTTTGTCTCTGTCCATATTCTGGTGCGTCTCTTCCTCCCACAGTCCCTTGCATGTCCAACTTCACAGCTCCCTCAGGAACCGTCCTCTCCCCAGATTACCCAGAAGGCTATGGGAACAACATGAACTGTGTCTGGCTCATCCAATCGGATCCAGGCTCCAGAATCCACTTGGCATTTAATGACTTTGACCTCGAGGCACCCTATGATTCCCTGACGGTGAAAGATGGCGAGACAAATGATGCCCTCGTCATCGGGAGGTTCTCTGGAGCTGAGAGTCCTTCCCATCTGACATCCAACACCAACACACTGCGGCTAGAGTTTCAGGCTGATCACTCCATGTCAGGACGAGGATTTAATATCACATACAGTAGTATGTCATTTTTTTCTATTTCATTCTATTCCACTTTCCTATTTTAATACAGAGGAATGATACATTTTATCCGCTGTGCTATGAAACAGGGTGAGGCTGTAGTATATTGATAATATACTACAAATGACCAAAGTCTGAGTTTAACACATGAGTTTGATTCATGGTTATGGCAGAAAAAGGAAGATCATCGAGGGTTATACTCATACTTCTGCAGCAGAATAATGCAGGAGAGTCTGAGGCATTGTTCCGCTTTGAAGCTATAAAACAACACTTCTCATATGACTCTACATGAATTTTATGTATGACTTTCAGCACAGACCTGTAGCGGTTGCATTAGATGTGAGGTGGTTTCATTCTGAGTATAACAGTATATTCATCCATTTTTGAACACATTCTGTGGCCTAAAATTCAAATGTATTCTCCTTAATTCTCATCACAACAATCACTTAGAGAGAGCAGACGTGCTATTTTCCCCCCTGAAATATGGGTTGTTTCATTTTAGACAGAAGCTTTTTTAATTTGGTAAAAGTTAGATCAGACTGGAGGCTTCAACAACTCGAACAGATGTTCCAGAAAAGACAGACTTCATTGATGCATGAGGGGTCATGCAGCCAGTGAGCCAGTTAAGAATAGAGGTCACAGAAGAAAGAAGAAACAAAGCATTAAAGGAACGCTTTTTGGGAACTTTTTGGCTTTTTTTGTCGTACCCAGAGTCAGATGAGAGGACTCATATCATTTTCATCTCTGCGTCCAGTACAGACAGGGCTCCGGCATGTATTTAGCCCTGCTTAGCACAAAGACCAGACGCCAGTGGAAACCTAGTTCTGTCAAAAGTGAAACTTCCAAAAACTCCGCAATTGCCTTTTTTTAAACATCATACCTTGCGTCTTTAACCCGTGTCAAAACAGAAACCAAGAGTGTTTTAGGAGCAGCCAACATCTCAGAAGTTCTGTCTTCATTGTAAAGTTGTCAGCTGTGCAGACTTTTGCAACTGATCAAAACACAGGCGACTCTTAGATGTATTGACGACGAGCTCGCTCGACAACACGATACAACATGTACAGTAAATAAGATCGTTTTGGATTTGTTGCAAGGAACATTTGTTTATTTTTGATAGTGGTGAACTGTTTGCCCCCGCTTGCAGTCTTTGAGCTAATTTAGGCTAAACACGTCTCCATACCAGACAAACAGAAATGGAAATTGATATTGATCTTCCCATCTGACTGCAGGGGTTGATGGCAAACAGACACATTTCCCAAAATGTTGAAGCATCCTGTCCACAAGTTTGCTCACAGTGAGATTTCAGCTCACAACATTCTGCGTATACATATCTGACTTCATGAACATTTTTTTGGGTCACTGCATTTGTCATTTTTAAATCTTTCCGTCGCCTGAGCCAGATTGGTTTAGCAGGCAAAACATGGAAATATTAAGGCTGGACTTCACAGCCTTCAAATCTGATGAGCCAGACCATATCCCAAAGCAGATAACCTCACATGAATTTTATCAGAAGTTACATTGAAGCCAAGCATGGTGCAGATATACTGCAGCATGAGTAATGAGCATATGTGCAAGGATATAGAAATGTGGAGCAGGAATATAGAATAGATGGATTACAGGAGACATTTGTAGACTTTTTCCATCATCATCACTGAGCACAAAGGCGTCGTGCTGCAGCAATCTATCTATATGATTGGTTTTCAGAAATGTAATCAAAATGATGAGCTAAATGTAGTCTGTGAGTGCCCGTTAAGTACTGGTCTCACACTCCTGCATAAAATTTCTTGTGTATGTCTCTCTTTTTTTCTCTGTGAGCATCTAGTCTCTAATATCTTCCTCATCGTATCTGTGTTTCCTTGTAACTTTTTTTTTCAGCATTTGGCCATAATGAGTGCCCAGACCCTGGCATTCCCATCAACGCTCGCCGCTTTGGAGACAGTTTCCAGCTTGGCAGCTCCATCTCCGTGGTCTGCGAGGATGGTTTCATCAAAACCCAGGGAACCGAGACCATCTCCTGTCAGTTAGAAAGAGGAAAAGTCATGTGGAGTGGGCCCATCCCCAAATGTGAAGGTAAATATTGACTAGATTGCTGATTGAACTATTAATTCTGGAACAATATGTCAGCCAATACATCATCATTACTGCAATATGAAGACCCAGGAGGTGGAGAGTATCTGCTGTCTGTGCTGGTATTTGAAAATATGAAACTCTGTCTTGTAAGCTATATGTGGGAAGAAATCTATGCAGATGACCTTTAACCTGAATGTAAAGTTAATGACACTGAATTTCTTCGATACAATTATCATGAAGTCTGGTATTAGTGATCACAGCAGTCCACTTTAGCTGCAGTTGTTTCACATATTCATTTCCATCTCACACTAAATCCTTATTATATTTCCATTTATAAATGTATTGATTGGTCAAGGTGACATCAGCACAAAGTCTAATCAGCAGCTTGTAGGAAAGTTCAGAAAGCAGAAATGTTTTTTGACACATTAATCTCAGATGGAGCCAAATAAGTCACACTGTATAAGTGCTTTAGTTAAAACTCCAACACCAGATCTAATGAACTTGAGATATTTATACACAGTGAGTGTTGATAGAACCGTGCTACAAAGAAAGGTCAGGTTAATTGTGCTCCAGGTAAAATATTTTCCTCAGATGCTTTGAAGCTAATCTGTGTCTTTAAATACGTGGATGGAAAATCGATGTACTTGTATTCAGCAGGTACAAACCTGAACGAATTGACTTCAGACGCCAAGTTAAACTTTAAACAAGATCAAATTTAGAACAAGACTGGAACAGAAATGCTCCTGGCTAATGGAACCTTGTGATAACCGTTAACGTTCCGCTGAAAACTCTCTCATTTATTCTCATGGATGAGGATAATGAATATTCTTGATGGTTCGTGTTCCTGTAATTGTTCATGTATATGTTTTGCTTTTAATGCCATCCAGTCCAATTAAATGTTTCTCTCGCTTTGTTAATGAAGGACAATATGAGAGCGCACAGATCATCTTTATTTTTAATGAACATCAACAGAATTGATTTAATGATGCATAAGTATGTTCAGCAGAGTAAATGTGTGAAGAGGCCGCAGCTCTTCTATATATGTCAGTCTTGTGTTTACAAGGTGTTGCACTGCCTCCAAGTGGCCAAAAAGTCAATTTAATGCAGGTTTAAATAACTAAACTAACTTAAATGAAATCTTACTGTCTACTGACTGATCACATGGTGTTAAGTTCTCCATGAGGACTGTAGCTAGTTATCCAATTACAATTGTGAAATCAGAGTATGCTTATTGAATTCAGTGCCTCAGCAGTTAATCTACTGTTGTTAATGTCAACTGCTGCTGGAGCTGGAAGCTACATACTAAACCCAGCCAGGTCTCACTCACCACACATCAGCTTTGACTTCAGCTGCACGTCTTTATTGTCCACTCATGTGAAAATTTACCTTTGGCTTCAAACCAAAGCATGGTGTAATGAAAATGGAAATAAAACAAAGGAATATGATAAAGACAGTTCAGACATACACTTAAGAACTTCCTCTGCCATGGCCAAGAATATAGGACATAAAAACAACACGTCAGTCTGTAATAATTAGCAGTTGTTATGTTGGATATGCAGAAAAAGTGCAGGAGATAAAACTGTCCCCTCTCCTCCTCCAGCCCCGTGTGGAGGCCACTATTCAGCCCCAAGTGGAGTTATCTTGTCTCCCGGCTGGCCTGGTTACTACAAAGATTCCCTCAGCTGTGAGTGGGTGATTGAATCAGAACCTGGACGCTCCATCAAAATCACGTTTGACAGGTGGGTGGCATAAATCTTTGATTCCGCATATAATAAAGACTATCGGGGCTCTGCACAGGCAGAAGTGTGCAGATTCATTAGACTCACCATCAGTTACTTCTGACAAGCAAAGATTTACAAGACTTAAAGTTATGGGGACTCACCAAGAACATGGTAATTATCTCTTAAATTTCATAGGCTGTGTAATTAATATTGGGAGTTGTGTATTGATCAGGAAGGCTGGGTAATATTTTGTTTTACGTTCCCATTAGCTGCGAACCAGTGATAGCAGCAATGCTTTAGAGGCCCCTGTAAAATAATTTTTCATTGGTTAGACTTTCTGTTTCAACTTTATTTCATTGTGAAGTGCCTTTAACAATATTGGCTTAACAACTTGTAGAGGCCTAGACAGACTAGAGCTGTTAAACTTTTTTCCTGGCTCCATGCGCCACTCAATTAAACAAAAATAAGAACTGATACATACACAGAAAGCATGATTTTCATGGTTGTGATTGTCTCAGATCAATAGTCGTTATTTTAGAGCTTTACAGTGGAAATTCAGCAGGTTTTAAGGACCAGTTGGCCGTCGTGTTTCATCAACAGCATTTTGTTGCCTTGACAAGCTTGGGTATGAATGCTGCACATAGATCCAGTATTATGGGATGAACATGAAGCTTGATTCCCTTCCCAGTTTTGTGTTATCCTAATTGTTTTGAAATAAATGTGAAGCCAAAAAAAAAAACAAAAACACAGATGATAGCATTGTGTCGCTCTGATATCGTTGTCTCACAGGTTCCAGACAGAGCTGGGATATGACTTTCTGGAGATCCATGATGGGCCAAACCTCCTGTCTCCTCTGGTTGGCTCCTTTAATGGTACCCAGGTGCCCCAGTTCCTGTTCAGCAGCAGCAACTTCCTTTATCTGCTGTTCACCACCGATAACAGCCGATCGAATGCTGGCTTCAAAATATTATATGAAAGTAAGTCAGAAACTAAAACAGCATGTCTATGCATAGATACAAACTTAAAACCATGTGTGAGTTTTAGATTATGCAGATCAGCAAAACTAAATATAATAATGTAGTTTTTATCCACATGTATACCATTTAGACATCTAATCCTTTTTTTTCAGGCGTTACAGTGGACAGCTACTCCTGCCTGGACCCTGGTATTCCTGTCAATGGTATTCGGTACGGGCAGGATTTCTCCATCGGGTCCACAGTATCGTTTGGTTGTGATTCCGGCTACAGACTCAGCCACGAGGAGCCGCTAGTATGTGAGAAGAACCACTGGTGGAGCCACCCCTTACCTACATGTGATGGTAAATACCTAAAAAATAGCAAGTCATGTATAAAAATGTTCGGTCCTTTATAGGTAGGTATCTCTCTACAGTAAACCTGAGCCTTGATCAAATATTACGTCACCATCCTCAGCTCTGAATTGTCTATTGGCAGATGAAAAAAAAAAAAAATTTCCACATACATTATTATAAAATTGCTTTCTCTACCAGCAGCACATTCAAATCAACACAACATTTCATCAGCGTGTTGATGCGTGTTGAGACAATATGCACAGTATGGCTTGTGGGTGCACATACTTACATGACACAAGGTCAACATGACTGTCCTTCCAGTAATTGCACACTGGCTTTTAATTTTCAGTACAAAGAGTTCTGAAAAGTAATAAAAGAAAAAAACAATTAACTAGTTGATCCAATTGAAAAACGCATATATATCAGCAGTGGAGCCTGCCTGGGGAGCTGAGTCACATAGAACATGTTGTTCTGCGACAAAACCACTGGTTGAATCTCTCTTTCTCTCACACACACACACACACACACACACAAACACACACACTTGGATGTACGCAGGGGCAATTTGCAGTGAAGGCTGCTGTGGCTGATAGGGGATGATTTGAGGAGAAGATTAGAGATCTGTGGCCATGAACAGTGTGTGTGTGTGTGTGTGTGTGTGTGTGTGTGTGTGTGTGCGCGCGTGCACGTGCGTGTGAGTGTGTGTCTGCGGTGCCTTTATCCATGTGCCTCCTGTCACCTCCTCTCCTGTGTGAACCGTGAACACAGGAAGGTTTGAGGTAAGGTTGACGAGAGCCTGTGTTGGTTGTCACCTCCTCTCTCTTCTCTCTCAAATCAAGGAGTGTCGGGGGGGGGGCACAGGAGTAGCTGAGGGGAGGAGAGGATCTGTTCTCTCTCTCTCTCTCTCTCTCTCTCTCTCTCTCTCTCTCTCTCTCTCATTCCAATCATGGGGGAGCAGGAGAGGAGGGGGGAAGGAGAGATGCTGCACTGCTGCATCAGTTTTGTGGCGGCTTGCTTGGTTCGGCTTGTTGGCTCATTCGCTCGTTAACCACATTTGAATTGCACAGTTTTCCGGGATTGGCAGTGGTTTCCTGCGAGGAGACAGTCTGAGCATATGAACATCAAGCACGCTGCCTGGAATTTGCGGGCTGAATGCCATTAGACTGTGTTTACACACCATCTTAACATAGAAATATAGGAACTGTTTGCTGCTGTGGTTGATTGAAAATGGTCTGCACTCATGATTGACAACTAGTACACGATGAATTCAAGCATGACAGCGCCAAAGGCAGCCGACTCAGCCTGGGAAAGTGTTACAGAAATCAAACCCTAACCCTGACTCCAAGTGAGAGGATTCTTTTAGCGATTGTGTGAATTTAGATGACTCAAACATGGTTCCAATTACTTTATCAAGCCTTTTTGACATCCAGAGATTGATGTTTTAGTGGAATCACTCAACCCAACTTCATTCAGATGGAAGAGAAAACGGATGGAAAGCCTTGCTGACAGATAGAGGTGGAGAAAAAGGCGAGATGGATTTCAAAGAGAGACGGAAAGACAAGGACAGAGAGAGAGAAAATGGCAGAGATAGAGATGTAATGTAGTGTTTCAAACTTCTCACATAGCTCAGCATTCAACATTAAGAGCTTCCTGGCAGAAAAGTATTAATAATTAATAGAGCTATGAGTGTGCCCATGCAAGCTTTTGTGCATGAGTGTGTGTGTATCAGGTCGTGTGAAAACACAATCTGTGTNTGTGTGTGTGTGTGTGTGTGTGTGTGTGTGTGTGTGTGTGTGTGTGTGTGTGCCTGTTTGAATCTGTGTTGTTGGAAATATTCTCATTCCTCAGCCTTGTTTTGAGGGATGCTGATGTTGTAAAAGTCATAGTGGCTGAGAGTGAAGATACTGATGTTCCGGTGTGGTTTGAGCACATTTTCAGTGTCTGACTTGCCTGCTTGACGGAGCTGTAGCAGAGGTCATTATTACAGAGGGTAGTCTGGGCTGCAGTTCTCAGAGTTGGTGGTTCTCTGCTCCCAATGAACTGGTTAATTGTCCTGCCCAAGGAAACGTCAGCAGAACTTTCAGGTTTGACCTTCTCCCTGCTGCTCTGCCACCGTCGCACTTTTGAGGTAATGTTATGGCATTTTATAGGTTTATTGTAAGAGAAAATGACAGGCCGGTCGGCCAACTGTAAGATGAACCAACTGGAGCGAGCAGAAATGAAGCACCTTGCAACACATGCATGCATTAGTATGCATGGAATGAGCAACAGATTTTTCCAAGCTTTTCCGAAGACCTGGACTCAACTCTGAGCATCTCTGTGCGAGCACAGGTCTCTCACTGCATAACAATGTGCACAGCTGAACCATGGGCAGAACTCGCAGGGTCATCCTGAGGCTGTACTGAGAGGTTCAAAATGTTTTAAGTAGTCTCGAAGAAACATTTGCACTGCGTCAATGCTTTGAATATCACTGCATTGAATCACTTCAGATCGAATTTTTTTCAGAAACTAAAGATATTTTATAGTTCTTGCACGCCACAGCAGCTCTTGCATAGCATTAATGTTGTGAAAAACTATCTTTAAATTATGGCATTGTTTTTCTTCTGACTTTCACTTCATGTCTCAAATTTCTGCCTCAAAACAAGCTGGAGCTCAGAGACTGTACATCCCAAAGCAACAAAATCTTGCGAATAGGTTTCAGTTCTCCCACACTTATTGCACAGGGTACAGAGTCCACTTATTGTCCAGATGGTCACTTGTTATGTAACTAGCAACTTTGCATTTAAGCCAGTAATTCCAATTCCTCCAGTAACTTTGTTTTTCACTACTTTCTTTTCACATTTGGCTCCCAACATAGACACATATATTTTTGATTGACTTTGAGTTGTTTTATACAGAGCCTCCTATTGCTGCCAATGCTGAATGACTGCAAACATTCAATATCAGACAAAGTAAAACTCCAAATGTGTATGAATAAGTACTTCAAGGTTCAGTATCAGGTGGCACTAAATCCTCCACACTGGACCTTTAATTAGCAGCATGGATCTTGAAGATTGAGCTAATTACGGCTAAGCACAGAAGCAGAACGTTGTGTTCTGCTAAAGAGAGACGCTATTGTTTCGTACATAAAAGTATTTATGCTCCATATGTTTGCAACTACAGAGTGTACTTACAAGTGAAAGTGCTTTTGGAGGTCCATAAAAAGCTCCTCTGAACCCCGGCTGCACAGAGCGGATCCCTAAATGAGCGAGGATGTCACACTTTCATACATACAGGGCACTGTGGTCGCTGTCGTCACTGATGCCACATATTGTCACCTACAACAGATGTTAAAGATCCGTCCTCTTTATGCAACACACTTAAGCAAAGTGAGTCAGATCAAAACAAGCATGCATAATTTAAATACCAGCAGATTAAACTGATACGTTCCTCTAAAGATAAAAATTAACACAGTTTTAGCTCATCTCTTAGCGTTATTATGCTCTGTCTACATATATGAGGGATGACTTGAATCTCCTGTGCAGTTAATCATTGTCAGCCGCTGGATAGCTTCAGGGACATTAAACTATATCAACACAAAATAATCCATTATTTATAATTCCAGTGTGCGGTGGATTTTACATTATTTATGTCATTATTTTATGTCTGTGCAACAGTGGGAGGAATAAATCAGAACAACACAAATTTTGTAGCTGTCAGGGAATGCAGGCCTTTCTACCCTCAAGTTTAAGAGGACTTCTCTCTCTCTCTGTATCAGTCTCTCTTTACCGCACTCTCTCCCTCTCTCTCTCGTAGTGTTTGTACTAGAGAAGTGGTATTAAAGGTCCACAAGGGAAGCATTATCTCTTTTAACAATCAACAGTCTGATGCTAACCTTCTCTCTGCCTCTGTCCCCTGTCTCTGCACATCCCCCTGCCCCTCTCCCTCACACTCTGTCTCTCTCAATCTATCCAGCTCTATGTGGCGGGGATGTTAGAGGTCCCTGGGGAACCATCCTTAGTCCCGGCTATCCAGACAGCTACCCTTCATCTCTCAACTGTACCTGGACTGTTGAAGTCAGCCATGGGAAAGGCAAGAGACACACACAGATTCACACTCCTTAATAGAGACAGACAGAGAGACAGTAGCAAGTAGCACACACGAGTGTAGTGCAGCTACTGCTATAGTACAGCCACAAACTGACATTACTTGTGTTTTTTATGCTTTATAGCGCATTCAGAGGGGTATATTCCCATTCATGCTTATATTGGTGGCTGTAGTCAGGGCATGTATGCGGAAAAGTCTGTTTGAAACTAAAAAAAAAGTTAGCATGTTTCATGTATCATGATGTTAGCAATGGCAGATTTGCATCAGCTGTAATTACAGTGTAAAATGATTGATACATATTATATTTGTAATTACACCGGTGGGCTGAGGATGTCAAAGTCTGCCTGTCTGTGTGTGTCTTTAACAGGAGTCCAGTTTCAGTTCAATTCTTTTCATCTGGAGGACCAACACGACTACCTCTTGGTTACCGAGAACGGGAGTTTCCTGCAACCGCTGGCTCGCCTGACCGGCAACGAGTTGCCTAGCAACATCAATGCTGGTCTCTATGGCAACTTCAAAGCCCAGCTACGATTCATCTCTGACTTTTCCATTTCATACGAGGGCTTCAACATAACTTTCTCTGGTAATTTACTTGTCTACAGTCATATTATACTATTATACTCCAATTATACTCCAAGGGGCTGTTTAGTTAATTCAAGAGGTTGATTTTTCTGTCATACTGGAGCAACACAGAGTCAGCCAGGACACTCTTGGAGGGAGGATCCAAGACATCACAGTGAAATAATAGCTTCCATTTAAAAAGAAGAGAGCAGAGCAACATTTCAACCAGAATAAAGACAATTACAGTCTCCTGAAATGTGTTCTGGTAAATTATCAGTCTGAGCTGTACTTCAGGTAGTAAAGTTACTAAAGAAATGTCATTAAGTTCATTTATATAGCACCTTATCACAGAGTACTTTGAAGTAATAGAAGAAGATAAAAACAGACATAAAATCCAAACACTATACAAGTGTAGGAAGCTAAACAAAGAGTCGAGCTGCTTTTTAATGGCCTCCACAGCATCCACAGGTCATAAGGTCTGATAGGCCATAACCGCTAAAGCACAGTCTTTTTTCTCTTTAAAACATGAAGTGAGGTAAGACCGACACAGCCTGATCAGAGAACCTCAGTGACCTTCTTGGGATATAAGGCTGAAGTGGCTCACTAATGTAGGTGGATGCCTGACCTCGCAGAACTCGAAAGTGATCAAAAGGATCTTGTAATGGATGATCCAACACATAACACACAAGACACATTTTCTCGCCTTTCCCATATGGACAAGTCTGAGTGGAGCATAATAATCAGTTTTAGAGGGATTAAACACTCTGAGATTATTAAATGAAATTCTATATTATTGAATGTAGATAATTGCGGTACAATATATCTTTAAAGAGTAACTGAACACAGTCTTAGTCCTACTTCGACTTCCAATTTGTGGCAACAACATGCTTTTTTCACAATCTAGCATAGACTAAACCAGATGTGCAGAAACGTCACTGCTGTGCCTCTTTTTGGGGGATTGAAAACTGAAAATTCTGTAGATGGCAGTGCAATTTGACATCTGTTCGTTTGCCTTCCTTTCATACTACACTAACATTTGTTTTATAGACATCTTTGTTACTTATTTTGCCATCTTGCCTAAACCAGAGCGTTCCCAGTAAATTGATAGATTAAGGCTAAGCGGCAAGTCATCATGCTTCCTCAGTCTTCCCCTGTCATAGTGGATAAGTGACCTAACACAGTGGCCAGACATTGCTTATCCGGACATCTATACATATATTTGATCAAATCACCAGGTAGGTAAGTGTTGTCTGTGTACCTCGCTCCATCCTCACTTGTGAGCAACTGAGCCTTTCCAGGATGCCCCTGTCATACCCAATCATGATACCATCACCTGTTACCAATCAACCTGTTTACCTGTGGAATGATCCAAACAGGTGTTTTTGGAGCATTCCACATCTTTCCCAGTCTTTAGTTGCTCCTGCCCAAACTTGTTTGAAACATGTTGCTGCATCAAATTCAGAATAAGCACATATTTACAAGAATCAATGACGTTGATGAGAAAAAACATTAAATATGTCGAATTTGTACTGTTGTCAATTGAGTATATGTCAAAAAAGATCAACAAATTAGCACATTCTGTTTCATTTATGTTTTGTACAGCACCCTAACCTTTTTGGAATCAACGTTGTAGTGGGAGTAATTCTTCAAAGCTACAAATGATCTCCACAAAGCGAAGCATACACATTTAAAAAAAAAATGGGATCCAAAAGAGACCCTTGGGGAACGCCACGAGTCAGAGTCACAGGGGTCTGCAAGTGTGACCCCAGAGATACCCACCCGCTGCCTACATAAGTCAGCTTATGGATCAGTCAGCACACAGTGATCAACAGTCTCAAAAGCTGCAGTGACATCCAGCAAAACCAAGCTCCTGCGTCGCTGTGTATCCGGATGTCACTGGAGATTTTGACAAGGGCTGTTTCAGTGGAATGCAATTGACAGCAGCTATGACTGAAAATTGTCAAGAATACGATGCGCATCCAAGCTTCCTGGCAACCAGTTTTTCTACAACTTCAGATTTAAACAGCAGCTCAGAAATAGGCTTGTAGTTTGTGTTATCAGTGCTGCTTTACAGGGAGTCCAGGGTACATTTTATTGACTCCACAGACATTAACCATGTGCCTTCTTGTGCCACATGTGAACAGTTTTACATATGCCTGCATGACACAGCCTCCCAACACAAAACTGCTGCCGTTCTGAGCGAATGTTTTCTTGTCAGTCTCCCTCCAAATGGGGATATTTCCCTGCTGGCCTCAAAGACTAGCCATAAAACTTTGGGAATAGCTTATGAAAAAAAAGCTTATGAGAAGAGAGAGGTTATACAACATTAAACTGAATGTAACCCACCATTAAACAACACAAGAAGAAGGAAATAAGACGGAGATTAACTCCTCACCGCCTCAACAGTGGCCTTCTGAGAATATCTAAAAATCGCACTTGCTCTCCCGCTCCATCGTCGTGTCCACCACCCTCATCCAAAATAATGAAAGGGTTAAGAGTCCAGTCCAAGGCTACATCTGCATTTCATAAAAGAAAACCCTTTGCCTGACTGCCCTTTCAACACTCTCTCATTGACTCTAAATAAAGGAGCACTTGAATCCGAGTCCAGGACGTTTTACTGCATCCCAGATGGCATAAACTGATATTCAGAATGTAACACGTGGGAGATGTCACCAGAGATGTGACTTGCCAATCTCAACATGCTCAACAGTCTGTGTCATCCGCAGCACACTCTGACATACACACCACACCATCAGTCCTAGCCTGCTGAAGAAAAATCTCCTGCTGTAGCATGCAAAACATGAATTCAGCGAGTGTATTTCAGGACACGGCGGCGTCAGCTCAGACTCACGACTTCTGTACTAATTATCACAGCTGTACATGAGACGGATCAGGGCCATGAGGTGTTTGCATGTTTTCTGTTCGCATTTAATTTGGTTATGTTGGAGGTTTTGTTTTTAATATAATAGGATGGATTTTCCTGGACTTTGAGAGAGATGGGTATTGATTTGTTGCTGTAACACCCTTAGTAGAGGACACTCTAATCTTATCACCTCTCACTTCCTGTTATTACACTTATACAACACTCAGTTTTGCTGAGTGTCAAAAAATCTCTTATTAAAGTACACATTTGAATATATATTTTTGTTCACTGATATTGTTCATCGTTAGTTTTTTAGCCACACAAAGGGCAGATTTCAGAGCATGACCTGTTGCATTGTGTTTTTAGTATTTATTCATGTATGTGCTACGTATTCAGTTGCAGTTTATTTTCTGCAGAATATACTTTGGAGCCATGTGAGGACCCTGGGATGCCTCGCTTCGGCAGGAGAAACGGCTACAGTTTTGGTGTCGGAGACACTTTGTCTTTTTCCTGCAATATGGGATATCGCCTAGAGGGGGCGCCAGAGTTAATCTGTCTGGGAGGAGGGCGGAGAATGTGGAGCTCTCCTCTACCGAGATGTGTTGGTATGTGGTAACATTACTCCTGATTTTATGAATTATTATCTAATTTCTTGTCCTATTTCGCAGATAAACAAGACATTTGATATTTAGAAGTCAGATTTTTCATCAGTCAACCCTCTAAATTGTGTGTTTAACATACAGCATTTACCGAATGTAAGGTGCACATGTTCAAAGCAATACTAAGCATTGTTTGTGTGTAATCTTGCAAAATATGTTGTTAGAGAATACTGAAACTCGCAAGAAAATAGTAATTAGTTTGTCTTCCATTGTTATTATGACAGTGAAGAAACTGTATTTTACCTCCTGTTTCACAAAGAAAGACAAATAAGATTTGAAATGTGTTTTGAACGCTGGCCTGCAGCAAACAGAAAAACAAATTCAGCTGCTGTGCTTGTGTTTAGGTTCTTTGCCGTCTCAGAGGCATTTGCCCACGTTATGATATTCAAAAAGAAAGAAGTTCTGAAGGTTTATTCCCTTATAGACCTGGACACTTCAGTTCATAATCCAGCACACACACAAGGCCAAACTGGTTTGTTTGTCCTGTATAGAGCACGACACAAAGGTAAAGGAAGAGAATACTTTTTTTCAGATAATGTACAGCTCTTTCGTTTTAAAACTCTTTTTGAATCTGTGTACCAAAACTTACATGTAATACAGCGAACAAAACAGATTCTAAACTGAAAAGGACTTCCGCAGACACACATTTATATAAGCCACATTTCACTTACTGGAAGAACAATAAATGTCGGTGATATTTCCAGGAGACGAGTCACCAGTGGGCAGAGAGTTTGGGCCTGTTCATAATCCTGTGTGACACCTTATAATTATGAAATTCACAGTCAAGGACAAGCATAAATATGACTCTGAATCTTTTTATTTAACACTGCAACATTTTGGATTCATCGTGTTCTTGCTCAAGTTGAAATTTCCAAACAGAATACAGTAATTAAAGAAATAACACCTGGAAGGCACATACAGAGTAAATAAACTGTATATGATATGAGCTGTATGAATAAAGACCTTTAGGACAAGAACATTCAAAACGTTGGTTGTGGTTTTGGCCAGGTTTTATCTAAAATATTTCTACCTTGAGTGGGAAATGTGTTTACTCTGAAAAGAGGATCAGATGCTCAGATGTGGCAGAACATAGTCTATTGTTTCAGTGCAGTGTACAATCGGGTCTGCAGTAGGTTCGTGGGCCGCATTAAGCTCTAATTCATAATGATGCAATTCAAGGAGACTGTCATCTACAGTGGAGGCTCAGGAGCAGCAAACAGAAACATGCATTAGTCTGCAATATGAACTATTCACCCGAGGACCTACGTGCAGTCAAGACATCTCCATTAGAGTGTTTCCTTTTAAAATCTGTGTACATCCTGTATGTCGTATGACTAATTAATGTGCAGGAGCTCAAGGGAAAATATGTGAAATATTAGAGTTCAATGTTTTGTTAACATGTGCTGAAGATATTTTATAGATGGACTGCCACACACACACACACACACACACACACACACACACACACACACACACACACACACACACACACACACACACACTCTCCAAATAACCCTAATGACAAATGAGAGAGAGAAAATGATGTGTGACATTCATGGGTGTGAATCTCTGCCTGTGTTTGTGTTTCTGCATTGGGTCTGATAGCAGCACTCCAGTCATTATCCTCAGCCAAGACATCAGCCTCACAATAGTTCCCTGGGCGCCGCAGAAAGGCTTACCGACTGTCACTCTGCAGTTTAGAATAAGTCCAGTTCAGAACATGAATTTACACACAAGGATCGATACCATGTGCTCATAACTTCAGCTTCTTTGTGTGAAAGAAATGTGTAAAATGAGATGTGATTTGGGTGTAGATGCAGAATCAATACAGGGTGATAATAAAAGCCAAACAGGCGGCAGTGAAAGTTGCTGCACTCCACAGGATTGTAAGAAGCACGGGACTACAGAAAGACACACATTAACCAGCCACATATATGTCAATATCCAGCAACTTCTTAATTTTAGATCACTGGTGGGAACATTTACACCGCGGTCTTATTTTCAGCCTTGCGCCATGGTTGCAGGGCCAGTGTTTACATCTTTGGCTCTCTGTCATTAACGTGCAAAGACTAATAATGCAAAGAGGTGGGAGTGGTGTTGCGTGCCGGCGTTCTTTTGTGCGGTGCGGTTTGCTGGAATGAATTCCTGTGCATTGTGTTGATGAGGTGCAAATCATGTAGTGAAGAGGAGAGGAAAGGAATGGTGGGAATATTACAGTGTGCTCTTTTCTCGTCTGCATGTATCTGAGATGTAAACTTTTACTTGTTTGGTTGCGTTAATGGAGTAAAGTATTGTTTTGGTGGCCCGTGTTTGTAGTCTTTGGGTCAAACATTGTTTTCATAAAGTACTGTTTTCTGGACATTATCTTCTATTTAGCACTTTTGCTCAGGGAAAGAAGACAGACGCAGGAGGGAGAGGTGCATAAGAGGAAACTCGGGAGAAGCAGAAGATGAAGGTTGATTGAAGCAGAGGAGGGTAAAGTAGGCACTATTCATAGAGAGGGAGACAGAGAGAAAGAGCAAGAGCGAGGGAGTTAAAGAGGAAAGAGGGAGAGGGTGGAGAGGTAATTTTCTAAATGGAAACTGTAGCAGTGTGATTTATTGACGATATGACAGCTGTAATATGACTATTACACCAGTAGAGACACAGAGAGAGGATGATAATAAGAGAGGAAAGGGACACGGATTCTGTAGATGGAGGGCACATGTGAGAAGTGCCGAGAGCAGGTATTTTTAGGTAAATTAGCGTCTGAATTTTACTACCTGCCCATTCTCCTCAATGGAAGTGGATGGCTCACTCTGCAGCTGTTCAAAACAGTTATTAAATTGTGCGCACACATACACACAAGCACACATTAGAGGTGTTTGTGGATTTATCGGGGAAAAAGGAATCATCTTCTCTGAGATGGAGAAATCTTTGCACATGTTTACGCTGAGCAGGTTTAATAAGGGAAAATCAACTGTCCAATGAAAGTTTTGCTTTATTATGTTTTCCCATATGCTCTCACATCACAGTAAAACTCTTAAGACTCTTTAAAAAACCCTCTTTTTCTTTCTGGGTTTGCCATCAGCGGAGTGCGGATCTTCAGTTATAAACAATGAAGGCATCCTTCTCTCACCAAACTATCCAATGAACTATGACAACAACCACGAGTGCATCTACAGCATCCAGGTAACAAACCTGTCCATCCTGACTGAGCGCATTATTCTCTGTGGAGTTTAAAAATCATAGCGGAAGTTAGTAGCTGTCCTCAAAAATGTGTGAGTACGTATTGTTCACTTTATTGGTCAATAAATCTAATATGGATTTTGTGTTTACTCTAGGTGCAGGCTGGGAAAGGCATCAACATCTCTGCTAGAACCTTTCATCTCGCCCAAGGGGACATTCTCAAGGTAAACACACATTGGGTGATTCCTCTGTCATTCTTCCTGACTTCCTCTTACATCAGTTTCTAAAACTGATCAGTGATGATAACACAAAAGATTCTATTCATGCCTTTGAAAGCTAAACTTGGCCATCACTGGTCGCTGCATCTCAAATGCATTGCGTTGTTGTTGTTGCAGATTTATGATGGTAAAGACAACACAGCCCATGTTCTCGGAGCGTTCACGGGATCGTCTATGTTGGGCCTGACACTGATCTCCACGTCAAACCATCTCTGGCTGGAATTTTACAGTGATGAAGAAAGTACAGGGGAAGGATTCAAACTGGTCTACTCGAGTAAGCGGACACAGCAGTATGAACCCATACATGCACACAAACTACTAAAACCTGAATGTGTGGTTGAGTTCTGTTCTGAGCAAGAATACACTGTAAAAGAAACACTTTACCCTCATATATAATTCTCATATTAGAACCTCTGTGTCAAACTGGTATAAAAAGCATAGCTTGCATGCACACAGGATTAGCATGCAGTTTATACAAGCAAACTTTTGTGGACAAGAAAGTAAGTATACACTACAAGCTAGTTTGAACACATGCTGGGATTGGTTAAATGGACTGTTCAGGTAATGCGAGGTATTCTCAGATCCATAACTTATACCAACTAGGACTTGCTATAAGTGTACTTTACATGAGTTTTATTAACATGCTGTTAAAGTGGACCGCCCAAGAGAATAAAGCTAATCAGTATGGGAGTTCATCATCAGTTCAGCAATTAAATGCCACATGACAGCTGCACTAATTACTGGGAAATGCAAGTTTTACTTGCTGAATTGAATTCTAAATGGTTCTCATTTGTGAAACCATCACAGAACTGAGATGATCACAAGAAGCTTGTCACGTTTGATTAACAAAGCTTTCAGAGAGCCCTGATTTCCGCGTAGGATCCAGCTATTAAAGGTGCGTTCTGATGTTCATCAAAGCACACCCACATTTGGCTGTGCCCTCTCGGATGCAGAGTTGAAATTAGAAAATCTAATTGTTTAAATGGAGTCATGGAGGAGGATTTGCATGGCGCTTCAAATTGTATTGTCTCTGCTGTATGAGTAGAGCGGAGCATTACTTACTCCTCTGCACCTCAGCTTCCTCATGCTAATGCACATAGAAATTAGTTTGCCATACAAACGAAAATCACTTTCACTGGGCAGCACTTTTTGTTTGTACTGATGAAAAACTAATATATGCCTCTTGTGTGATATAATGGTTGGAATTCAATAAAATGCAGAGGTGTGATTCAGTGAATAACGCATGGTGGTTTATTTTCTTATGTACATGTCTGACATACAGAGAACAATTTCAGGTGGGCAACCACTCACGCTCGATGTCAGGACGATGGCAGATGTGTTCAAATTGCCAAATGGTAAAAGTAGAGCTTTGCAAATAGCCATTTTTTAGGATTTAGACATGCACCGACTGCAGTCTTCCAGAAGATAACTCAAATCCTGGCGCACCTCGTCTTCCAGGTAATACCGTAGATCAAATCCTGGTTAAGGTCTTATAAGGATAAGCTATTTATATACCTCTTCATATCCCGCTCTACAAAACTGTGCGCATGAATAAACTGAATATTCTGAATATTACCATGGAAACTGAGCTTAGATAGACTGTGAAAAACAACATTAAATTGGATAAGGTGTATACATGCTCCAATATCTCTCCTAATATTGGTATGTCTCATATATCTTTTATTTTTTTATTAAATCGAGGATGAGAGCTTAACAGGATGTGTGATCTCAGCAAGCTCATAAACAGAATACTTAAGTATGCAAGATATTAAGGGAACATTGCTGTGCATCTAAACAACACTAATTCTGTTTTCTCCAGTGGGTGTTAGATGTCCCTCAGCGAGTGTTTCAAAAACTACACACTGTTAATATCCCCCTCTGTCTTTTCTTCTCTCCAGGTTTTGAGCTGTCTCATTGTGAGGACCCAGGCGTGCCTCAGTTCGGCTTCAAGGTCAACGATCAAGGCCATTTCTCCGGGAGCAGCATCACATACAGATGTGAGCCTGGATACACTCTGCACGGGGCTTCCACTCTGAAGTGCATGACAGGCGAAAGGAGAGCCTGGGATAACCCTCTGCCTTCTTGCATTGGTATGTCTCTCACTCCATGAAGCCATTTGCTCTTTGAAAAGAGGTTACACGCACATGTATGCAGACACACAAGGGCACATACGCACAAAATGATGGATTGAACCTTGAACTTTGCTCTGTAAAAAGCTTGAGAGGAAAAGGTGAGGAGGGTTCATTGTTGCTGGTATTACTCACTGGTATTACTCAATTTTGAGCTCTGTGAAATGCATCGTTTACAGTACTTGATTAATGTATTTGTTGGATTTGTCAGAGGTATAAACAGAGCTTTTTTGTTTAAATTTACAAAAGGCAAAAATCAAGAACAGGACATAACCGTGAGTAAATAGCATAGTTCGTCACTTTTGGGTGTTTTTTCCTTGTAAAAGTGATTATGACATCAAGCTGGAATATCAACTTTACCCAGAACACACTTGGTGAACATACACCTTTTAATTAGCAGTGACTATATCATGTCTTCCTCTGCAATCCGACACAGAGTGACTTGCTGTTTTATGCAAAGTCTTTGCTCGAAGGATATTCATTCAATAATCTGAAAGGAAAGCAGGTGGAGGCCAATTTCCTGTGGAGTAGCCTTCTTGATTTCCTCATGAGATCACACGCTGCGGTAGTTTTAAAGTCTCAATGAAAAGCCTATTTATTCAGGACAGTTTACCACCTGGACTCCCTCTGCCCAATTGATCCATTTCCTTTCCTGCTGTGGGTGATTTGCTCTCTGTTCCTGGAGACTGCCCTCTTGATCCCACCGATGTTCTATTTCTACTCAAAAATGCCCACACACACACACACACACACGCACACACACACACACACACGAACACACATGGATCCAAACTCTTTTTCTTATGTGTTTCTGTCTGTTTATCTTGTTTTTAACCTTTGTTGATGTCATTCTTACTCTATAAAAGTCCTAATGACAAGCCTGTTTGATAGAATTGTTTCATAAACACTTTTTAATTTTATTTTCCTTTGTTTTTGCTGCAGCCCGCCGTATGTAATCACTGTGAAACCTACTGGGAAGCAACTTGACATATTTCCAAATGTTCCATTATAATATCATTTCCTGTTTGATTCAGTTTTCAGGACTTCAATCTAACGGGAAAATAAAAACCACAGCTCTGAATATTGATGTCAACAAGTCAATAACAGTCTTTTACTAGCTATGCAACATCAGGCTTCCAGAACAAACACATACACACACACACACACACACACACACACACACACACACACACACACACACACACACACACACATTCATCAGCATTTTGGTGTATAGTGCCTAAAATGCTTGCATCTGAATAGTATTTAAAGATTATTTGGACACGTTTCCAGTCTTTCCTAGTAGATATTTGGTTGAATGATTACATTCTCTAATTAAACCCAAACAAATGTGAAAGCCTATACAGAATGACACACAAAATGGCTGCTGCAGCTGTGCCCCAGATGGGAGCTATAAGCATAACAGCAAGACTGATGTCCTTTCTTCCTTCACCGCCTTCCTGTGAACTTTCTGATTTTGGATTCAGCTTAATAAGTCTCTCTCTTCTCACTATCAATAATGAAAGACTCATAAAACCACTGGCTGATATGCTCTGACTTTATATTTTAGCAGTGACACGCCATGACCTCAGCTAACCTCCAGTCTTAATATTATATTGCTTCTTATTATTACTGTTTCCTTCTTTACCCCCCATGGTTCTCTCCTTTTTCCGTCTCTTTTTCCTCTCCTCCTCTCTTTTTTTTCCTTCATCCCAACTCTTGATATTGCTCCTGTTACTCGAGATAATATATTCCAGTGAAGAAGGGAGGGCAGCCTCAAGGAGGAGGAACATGGGGAGGGAGGGGAAGCAGAGAGGAGATGAAGATTGTGGAAATATATAACCGAGAGAGACAAAGAGAGAGGGGGAATTATTTTCTGTTATATAATTTGTGGAGGTTTTCTTTAGGGATGAATGCAAGATCAGCACTTTGTCTCTTCTTCTTCTCCTTCTCTTCCTCTGTGTGAGAAATACACGGAGAGAGAGAGTTAGCTTCTTTCTTAATCCATTCGCTCTGTGGTGATCGTTTAATCACTGCTCAGTGGCTACTGAGGTGCACCTAGTGGATCTGATTGCCTTAATAAACAATTGCCACGGACAGATAACTGGTCATACATCACACACACATTTAAATACACACATACACAGTCATCAATTGGCCATTTGTTTGCCTGGGTTGATGGTGTTTGTAACACCACAGCTGTGCTAATCAGACAGATAGAGATGTGGGACGTTTGTGTGGGTTCTGTGTGTCTTTAATGCCTCTGGCCTGTGTGTGTGATTCCCACAGCGGAGTGTGGTGGTCGCTTTAAAGGCGAGTCTTCAGGGAGGATTCTTTCCCCCGGATACCCATTCCCTTACGACAATAATCTCCGCTGCACCTGGACCATCGAGGTGGACTCGGGAAACATTGTGAGGTAACGTGGGCCTCCCCAGTAGTAAAGTGAGAATACCAGTGTCATTCATTTTAGTGCTGACTTCAGTGTTTTCCAGTCAAAAATAATTTCCTCTGAATGTTAATAGATTATCTGGATCTGTGATTATGTATGATAAGGCTTAAAATTGCGGCTCAGTTGAGCTACTGTACTGATCCCCTTTTCATATGATAAGCATATTGTAAACAGAGATGCTTGTACAGGCACTAGTTACAAATTCTAACTGATTAAAGCAGCGAGGGATCAGCAGTTGTTATGAAAGTTTGTCTGTACCTGTGAAAATTGTTAGAGCACAGTAACAAATATGTAAAATGATTCTTTAAGATAATAAAGTTGTCACCCTCCATAAAGATTCTTTTATATTCTTTTGTCTTGAGTTCTGACAGTTTAATGAAGAGATAATGTTTGTTTAAACTGTCGATAATATTTTTATTTTTCAGTCTTCAGTTCCTGTCATTTGACACGGAGGCCAGCCACGACATGTTGAAGGTTTGGGATGGACCACCTGAAAATGAAATGTCTTTGGCAGAGCTCAGTGGCTCTCTGCTTCCTGAGGGAATCCACTCCACACTGAACACTGTCACTGTTCAGTTTGAGACCGATTTTTACATCAGCAAGTCAGGATTCGCCATTCAGTTCTCTAGTAAGCAACTAATGCACTAAACATTATTAAAATGACAAAAAAGTCAGAATATCAACATTTCACATAATTGAGAATCCAAAGGTTAATAATTGTTCTACTTGAAAACCTAATTTTACCACAGATATTTCATAATACAAGATAGTAAGCAGTTACTTGAATAACTGTTGAATTTATGCACTTATGAGTAAATGCATTAGCTTAATACTGCAACAAGATATTCAGTGTGACACAGATTTTTCTAATCGCCCTCCCCTCTTTCTCCCTCTCTGTCTCTCTCCATCCAGGCTCAGTGGCTACAGCCTGCAGAGACCCAGGTGTACCAATGAATGGCAGTCGTAGTGGAGATGGCCGTGAGCCGGGGGATTCAGTGTCCTTTCAGTGTGACCCAGGATATGAGCTCCAGGGGGACGACAAAATCACCTGTATACAAGTGGATAATAGATACTACTGGCAGCCCAGTCCGCCTGTCTGCATAGGTGAGAAGTCCAGCTCCCATATATTTATAGAGACATGCAATAGATGTACTGCATACACAACTACAATTGTTTGGGGCTCAGTACCTTGCTCAAGGACACGTCTGTGAATGACTTATTGGAGGGCTGTTGTGACCTGAACTTGCTACTTAATACATACAATGTTTCATTTCCCACCTATTTCCATACTGTGTAATTAAAATCATTATTCCTGTAATGGTATTCTAAGAGTATATTAGACTGAATGTATACTTTTGCTCTTATTCCCATCATAGCTCCTTGTGGAGGAAACCTAACTGGCTCCAATGGATTCATACTGTCTCCTAACTACCCACATCCCTACCCTCACTCAAAGGACTGTGATTGGCTCATTGCCGTCAACTCTGACTACGTCCTGTCACTGGCCTTCATCAGGTAACCTGTTTCAGTGCTTAACAATCAAAGTCCAGCCATTACTTTCCATTAAAATATTGACCTATGCGGAGTTGGTTTGCTGAGAACAAATGTGTTTTTTCAGAAATGCTCTGGTAGGATGAATGTGTGAATGATTCTTTAGGCTGGTGAAAGAAAATTAGAACTCAGTATCAGATGATAAAGGGCTTCTAAGTCCCAGCTTTCTTTTGGGTTTATTTTGCTTTTTACAGTATGTTGTTTTTTTATTGTATGAGGGCTTGAAAACCACTTGGGACAGTGGCAAAAATGCGAATTTAAACTTCTACCATTCAGTGTTGTGAAAATACTCTTAAAATCTGCTAAGCTGACATCACCCTCAGGAAGTTTGTGCACATGTTTTCTATTATAAAAACCAACCAAAAATAACTCAAAAAACGTCAGTGTTGACTCTTTTTCTGTGCTTCTGTTCTACCCATCTGCTTCCCCCTTCCTCTTTTCTCTCTGCGTGTTTTCTTTATCTATCTTTAGTTTCAATATTGAGCCAAACTACGACTTCCTCTACATCTACGATGGTCCGGATAGCAACAGTCCTCTGATTGGTAGCTTCCAGGACAGCAAACTCCCAGAGCGGATAGAGAGCAGTTCGAACACCATGCATTTAGCATTCCGCAGCGATGGCTCTGTTTCTTACACTGGCTTTCACCTGGAATACAAAGGTAAAATATTCTGCCAATAGTCCTTATATACCTTTTAATCCATATATTCTGTGTATTGTTAAGTGCCAGAATAGCTTCTGAATGACTCAAAGTAAGACTACAAAGAGGCAAAAGACACATATTTTGCATTCTGGGAGAGATTAAAGTTTGTTTGAAAATGTTTAGAGCAGGGGGATTTCCTAACATCACAGGCAAATTTCACTGTGGTATGATAAGTAAACACATGTACGTGTACGATATAATCACTGTGCGAAAGCAGCATCCCATCATTCTGCATTCAGTATCTAATGGTTTATATCTTCAATTAGATGTCACCTGGAAATAGACTCAATACATGTATGTCTTTTTCTGATGAAAAGAGATTAAAAAGTAGACACAGATTCCAGCTGGGAGTGCTTTATAGTCACCTTGTAACTGTCAATTGTTGAAAAATTATTTTTATATACTCTGCTTGATCTAATTGCACCAGGGGCTGTTTTCTGTCTTATCTGTTTTTCAGAAGCTCTGTAACTTGGGAGACTGCTCTTTAAGGTTTTCACACTTAATGTGACAGTGTTGTCTCCTGCGATGACAGGATGTCTCCAGAATGTTTCGAAATATTTCATTTTCACATTCACTGCGTTATCCCTAAAGATTCAATACAGATGTATGCAATTAAGTCTCACACACGGATGACAGTGTGCATCATGTCGATTGTAGGATGAAATGAAATGATTGCTTTCGGCATGGAGGGCCCATTGAATTAGTCTTGAAATAGTCAGTCAGAGGGGTGAGTTTGATTCACTTGCACAAAAGAATCAACACTTCATGTGGACTCAGGAATTAAGTCCTAAGTTGATGCAGGGTGGCCGTTAATCTATTAGGAGAGGGCCAGAGCCATAATTTACAAGGTTCATGTAGCATTCAGATGCCGAGGGATGAAGTTATGATTCTTGCTCCGTCTTTGGCAAAGGCAGCTAAGTCAAACAGACTGTTAAAAAGGCCAACGAGATGCCTGCCTCATTTGATTATGGCTAGGGACATAGTTATTATTAATTTAGCTTACTATTTATGTGTGCCTGTCACTTTTTCTCTGCATAATGCTCACTTACTCTCTGCTTCTCTTTCTCCCTGTCCAGCCAAGCTGAGAGAATCATGTTTTGACCCAGGTGTGGTTCTGAATGGGACTAGGCTGGGATCTGATTATAAGCTTGGCTCAACTGTCACCTTCTATTGTGAGGCTGGATACGTTTTACAGGTACAAAAAGATGGATGGATGAATGGATGGGTGGATGGATGGGTGGAGGGTTGGTTGCATGGTCAGATGGGTGGTTGAGTGGTTGGATACATGTTTGGTTTGCAGGTCAGATGGGTGGTTTGGTTGACTGCTGTTTCTTGGATAGGTGGGTGGATGGATGGTCAATTGGTTGGTTGGTTGGTTGGTTGGTTGGTTGGTCAGATGGGTGGGAGGTCAGTTGGTTGGTTTGTTTGTTGGTTGAATGGGTGGGTGGGTGAATGCTTGACTTATTGGTTGGGTGGTTGGATGGGTGGCTGGCTGGCCAGTTCACTGGATGGATGGGTGGGCATTTGGATGCATTGGGTGGGCAGTTTGTTAGTTGATTGGCTAAATGGTTGGTTGGTTGGTTGGTTGGTTGGTTGGTTGGTTGGTTGGTTGGTTGGTTGGTTGATTGGTTGATTGGTTGGTTGGCTGAATGGAGAGGTGGGTGGGTGCTTGGCTGGTTGGTTGGTTGTTTGGTTGGTTGAATGAAGGGATGGTTGGGTGGGTAGTTGGTTGGTTGGATGGGTGGTTGGTCGGTTGGATTGTGTGGGTGGTTTATTTAGTTGATTGGTTAAACGGTTTGTTCATCGAATTATTGTTTGGTTGGTTGGTTGGTTGGTTGGTTGGTTGGTTGGTTGGTTGGTTGGTTGGTTGGTTGGTTGAATAGATGGATGGTTGGATGGGTGGGTGTTTTCTGGGGTTGGTTGTTTGGTTGTTTTTCCCACAGTTAAATTTTTTTGTTTTTCTTAGGGTTACTCCACCCTAACCTGCAGTATGGGAGATGATGGCAGACCTGGGTGGAACAGGGCATTGCCTAGTTGTCAAGGTAGCACACGCTAAAACACAGACTGGAATAAAGCATCCCTGCACACATCTTAAACTTAAGGTCAACATGTGCCTCCCTGTGTATCTTATGTGTGCACATGTGTATGTTGTCTCCAGCTCCCTGTGGAAGTCGCTCTACAGGATCCGAAGGGACTGTTTTGTCTCCAAACTTCCCCAGAAACTATACCTCTGGACAGACCTGTGTCTACTCTATATCTGTACCGAGAGAGTTCGGTAAGTTCATTCATAAACACACATGCCGTTGCTTTGAATACCATCAGTTCAAGAATATTTCACAGAATTGCAGAAAGTGTAATGAATCCGGTGTGAGTGAAAACTCTGATACTTAAGTCATTATGTGAAGACACAATAGAATGAAACCTGTGATCCCAGTTTTCTTTGGCACATATTCTCCAATTATTCTTTTACTAAGTGAAAAAAGTGACATTAAAACTTGTTTGATTTTTTTAATTGGTAGGCCCCCTGAAGGAACCCCTTTTTAACTACTAAAAACTAATACAGATATTACACATGATCAAAAGATGCTCACTGGCCATTTGTTTGATTCCTGGTCAAAGTTTTTGTCATTGAGGTGACATTAGAAGATGAGGCTTTTTTTTATCTTGCCAGGTTTGATTGGTGGTCCTTCAGGCAGACATAAGTGACACATCAAAAAGATATTACTATTGTAAAGACACTGAGCGAGGCTGTGTTGGGAATATGAGGACATTAGATAAAATGTGACATTCGACACGTCCTCTTCGGTCTCTTTGCCTCTGTCGCCATGTCCGTACTGAGAATACTGAATTAACTTCTTCTTATATCAAGCTAATGACCCATAGTTGATGGTGTGTGACGTAGTGCCGTAAAGCGTAACACAGTTCTTGTCCGGGATGGTAACCACTCAACCCAAGCTACATAGCGCTAGAACAGGCATTCGAGGCAGTCAGTGTACCAAAATGATTCTGAAACTATTGTTTTAAAGTTTTAAAGTTGGGGTTGTGTTGTTAAAGTATCAGTATCATTTAATTGTGCAACTGTATTTTTATTTGTGTCTCTAATACGACATCACATATTGACATCTAAATTATTGGTTGACTGATTATTAGAATGACGGCTTTTACAAACAATCAGTAATTCGTGAATATTATGCCCAATTATGCCCTGCGGTGTTATGAATAAATGGCAGCTTTCCCTGAGGCTGTTGATGGTTGCTGTCTCATTATATTTGCGTAACAGCTTATGGAGTGTCAGCTCCATGTAGATGTTTTGACTGAGAGGAGCTAACATTGGTTGGCCTACATACCGTATAAGACACGCAGACACACACCCTCCCTGAACCTCCTAAACAGAGTGAGAGACAGAGACTGTTTTGTTTGGTTGCAGTGCCGGAGCTTTACGCCCTGCCTGTATTTGTTAAGCAACTGTCATTCTCAAAAAAAAAAAAAAAGAAAGAAAAATATGTCTATAATTTACAACAATTGAAGGTTACAGGCTCAAGGTTGCAGTTTCAAACCTTTCTGATGATCAAACAAGTTGAAATCACACCACTGGACTGGTTATTAAATAGTTAATGATGATGTTTTGCCATTCATACAAATGGCTCCTTCAGTTTTAGCACCAGGTGGGGGAAACCCTTGGCACTCGTCCCCGTGGAAATGCCATACCTCCTGTTGAATGAGGACATGGCTGAGGACACCCACTCAGGCAGCTCATTGGGAGGCATGGCAGCTCCACAGGGATCGATGCCCAGGTTTTCTCCATCTGATGTCAAGAGCTGAAGAAGCCTTTGAAATGAACAGCGAAACATTTCAATCATTTGATAACAAGTCCAGTGGATTGATTCAGACTTTGCCGGGTATGTTACAACCTGGACGACTGAACAGATCCACCAGCTGTACGTGACTGCAGTGCAGAGGGGTTTCATTCCCAACAAACCATGTGGTGAACACATTTTGGGTCAACACAGCTGTTTTCTGGTGTGTGTGGCTTTGTTTGTGTGCTTGTTTCCATGATATATGCTTATATGTTTTTCTTTGTTATGTCAGTATGAGTGAAATCCTCTGATATCTCAAAGCATGTAAGTTATTCCCTGTGTGCGTTAATGCTTTATGAGTCTCTGGCATGTGTGTGTCCACCTGCCTGAAATCTGCGCTCTTTTGAAACAGTGTCAGCTATGAACTCCTCCACCTGCTCAGCAGTATGTCGATTTTACAGCGAGGAATGATGGAAACATTTATCAGCATGATTTCCTTAAAATCTATACACGGTGGGAGCTTTTATGCATTTCTGCTGACAGGCAGTATCCTGCCATTCTTTATGACCGCTCGGCGCGTCCTCATATACGACCGTGACATGGCTTTTACATGCAAGTATCAGAGGTTAGTTATCTACCTGAGCTAAACTCTTTCATGATGCTTTCATGTTGTATAGCACTTGCCTTGAAGCGAGGATTTACATGAAAGTAGTTATGTATCTTTTCTGAGTCAGTTTTAGCAAAATGTGGATGGTGCTTTCAAAGAACTCCGCAGAGAGAAACAGCCTTGTACAAAGTGACCAATGACCTTCTTATAGCTGAATATCCTTGGCAATGTTCAGATTTAATCCTTTACACCTCAGCCTTTGGGACCAACGAGAGAGAGGGAGAGATGATATGTGTGTGTGTGTGTGTGTGTGTAGTCAGGGAGCTGGCTTCATTGAGGCTGAAATAAATGTAATTTATCCTACAGGACATTTCTTTTCTATACGCTGCAGACAAACAAATTCTCCTTTAAACTACACCCACAGATTCACATCTTAAGGCTACTTACGATTGATTTAAAGACGCTGTAATCAACCAAGACAGAGAGAATTGTACTAGTTTGAGCAAATACAGGGTGTCAGGCCTCCAGAGGGCCTTCTAATGCGACCTGCCACTAGAGCTGCACTGTAAAATACATGGTTTAGCAGAGGAATCTCCAGCTGTTATATGGAGGGCCTGGGATCAATTCCTGGCCACTGCAGCAGGGTTTTCACCTTCCATCATACTGAAACAGAGTAAAACATGGGTTTGGGGACATAGGCTTGACAGTTTACCACTTGTGTCTGCCTGTAATGCTGTCGAGAAGACAGACAGTAAAGCATCTTGCCCTACTGGCGTATGTTGACAACAGTAAGTCAGTTTTTGCACAGCGCCAGCCTTTCACACTCGCTGACAACACTGAGGCACCGTGGCCAAGTGATGAGGAGGGTGCAGCTTGGTTGGACTGGGTGCATGATGAAGATGAGGTGGTGTTTTGACTGTTAAGCGTCCTCATGTGTAATTTTGTGCCAGTAGTTGGCTTCAAATAAAAGTTGACACTGCGGCTTAATAAAATTTAAATTAGGTGTTACAGGTTAATTCCATCATTGGAAGGTCGGGCGCAGACGGTGGTGTGGAATAATAATTTGCCACCACTCAAATTTGGTTAACTCATCTCTCTTTGTGTCATTCCCTCCCTTTTTTTGTCTCCAGTCCTCTTTGGTCAGTTTGTGTTGTTCCAGACATCTCTCAATGATGTGGTGGAAATCTACGATGGACCCACTCAACAAAACACGCTGCTGTCTTCTCTGTCTGGATCCCACTCTGGTGAGGATGGACGGCTTAATATGTGGATGAATTAATGGATGGACAGATTAATGGATAACCATGATGTCCTCTCTTTGATCTTGTCTCTCTTCAACTCTGTCTCTAGGCGAGTCTCTCCCTTTGAGTACGGGAAACCAGATCACGATCAAGTTTACCACAGTGGGACCAGAAACTGCCAAAGGATTTCACTTCGTCTACCAAGGTCAGCCAATCACAAGTCGCCAAAGTTTTTATTTTCAAGTGTTAATCAGTAGCAGTAGTGGTAGTACTGGTATACTTTTTGCAAAATTAGTAGAGCCACAATCATTAAAATGGCATTTTTCAAATTTGGTATTCCCATTGAAATGAACGTATTTCAATGGTTGTGGCCTGTCTTTTTTCTGCAGCTGTACCGAGGACCAGCTCCACCCAGTGCAGTTCAGTCCCAGAGCCGCGCTTTGGGAAGCGTCTCGGTAATGACTTTGCAGTGGGCTCCTTGGTACAATTCGAGTGCAACCCTGGTTACGTTCTGCATGGCTCCACTGCCATACGGTGTGAGAGCGTACCAGACAACCTGGCACAATGGAATGACACCCTGCCAACATGCATAGGTGAGTATGAATCCAGAAATGAAGCAGAGGACGAATTTTTTCTCTCATTCAGAATGCCTTAACACGCTAAGATGCATTATCAGCCACACAATGGACTCTCCACTAGGAAACACAGACAATTCAAACTCAAGAAGCATTTGAATGTGACCAGACCTTCAACATATCTATGGCCAGGCTGTTGCCCAGGACTGCAGCCTCTTTGTCGTCCTCCTCTGCAGGGGACTGGATAGAACAACCGACTTTCTCTTTTTCTGTTACTTTCAGACAAATTGTTGTTTTAACCTCTGCTTCTCTCTCCTCTCTGCGCTCTCTCAGTTCCCTGCGGGGGTGTGTTGACCTCTCGTCGCGGGACCATCCTGTCTCCTGGATACCCAGAGCCCTACGACAACAACCAGAACTGTGTGTGGAAGGTCTCTGTTCCAGAAGGGGCTGGAATACAGGTACTGCTCAGCACACGCTGCTTCCTGGCTGACCTATGTATCATTGGCGTAAAAGCTGAGCAGGCAGGATGTCAAAGAAGATAAGATATTATTAGGAGGATGAATGGATGGATGGTTCGTGAGAGAGGGACCATCCAGAGATAACTAGATAGGATCTAATCGTGAGAGATAATGCCTGATTGCATGTAAGCTAAACCGCTCTCACGGACAAGTAAAGGCAAAGGTGCCTCTGACACAAAATGGAGTCTGTTGCAAATATGTGACGCAGCATTTAGTTTGTCTTTACATTTTACAGACATATCACATGTGCATGACTTATTCATGACATGTCCTTTTATGTGTTCTGACAGAAGTGAATATTTCTGGTATTAATAGCACAGAATGAGCTAATGTGTTGACCACCAGATGCAGCCAAACAACAACTGAGGTGCTTTCATTGAAGACACTTAAACAAGAGCTAACAGCAACAAATTCTGTCTTTCGCTTCTTCTTCCTCTCCAGATACAAGTCGTGAGTTTTGCCACTGAGCATAACTGGGACTCTTTGGATTTTTACGATGGTGCCGACAACCACGCACCAAGACTGGGCAGCTACTCTGGTAAACAGTTTTTTCAGTATTTGTGAAAGTGTTACTCAAAAAGTTGGACATATTGTGACCATTCATGCCAAAAAGTAATTTAGCAATGTGATTAAGTGTGAGATAAATTGCGAATAAATAAAAAATAGAAAACTTATACAGTTTCATTGTATTATAGCATATAGTTATTTCAACTACAAATGTGGTTCAACTGTGACAGTATGATAGTCGTAGTTCCAAACATTCATTCTCTCCATAACAAAATAAGGAATAAGAACTGTCTTGTAGCCGAATCACAGCAACTGTTGCTTGACAATTAAATGCATAAAACCAAACAAACATTACATGTTGTCAAGATGTTTGGTGCATCCAAACTGCTGCCCATGTGGCCCCCCACTAACAGTGCAGTTAGAGCTAAACTGGTCTCCCAGCAGGAGCCAAGCAACACACCCACTGACGCCTGCTTGTTTTTCTCTGATTAGTTGAAAGACATATGATAATTTTCTTGTGGCGTAGCGAGTTGATCCTCTTACACTCTAATACTCCACTAGGAATAGATATTCCTTAAGTAACCTGTGACATGATGTGTTAAACACATTCATTCCAAAACAATTATTCACATTTCTCAATGTTTCCAGAACATGCTGCACAATGTCACAAGCTATACCTTTAACTTTTAATGGGAAGAACAGATTCATTCCAGCCCCATTTAACTCACGGTAATTATGGTATGTGTGATATTTAAAACTGATTAACAAGAATAAATCAATCATAAAAAGAGGCATAAGCCGTAATTGCAAGTTTTAAATGGATTTATTTTTATGATCAGGCCTAATAGGGTGAAAAAGTAATTTTACTGCTTTGTTTTACTGTTCTTCATCACTGTCAGTGATATGTCTTTTGTGGTAAAATCTTCCACACACAAAATCCACACACACATAACAGCAGCACACATGCAGCACCACCATTTTTTACAGTGTAGCTTGTCTTATGCAGATAATGTCCAAAAACCGAAGCTGAAAAGTAGAGCGTTATCAATTTGTTTGTGTTTTATCTGAAAACATATCTCATATATTTCACTGATAAAACATACAGCTGCATTTTCTCCTCTCATCGTTTCCTTTGAACTCGTATTCAAGATTCCCTTGTGTCATCGAGCAGCTGTCCATAGGGGGAGTCAGCATCTTCTGAGGATCATAATGCCACTTGTAGGGGAGCAAAGTCTTCTGATTGTCAGCTAGTTGTGTTGAATAATGTATGGAAGAGCTTGACATCTTTATGACAAACCGGATAAGAGACGATGAATAAAATGACCATGACAGTGGCATTATAAGTCATGTGAGTGAGTGAGTAAATACATGCCGGGCGATACAGGTTGACCGAAACAACTGTTACGGTTAAATCCATGCGGTTCATTTTTCATCATTCATTATTAAGGAGAAATCATTTTTTATTTTCCGTTATGTTAATGAATGAGATTTTCTCTGTGATGCGAGAGCGACCAGCAGGGGGGCGGCAGACTGTTCAGAAATGCTGCTAATTAATTCCCCTCACAACAAGCAACCAGTAACATCCTTTGGCCTCATTCACTGCTCATTCAGAGGAATGTCTCTGTAACTTTGATATGTTTGCTGACACACCTGCCACTGAACAAAAAACAACACGCAGCTCACAACAGGGCTCTGCTCACAGCTCACTGGCCGGAGATGAGAGTTGGGTAATATTCCTTTACATTAAAGTGCCTCATCATTATGTTATTGTGAAGAGCCCTGACAGAATCACGCTGTTGCACCAGCTTTGCTTCAGTGGTGTTGTGCCGTTTTTCACTTTGTACTTCGTCTTGCCACGCTAAGTAGGTCAAGCCAACATTTTAAAAGTGGTTTCAAATAAAACAGATGTCTCATATAAAAGTAATTCCCCTCTCCCTCCTTGGAGAACACTTCACAAACAAAAAAAGTGAAAATGTAGGTTTGGGAGGCCTTTGTTGTTTCCTTTGCTGTCAGATAACTAAGATCATTTGCTTTCAAGCCTCAGATGAAAAACGAAAAAATGTGATTGTGGTCCTCTGTTGCTGTCTTCTTCTCTCCCTGCTCTCAGGCACCACCATCCCCCCTCTCCTGAATAGTACATCTAACAACCTCTATCTCAGCTTCAGCTCTGATATTAGTGTCTCAGCTGCTGGTTTTCACCTGGAATATACAGGTAACATATTTGTCTCGTATGCAGCTTTACCTGTGGTATATGCTATATATATATATATATACACACTTTATTTTATATTTTTCACCAGCTATCGGCCTGGAGTCATGTCCAGAGCCTCAGACTCCAAGTTATGGAATACGACAAGGAGACAGATTTATGGTGGGAGACGTTGTGCAGTTCTCATGTGAACAAGGATACTCTCTTCAGGTAAAAGTAATGCCTCCATGTGTTTATACAGTTTGTCTTTCTGCACCAGCTGAGACTAACTTCTGAGGGACTGACAGGAGTTGGACAGTCGTTCCTGATACACAGAATATACACATGCACTACAGGTGACAGTTGTTTAATGCAAACTGACTGCCAGATATGTATGTGAAATCATTAAAGGATGCTCAGCTTGTCTGATGTGCCGCAGTTCACTCTTTTTATCCCCTGGCTGCACAAACCAAGAACTATTTAAACTGCGAATCAGAAGGAAACCCCGCTCTCGGGTGGTTTTCCCAGCTCTTACTAAACATACAACTCTGGTGTGGTTTGCACAACTCCTGAATAATGTATGTCTCTGGTGTGGTCTGCCCAGTTTCTGTGCAGTATACAGCCCTAATAGAGGTTTGCCTCCCCCCGCTTAATATACTGCACGGCTTCAGTTGTTATTATAAAGTATGAATATTATTGTGGAGTAGATAAAACAGCAAAAAATATCTCAAGCTTATCTGCACTGATTTCCCAATTGTTTGATGATTGTGGTTGCTTTTGCATTTCTAGGGTAATGCCCATATCACCTGCATGCCTGGACCAGTGAGAAGATGGAACTACCCTGTGCCACTGTGTCTTGGTATGTGTATATACACATATGCACACACACACACACACACACATATGCATGCAATCCAGCCTGGATATACCATGATGCGTGCAAAACTTCAGTGCTGCAGAAATGATGCAAGCAGTCTCCATCGCCTCCCCTGACTCTCTGGAAAATAAGCCGTTTGATCAATTTATGGTTCTGTGATGAGCTGATAATTTAGTATTCTGTGCAGAATAAGATTAAGCTTTTAAACTGATGCAAAGCTCAGTCACACTCCGCCATAAACATGCAGAGTGTGCCAGATCACCAGCATGCACCGAGGCCAGCAAGAGGACGCACACATCTGCTCGCACAATGGTAATTTATTAAAGAAGGGTGTTCATTAAAGACAGAATATTTATGTTTACTTCAAAAATGATGCGAAAGGTCAGACTGATGTAGAAGAAGTGTCCGGCCGGTAGCGGCGACTTAAAAAAGAAGTATGTCCGCTGTTCTCAGTGACATCAGCTTTTGATGTGTCGCTTTCAACACTGAATGACTGTGTCCCTTTTCTTCTGTGTGTGTGTGTGTGTGTGTGTGTGTGTGCAGCTCAGTGTGGTGGGTCTATGACGGATGTAAGTGGAGTGATTCTTAGTCCCGGTTACCCTGGCAACTACCCGAGTGGATTAGACTGCACATGGACAGTCAACTTACCTGTCGGCTTTGGTAAGAAACACCGTCAACTTTGAAAGAGCGTGTGTGCTTCTCTCTCCACCTGTTTGTGCATCTGTGCTCTGTCTCTCTCTGCCTCATTCTTCATATATCTGCGTTATCCATTGATTGATTTATTCAATTACTCGCTCGCCCGCTCAGCCAGCGTCGGTGGCCTTTATCCACATTGTCGACGAGAGGCTGCAGATGAAGCGTCTACAAATGCTTTTATTGCCAGCCTCTCTGCCCGTCAGGCTTTGCTGATTGCTGCGAATGTCATAAGCGATGTATTCTTCCACAGGTATCCATCTGCAGTTTCTGAACTTCTCCACTGAGGCGATCCACGATTACTTAGAGATCCGCAGTGGAACGATGGAGACGGGCTCAGTCATCGACCGGTTCAGCGGTCCAGTCATCCCCAAGCCGCTGTTCAGCACCACCCACCAGACCAGCTTCTTCTTCCACAGCGACTATTCACAAAACAAACCAGGGTTCCACATCACATATCAAGGTAAATATTGTTCCTCTCCAGTATCTTGTGTGCACTGATCATTTGCTCAGACAAGGAAGCGAGGGCAGACATCTGACTGTGCCTTTTCTGAAAACAGCAACAGGTATCAATGTAGTGTTTTTTTCAGGAGCGGCCATCAACAAAATTATCGACATTCAGACACTGATAAGAAATTTTTCCTGACCTCTGAAGCAGTTGCCAAAATATTGCATGAAAGTCCTCTTTTTTGGATTAATCTCAGTGACAGTTTTAGATTTGTTCTATCTGACGCTGAAAAGGTTTTGAGCAGTTTTATATTTATTATGGTAAATCTTGTAGATAGCCTCGTTTGTTACAGCTAATTCCATTAATGTGCAAATTACAGCAGCTGATGAATAATACCTTTTATCTCATGACAGGAGCACTGCCAAAGTGTTTTAAAACAGGGCTATTATTGCTGCTAATGTTTGTCTTGCTCAGTCACGTGTCTCTGCTCAGTCATGTGAACCACTGACTCTTGTAACTTTGGCTGTGAAAAGTCACTGTGACTAAAACGCTTAAATGGCAGACTGTCAGATTTCATTTGAGAGTGTTTTGGCAACCATCAAAAGCACAAGCACGAGCTTCAGTGGTGCATGATACCCTTGTCAAAAATTTAGTAATCTTAATTTATATCTGTAAGTCTGCAGCTGTTATTTTTTGAGTTTCTCTGCAGCATTTCATATTTCACTTTGGCTGCAAATTGCAGTCGGTCTTCATCCTAAACATGCCAGAGGAATTATGAATTAATGTTTTGAGCTCTGCATGAAAAATCAGTTCTGACAAAAAGCTTTTAAACAAGGAGGGAAAGATAATTTAATGTATTCAGAGCAGTTCAGGGCCGAGTAAAGCCCATTGAGCTGAATTTATTTTGTAGCATGAGCCAGTAAAGACTAATGCCATAATCTGTTGCATTTAATTGTACCTTAACCATCTTTGTTTGTGTTTTCATTGCTTAGTTTGATTGATTTTAATTTGTTAAATGCACGTTTTGATGTTTTTCCTCCCTGGACTATCTGCTAGATTGCTTGTACTGACTGACTACTTCATCGACTAATTTGTCTTATTGTCTCTCAAGCTTACCAGCTCCAGAGCTGCCCAGACCCTCGGCCTTTTCGGAACGGCATTGTGATCGGCACAGATTTCAGCGTTGGCATGACGGTGTCGTTTGAATGTCTGCCTGGCTATTCTCTGATTGGAGAGGCTTCGCTCACGTGTTTGCATGGAATCAGCAGGAACTGGAATCACCCACTACCACGATGTGAAGGTAATGAGGAAGGTCATCCGTAGACATGTTACTGTTTCAGGATGACTGTGTCTGTTTCAGCATTGATGTTTCATGTTGTTGCGTTCTCGACCCTGTTGAAGTGTTATTCTATCATTAAGTTATGATATACGACTGTCGCTGTTTAATGTGTTCATTATTTTTATTCATATCCAAGTATTTTCCTGGATATTGCTATTATTGTTGATTTGTTGCACTGAGAACAAAGTGGAAAAAATAAGATAATTGAGAGTTGCTGTTATTGTTATCATTACTATTGTTATTGTTTCTTCCCAGCAGTGAAATTATATTGTTCAATGAAATTATTGCACCTTAATGACAAGTCGCTGCACAGTAATCCAATTATTATTCTTTTTTTTCATATTAAGGCATTAGAGCATTAACACTTATTCAAGGACAGTCGTTTAGAGAAGTGTAAATATCTTGTAGGTCTCAGCTGCAGCGCTGACACTCCTGAGGAATACCTGCAGACCAGACATAAAACTGTAATGACAATTTATTAAAGGTATTAAGGTGTTATCCAGTGGTCATTATATGACTGATAGAGACATGTCCTCTCTCAGCCGTCCAGACAATTACTAAAGCTTCACAATGGTAAAACTAATTTGCTTGTAATTTATTAAGGGTAATTCTGTTAATATTCTGTCTCGCAGCTCTCTGCGGCGGTAACATCACGTCGTTAAATGGAACCATTTACTCTCCTGGTCACCCCGAGGAATACCCCAACTTCCAGGACTGCGTGTGGAGTGTTAGAGTTCCTCCTGGACATGGGATTTACATCAATTTCACTGTATTGAGCACTGAGCCCATATATGACTACATTACCGTCTGGTAGGTGTGATTTTAATTTATTGTTTTTTGACATCTTTACTTCTTAATGGACGCTGGAGATCCTCATTATGTGCCACCTGTGTTTTCCTGCTTCATCAAGAGCCATTTCTTTCAGACATGGTCTCCTTACATTGGACTGAGTAGCCATGTCATTTGCACCACATATTCCGCGAACTTGTGTTACACACACAAACACACACACACCCACTTTCTGTCGCGCAGGATGTCACGCTCCTATCTCCCATCTTTTCAAAGTTGGCCACTAATTGGCTAAATTCCTGCAAGGGTTACTATGACTACAGACATCTCTCCTTGAATATAAAGTTCCTCTGACATAATTTCCCTCTTGACATGTTTTACCCGTCCCTCTATACCCATAAGCCCCTGCTCCTCAAGTTGGTCTCATATGTTATATACAATCCATCTTTCTCTCCCTGCCTGCCCAGCCTTGACTTCTCTCCTCAATATTATTTTTGTGCAGAGCAGCCATTGGCAACAGTCAACATTTTGTCAATGCAGGTGTTTAAATGATGCTCGGACGCCATGTTTCATCATCTTCTTCAGGTACAAGGTGGCAGCAGAGCCACAAAGAGACAGCACAATCTGTTTCTATGGTTGCCATGTTGCTGCCCCTTCTCTATAGGTAAAGCCTGTCTCCTAGAAATAGACAGCAATGTGCACCATCAACAGTTTAGGAACATCGCCTGCCATGAACATACAGACATGGAGAGGCAGGGCTCGACAGGGAGAACACAACAACAGCAGGGTAAGGCATTGTGTGCTGTTGATACGTTCCCTCGCAAATTATGTATTTTTAGACCAACACAGACGGACCAAATGTCTGTCTTGTACTTCTGTTAGCCTGTCATGATGTAAGCACTGTCAACCCTTCAGATTTCCAGGTCTGGCTGTTTCCGCAGCCTGCAGGAAACTCTGAAAATGATTATAACTAAAAATGGTGTTATCTACGGAAAAAGTCTGGCAACATGATGTGCCATTCCCCGACAAGAACCTGGATGACCCACAAGGGTCCAACACTGACTGTATCAAATAATTACTTTGATAGTTTCCTTCCTCTAGAGAAAGACAGGTACACCGAGACATTGGACATCATAAGGTAAAGACAGTCCTCTTATTCTCTGCCAGAATGAATGATCCCATTATGTGACCTGAGGTCAGTTACGATGGCAGCTACCGCTATTTGCCAGTTAAGTCTAGCTTACCTTTGGGAAAACTTTAGGAGCTTCTAATTTATTTCTAATGAAAATAAAAAAGTGAGAGTTCACCGCTAAATGCATCGCCTCAGGTCTCACGACCCATTTCCTACCAGCAGTCTGAATGGTTAAGCATGACTGTCACATTGAAGATGAAACACAGTCACTCCAGCAACAGCTAACAAGCTAATATCCGAGGTCACGAATAAACTTTCAACATCGATTGATTCATATTTTACTCTATAAAATGTCAGAAAATAGTAAAAACTTTCACAAGAGCCCAAGATGACGTCTTCAGATTGCTTGTATCCTCCAACCATTGCTGTGCATCTTGTTGTGCATCCACACACACTCTGACACTGGAGGCACTGCTTCTCTTTATCTGCACATCACAGCTTTTTATTCGCTGAAAGCACAACAGCTTGTTTTCTTCAACAGCATTGGGAGGTGGCTTGTTTAGTGTACAGATGTCTTTAGTGTATAGATGTAGCTCATCACTGCAACATGCAACCTGCCTTACCCGCAGCAAACATCACAACACTGTTGAGCCATGCGCCGTCCACCCACAGCCGACTCTGTGAATTCTATGAATTGGTCGCACAGCAGGTTCCCGACCCTGCTGTCAGTTGGAGAAGTGAACAAACTGCTGAACTGGCACACACACTAACACACAAAAAGCTCGCAATCTCAGTCACACAGCCACAAAAGTTGGTTTCCTGTTGAGAGCACAGTGTCAGTGGCAAAGGTGCGATTTTCACAGCGGTCTCCACAGTCCAGAGCCAGCCAACCTGACAGTCAGTTAGTCTGCTAATTGGTCTCATACTGGGAGGCTTACTACAGGACTTCACCCTAAGAGCTATCATATATGTCACAGATGTTGCCTTGTATTGTGCTACCTCATACATGAAAGCCTTCTGTGTACTCCACATGTTGTCCTAACGTATTCGTAAATGTCAGAGTGTGAGCATCAGCAATAATTAGTGATGGAAAGCAATGAATGTAACGACTCTCATGACTCCCAAGCTCTCGACGTGAATCCGAGAAGAGGATGATTCCTTGCATAACCTGACAGGTATAATTGGCCTCATCCAAAAACACTTAACAGCGGGAAATAATCATTTCATTTAACTTCATGATGATACTTCTTAATCACTGATAATGACCCCGCTATTGGTTAGTTCCAGACTGACAGCTGGTGGGTCTGGCATTAAAGATGAAATATGCTCACGACATTCCACACAGAGCCCGACCCGCCAGTTGACAGATAACTTCATGTCTGCCTTCTGTGGTAATTGTGTAACTTTTCATGAATGCCAGGCTGATATTAGTGGCCAAACTAAAGCCAAGTCCACAACAGGATTCACATTTGTTATTCTTATGGTCTGATGACAGCTCGATCAATATTTATGAACTTCAGCATCCCAAAGCGAGAGTGAGAGAGACAGGCCTTTAAGCTGTGTTGTTATCAAGAAACAAAAGGGAAGTTCGTAAGCGAACTTGAATCCGAGTTTGTGGTGGTTTTATATCGAAATGAGCTTTGTGACATTGCCGTTTGAATTGGTTTTAGAGGAAAGATGAGCCCATAACACAATCACTCTGGGCGCCGGCGCTTTGTCACACAATGTCCGACTCCATTCGCAGTCAATGGAGCAGCTCCACGTTTTGTCTCATAAATATCATCAAGTCTCTTCTTTGTTTCTAGCCTGGAAGAAACCATTTCCTGGTTACAAATAGCCATTTACTGTCAGAGATGACTGTAATAACTTATTCAAATTATGTTTTAGGTTCACTTTTCTCTCCCATTGTTCTATAAAGAAAGTCCGTTCCTTTATGGGTCTTTATTCTCTAAGTACCCGCTTTGTAACACAAACTTTGCGTGTGTGTGTTTGTGTGTTTGTTTCCTTGCAGGGACGGTCCAGACCAATCGTCTCCTCAGATTGGCCAGTTTAGTGGAAACACAGCTTTGGAGTCTGTCTACTCAACCTCCAACATCATCCTTATCAAGTTCCACTCTGACTTCTCTGGAGCCGGCTTCTTTGTCCTAAGCTACCATGGTAAGACAGTCACAGCATCATCAATTGTGCCATCGAGCTGGAGATCATGTGAATGTATATACAGCAACTGTGAATGGCCCTTGATTGTGTTTGTCAAAAATGCCTCTCATTTCCTGTTGTCTCTGCTTTGTGGTGTAGTGGTAAAAATACGATGCATTCAGTAGCTGTAGCTGCAGTGTTGGTGTTCTTGTGTTACAGTCTCTTCAGCTTCACCCTCATTACAATCCACTCAGTCCCGCTTCCTTTGATTCCTTCTGACTCATGAAGTTTGGTCTTCCACCAGAACTTTTTGCTCTCTGACTGAAGCCGACGTCTTTGTAACAGGCTGCCAGAGTAATGATGTATCAGTCACGATGGCGCTATCAATAGTTTTCATGGTGTTGACTGCAGAAAGGTCCTCTTTAAAGTTATTGCCCACTTTGGACTTTGGTCAGCATTTCATTACTTTTATCAATATGATGCCATCTGTGAGTTGCACTGCTTCTGCTTGTATATCCAGTTCATCTAAATGACAGCAGTTGGGGTTACAGATGAATCATATACTACTTAGACAAAGTCTGCAATGGGTGATTCACTTTTGTGTGATGCTGGCGCTCGTGTCACGTTGGAGGAAAAGTAGCTCTGCACAGTCAGTTTGTTGTTGAAGGTCTGAGTGACGATAAGCAGATGAGTGTTGGATTCACTTTAAGTGAGTGGGTGCGGTTTCTTGCATCCAGTACCGTCTTGTCTTGTGGAAGTGTGCAGTATCTTTGCCGTTGGAAGGAAAGTGGCGTCGCACGTGTTTGCTTTGTTAAAACAGCAACCTTCACTGAGAAGTTCATTAGTTTTTCAAATTAACCTGTGTGTGAGCACAGCTTGTCTTGTCATTGTTTACCTCCAGTTATAATTTCCTTCCTTCTCAGGAATTGCTATCAGATTGAGACAGAACACTTTAATGGCTTTAACTTTCATCCACACAGGAAAAACACGACACATTCTGAAGAAAAAAACGAACTTTTTGATTATCTAATTACTTTTAAAGAATGTTGTTTTAATTGGTGCCATAGTCATGCTATTAATTTGTCATTTAAAAAGGACAAATTGAATCTGTAGTTTGTTCAATAAAAGAAATTAGATGCTTAAGAAATAGGAGATTTTCGTGAAATGATGTCCTCATGAAGGTTTATGCATTTGTAAGTTTCTCTTTGTTCCAATAGCCTGACAGAGAAACATCTGACACACAAACAGTCACCTTCCCTCCACAGACTTGTGGAGATTGTATTTTGTTGGTCCTGAGCTGCTCTTTCTCCATGTCAAAGCTGTCTGTGCCGTTCAGTTTTTCATTTCATTTCAACATTTTGCTGTGGTCCTTCATTGCTCTTAGATTTCCTTGTTTTCAACCGCCATTTAGGATGGGAAAACCTCCCTAATCGTCTGTTTTCTTGTTCCGCCTGTCTGCCTGCAAACAGTCTTTAGACACTTTTCACCCCTGTCTTTTTTTGTCTGTATCCATCTACAGTCATGTGAATACATTGAAGTCAAATTATCATGTTTTTACATCAGTCTTTGACTTGAAGTTTTGAAGAATTACATAATCCTTTATGTGTTGACCACATAAACTCAATTAATGAAAGCAGCAGCTGAAAAGTGCATGCAGTCAAAGTGATGATGTGTAACTAGTGTAACTCGCATACATATACTGTGTGTATATATATATATATATATGTGTGTGTGTGTGTGTGTGTGTGTGTGGAAATATCACAAAGTTAAAGCATTAATGTTTTCACTTTGGCTAAAACATAACCGGGTTGACATGAATGTCATGTGTTCTTGACAGCTATCTTAATGCACTGTCATCAAAAAAAGAGGGGGTTTTGGGGTTTTGAGGTTTTGGCAATGCAATGCAATGCAAGGTTTTCATCAGACAATAAAGCAATGCTGCTTATTTTCCTCATCCTCATCAGAATCGTTAAGTTCCTTGAAAGTTGCCTTTTTGGATGAAGTTTTAATTTGACAGAATGGCTTCTAATGAGTCTAGCTGTATGTACCCTTCACAACAGTTTGTCATTCCTTGTCTAACTCCCCGCTCTCTCACACACACACACACACACACAAACACACAGAAATGCATATAGATGTATATCTCCCGCCCTCGCCGTCATGAAGCTTACATTTGCCTCTTTTCTAAAGTTTCTGCTCTATGCTCTTTAATGAAAACATGTCGAGCCGTGTACAGACTTTCCTTTTTCAGACAGATGTCACGCTGTTAATGAATTTCTGTCGGCAGGTTTTAACTGTCAGCTGTCAAACTCGCACAGTATCGCTACCATCTGATGGATTCAAGTTTAGTTTCAATTTCTGCTTTGTTGGAGGATGTACAGCAGAGAGTGACAGGGGGAGATGGATTTGAGCGAGAGGGGATGACATGCATGGCACTGGTTGTTAGCATTATTTTGTCTCTTCTGCTTTATGAGACAGTAGAAGAAGAAAATGGGAAAAACAGGCAATAGGAAGGTAGGAAACCACGAGGGGGAGCAAGCGAGGATGACACCCGATTAGATAAGAGTGCCGATTACTTAAATTCTTGGCTCATGAATAAAGGAAGAATAGGCACCATTCTTTCAGCAGAAACTTATCACATTAAGGGAGAAAGTTTCTTCTTCAGTGTCCTTCAGTGACGCAACTTAAATCCAGAATGTCACAGTTTGCATCTGAAACAGCTGCTAAAGTGCAGTTTTGGTCTGAAATGCCACAGAAACCCCAAAGGAAGCATCAATCCACTGTTTGGGGATGTTTATCTATGTCATTGTCCTTCTATTTGTTTATCTCTGGGTCAAGGTTCTGAATGTCAGTGCTTCCGGGCGAGCGGCGTACAGTGGTGGATAATGTTGTCATGGACGCGAGGCCAAGAAAGCTGATGTGACATGAATGTGGAAGCAGCTATAAAAAATGGTCTTGGAGCTTAGCGAGATCAATGACTGCTCACAGTGAACCTCTCGTCTCACGCGCACAGGCATAGACAGAGCTGCACACGTGCAAACAGACACACATGCACACACACACACACACACACACACACACACACACACACACACACACCATAGGGCTTTGATATGCATGAGAGCAGCAGATACTATTGGCAGGTCTCATTTTCATAGTCAATTTCATCCTGACTTATAGCTCTCAGCCCTTCCTCCCTCTCTCACCCACAGTCCTCCCCTCTCTCTCTCTGTCTGTGTCTGTCTGTATTCTCTCTCTCTCTCACCCTCTGTTAGGGAGTGATCTATGCTCATGCAGTAATATTGATTACAGCCTTCAGCTCAGTCGCTGTGAAGTCAGTTCCTTTTTATGAGTCAAGGCGGTGCTGTATCTGTGTGGCTGATCTGCTGTTTGATTCTGTGCTTTGCTGGCCTGACCACCTGAACTTAAGAAGTGAAGCTAAACTGAAACAACCAAGATTAAATAAGGTGGAGAGAAAACAGACTGTCACCATTTTGTTTTCTAAAGATTTCTCACCACAACTCTTGGGGCAGGCGTTGCAGGTGCAGACAGCTGGAAGGTTACACATAATGCCGGTAAACCAGTGGGTTACATTTAAAGGTGCACTACGCAGGAATTGTTGGTTACTGTTTGTAGACGCAATGTTCAAACTCAGCGCCTCCTGTCCTGCTTGTACTTACACTGCAAACTACTATTTTAAGAATGTTACATTTGTTGTAATGGAAAAAGCCAAGCTAACTAAGCTAACTGGCGGCTCCTACATGCGCAACAAAAAACAAGCCAACTCCAGCTTTGTCCACCTGGCACTTCGTCTCTGTGTCATGGCATCTGGGGCAGTATTCACAACCGTCCTCTTAGACACCTCTTAACTTAGCTAACATTTCTAGCTAATTTTAGAGTGTTAAGTTAAATTCTCAGAGCAGAGTCCATCAATGCCCTTTTGTGAGGCTGCAAGATGCGGACACCCGGTGGAAATGAGATGAACTGCGCCACAATGTGAGGCTGTGAAAGCGCCCTAATTGTCTGTGTGATCACTCTGCTGATGGAAGGCTGCGACAGACCAGGTCATCACTGCTGCACTGCTGCATTTTTCCAGCTGCCACATATCTGCGTGTTATGATCACGTTCATTTCTGGCGTTGTAGCATTATTGCGTTGGGTGTGAGACGTGAGCGCATCTCGAATGAGATCGACCACAAACGTCATCCCTGCGCGATGTAATCTGTAGTGTTTCATTAACTCAGTGTCATTCAGCCTTTGGAGAATATTTCTCCTTCCTCTTTCTCTTTCCACCATTTTCTCCTCTGCTTAAGGAGCTCTTAAGCCTCTTAAAAGTCCTCCTCCCAACTCCTAACATTTTTTCACCTTCTGAGCCCTCTTAAGGACTAAGACGCTTTGTGAATAACTTTTATCTTTACCAGGATCTAGTCTTAACTCTTAGGGGAAATTGTCATATGTCAAATGTCCCAATTCTTCGAATTTTCTTGGATTTCTTGACTACTTTTTGCACTGTGAATCTTTACGAACACGTCTCTTTGTCACAACCTGTTTGTAAACTCCTGACTTCACCTGTGTGCTGCTATTGGCCGGAGGCTACACACCCACTGCCCAAAGGTTAGAGCCTAGAAACATCCTGAACACAGCAAAATAAGAAGACAATAAGAAAATACAGGTAGAGGGCAGATAAATATGCTGCCACACACTTCTAGTGGGTCATAAGTGGTGATTAAGAGGGATTGCTTTTGTGTACATCTATACATTGTTTTTGCAGGAAAATCCAGCACAGTGTGCCTATAAAGTATTCACACTAAAAAAAAAGTCGGGAGATTTTTCCCCATCTTCAACAACCCAGGTTAGGTTTACCGACCAGACTTTCCCCTCACACATTCTTATATAATGTCCCTCTCTTTGTCCTCTCTGCTCTCCTCTGCTGTGTCTGTTCTCCTAGCCTACCAATTAAGGATTTGCCAGCCTCCTCCAGAAGTGCCCAATGCTGACATGCTGATGGAAGACGGAGAGCTGGAGATAGGTGAGTTATCTGTCTGCCTGCAGTGCCGCTGGACATGTCAGTTTGATGGAGGAAGCAAACTTGAGGCTTTTAACTTTCCAGTTCCTAACATGAGAACAAATATCATCTTCTCTATAAAGGATGTCATACTTTTAGATATCTGATACTCATTAAGTGTCCACAGCGAATAGAGACATGTGACACTTAATGGAAATTCTGATTTTAATGTTTTATATTTGTATGATTTAATTTTGTCTTGCCAGTGCACTCTAAGTGCCATTATATATTATATTATTATATCATTATTACAAATGCATTAGTGTGTAATGATTTGACTGTTATAGATGATCCAGATGGAATTGATTTTAACTATTTTATATATTGTTGGGTAGCCTAAAGTCATAATTTATAAAGAAACTATTTACCACAACAGCCATTAAATGAACATGGTGTAGTGGAGTAAAAATTACAACGTCTTCCTCTGATATGTAGCAGAGTGGAAGCATAAAGTAACGTGAAATGGTATTTAAGTGCAAGTACCACAAATTTGTGCTGTACTGTGCATCAGTAAATGTGCTTACCTAGTCATTTTGTGTGTCCAGGTGACATCATCAGGTACAGATGCCATCCTGGATTCTCATTGGTTGGCAGTGAGATTCTAACATGTCGCCTTGGAGAAAGACTACAGATGGATGCACCACCTCCAATGTGCCAAGGTGTGTGTTTGTCACTGCAGTAGCAATTTAATGTGTTTATTGCCAATACAACAAATCTAACAAAATGTAACCATTTACCTCCTTTGATTTTCTGTCCATAGTCCAATGCCCTGCACATGATGTGCGGTATGACTCGTCAGGTGTCATCCTGAGCCCCGGATGGCCAGAAAGCTACCCTAACCTCCAAATGTGCTCTTGGAGCGTGACTGTAGAGAAGGGGTACAACGTCACCATTACCTTTGAAGGTTTCCACACTGAGAGAGAGTTTGACGTGCTGGAGATTTTTGATGGTAAAAAAACCACACTCGAAAGCACAACACTGACACACAGTGTGGTAAGAATTCAGCTAATGAGCGCAGCATTTGTTAGAATCACACACACCCAGAAACGCTGCCTTTCAGAACAGTGTAAAGGTGTTAAAATGACACTTGATGGCAATGGGAAAACTGGACACAAAATCCCCAAAATATCAAGTTCCAAAATAGTTTTTTTGTTGTGTCTCATTTGTTCTTCTTGTCTCTTTCTGTGTCTTTCCCTCTCACTTTGTCGTGATCTCTCTCAGGTCCAACAGCCAACAGTCCCACTCTGGCAACGCTGAGCGGCGACCTGCCAACACCCTTTAACCTCACAACCACTGGTCACCAGTTCCTGGTCCGCTGGTCTTCAGACCATGGCACAAACAAGAAAGGCTTCAAAATTCGCTATGTTGGTGAGTACCAAAGTATGTATCCCAACTTTATTTTACTACTACTTTATATTATCATAATGCATGGAAATAAGGTAGACAGAGGCAGACAGAAAGGCAGAGGGTCATTCTGAGTAAGAGCACTTGGAGGAGTTGTTCAGCTTCTAAGTTGTGTCCAGATATAGATCATAATTTGTTCAGCATGTGCAAAAATAGAGAAAGTTCTCATTTTGGGATTTTATGGTGAGAACAGGGAATATGTGAGAAAGTGGAGGGAAAAAAAGTACTTACAGTATCATTAACTTCATCTCCATTTCTGCTTCTCCAGCTTATTTTTCTACCTCACTTCTGTCTGTCTCTTAAAGCAATTTACCATATTGCATTATGAGTTTGTACTTAACTTTTATCATTCAAGGAAAGCTTAATGAGCACAGGTGCTGCTTTACAGCAGTCTTTACATTTAGACAGTGCAGCACCTGCGCCTGCTGAGTATAACCTAAGACTGTTGGGCATTAAGCACTTGGGTAATGAGGCTTGTGCGCTTCATTCAAGGGCATTTTTTGACAGTTAAGGGGGAGGAGACGGTATTACCTGTTTAGTTTGCTATTTCACTCCATACCGTGCAGTCAGGAGGCTGCTTCTTTAACCTTTAAACACCACTGTTCTGTATGATGAATTATACACTCAGTAATAACAGAAAAGCCTTCCTGGACTCTCACACCCTGTAACCTTCTTTGTTAGCTGTGATTAATGTGAGCATTTGCAAGGATTGTTGAAAACATATTATAAGCCTACTAATATCATGGTTCAACTTCAGAAATGTTTCTTTCTTCACTTGTGGATCAGGCTGGTATATGACAACGTACTCCTGCCACCACTGTGAGAAAACTAAATATGATCAGTTTTTAATTACAAAGATGAAGTTTGGTTACACTTCCTAAGGTGCACGTGTTCAGCATTAACTGGTTGGTTATTAGCTTGCTTATTAATAGCATATTAGCTCTTTATTCGTCCTTATAAAGCACCTATAATGCATTATTCTTGGGGTTAGGGTTATTAAGATCATAATTAATGTTCAACTGCTTCCTTACTTACCATTATCAATAAGCAGTAATTAGGAGAAAATAGTTAATCACGTTGTAGTTGCAGATTATGCTCATGCAGAACAAGCCTTTAATATGTGCTTTGTAGTTACTAATAAAGAGACATTATGTTTCTAATATATAATATCTCATATGTGCACCTTAATAAAACCTGTTACTAAAAAATTGACTCACATCATAATGAAATTTTTCTTATTATTAAGTCATGCCAATTTACTTGAAGAGGAAACTTTGTGATTAAAACAAGATAGGTATGTAGTTAATTTTAAAAAGTCCTTGTGAGACTGAAATCAGCTGTTTAATACTATCAATTTTAAAAATTCTATCAGCGAAAGAGCCTGGTGTGGACTTAATGAGAGCCTCTCAGACGGCAGCTTTGCTTACATGCTGCTTCAGTGATAGCAGCCCTTTCCGTGCCCATCAACTTTAAACTTTTAATGCTTTTAGAAATACACTGTGTCAGAGAGCTTTAATTAGAAATCACTGACAAACTGTGGAAAACATTGCTGACACTGATTCTGTATTTTCAACACAAGGAAAATGTAGTAAAAGGAGCTCTTACTTAACTCTTAAGTGGAAGTTTGGCCATTTTGGTTCATAGACCTACATCTACTGCCACAGATACAGAGACAGATAGAGACTACAGCATATTAATAATCTAGAAATAACAGATTTAGAAATTTAGATAATGCCGAACATGTTGCCAGGTTGTTGCAGCAGGATTCCCTCTTGCTTTCCATGCAGCTGCCAGTATTGACCGGAGTAAGGGATTAATGATTCTTGGTGTAAGAAAATTTCATACAATTGCATAAAGCAGCCATTGATGGCTTTGTGGGCAGCGTATCCGATAGTGTCTGACATCTACTGTAACTCTGCTCATTGATTGTTCGATCCAAAAGCTTTGCAGACAGAGAATTATTTATTTAGCATCTGTCGGTTTGTCAGATGGGTCCTAATTGGCTGAAACGCTTGACTTTTAAGACGTGCTGTGGAGGTATAATCACTACTACAGCCATTGATATTAGGCCTACAGGTGTTTTGAGGTATTACAGTCATGCCTCTAATAGTACTGTTTAAAATACACAATCAAAGTCGCAGTTGTGGTCAGAAAATATTATTTAATCGCAAACATGATGCATTTGCCACTGTTTGATTTTAGCTGGACCTCTTATTGTGTGATAAATCCAGTAGTGACATATTAATTACAGCACTGTTGATGTTGATAACATTGTGTTCACCTGCATGCAGACATATAATCTGTGTTAATCTCTGCATTGATGTGAAGTTACAAACCTTCCTCCTGGTCTGGTAGATTAAGCAACAGCACTGTACTTCTAGTATGGTTCTACAGTAGTACTGTATAACAGTAAAAATACTAAAGCTGTGATATGATAGATCACTGCTGCCATCTACCTTGATGTTAACTCTCAGTTTACTCTTGTTTCCTTCACTCCAGCCTTGTACTGTTCAACGCCAGACTCTCCGCTCCATGGCTCCATCTCCTCTCAGAGCGGCGGCCATGTTAACAGCGTGGTGCGCTGGGCTTGCGACCGTGGTTACCGTCTCATAGGCAACGCCACAGCGACGTGCCGCCGCACGTCACTTGGCTACCACTCGTGGGACTCGCCTGTACCTGCGTGTCAAGGTGAGCTTGTTTATGTGTCTGTATCTTTTATATGCAATGATTATTAGTATACAAAACATTTCCAGATTCTGTTTAAAATATAAGCCTGAAAGGGGTGTTAATATGTGTACGCCTGAGACAAAATACTGAAAACTGTAGTTTGTAAAGGTAGAATTTGGTAGATCTACAAGTTAGCGAGCTAGCTCTGATGCTGATACTTATGAAACTTAATAAATGGATTAAAGAAGAGCTCGACTTAATTATTTACAGACTAGTTAGCTGTAACGCTGACTTGTCATTATTTTGAATGCAGTTGAGTGCTAACTGAGCTAAATGAATTTTAGCTAAATCAGTTAAACTGAATCAGTTTGCTAACTAATGTAGCTAACACTGATAGAGTTGCTTAAACAGATGTAGGTTGCGGTAGGAAACAGCTAAGTTTATCCATCTTATAAAACCTTCAAAACCTTTTTTTCTCTTCTTTTAAACACACTTTCTGCTGCTTTCACGTGGATTCAGGCAGATGGTAGACGGCAAACCGATTCCAGGCCGGCAAAGGCGTCGACAGAACTTACAACTCGATGTTACATAACTCCATCACACAAGGAGAAAACAGGGGTGATCTTGACAACGAGAAGCTAGAGATGAATAATAATGAATAATTCTTTCTAAACAATGACTTTTTGTTTTTCCCATTGCCTGAATCCACGTGAATGCAGCATCATTCTTTTTGCTCTCGAGTAGACATACTCAGCATTTGTGGTGTAGACCAATGAAGAAACAGTCATGAATTCAAATTGCTTTATCATTCCCGTACCTTTTCTCTCACTCCCCTTCTGAATCACGTAACAAGTTATCACGATGTAGAATTACACTGTAACATCTAAGTGCGTAAAATACCAGATTCACATTCATATGAAGGGGCGTACAGTGAATGCCCCGTATAATTGATACCCATTCGGCAAAGAAAATGAAACATGAAAAGCAACTTTTATTTTCACACAAGTGCCTTTTCTTTCTCTTTCTGTCTCTTAATATCTGTATTTTGAGAATATGCTACTGTGTATTCCACAAAGACGTGATTAGATGTTTATGTTGTGCCACCAGTTGTCTAATCCCACACATCAAATAACAAAAGGAAGGCACGGCTCGTAGCTGTTATTGATAGAAAGTCAAATGAAGGATGTATAGCAGATTGTCGACACTGTGTAATTACACGGTATGGTGCGCTATGAACCAGTCTATTTAAAACCACTTTGGACTGTGGAACAGCATTTCCGGCAAGATGGATGTATTGTGTTAGATGTGATTGGAACCAGAGATCAAGCAGCTCTTGATTGTATATTTTTAGTTTGATAGCGTCATTGAAGAAAATAGGTGATCGCATTTACAAATATACAATACACTGTGCAGGCTTTAAGTCCCCAGACACATTTCAAACAAAGCACCATCAAACCTCCCTGTCTGACAGACGTGAGTGCGCACAGGGACTTTTGTGGGCGTCTGTTTGCATGTTGTCTTCTTAACCAGTGTGAATCTGTCCTCCCCTAGCTGTCTCATGCGGGGCACCCAAAGCTCCCATAAACGGCGGCGTTTTAACAGCTGACTACTCCGTCGGAACAAGAGTTTCCTATTTCTGTAACGATGGGTACAGACTGTCCAGTAAAGAGCTGACGTCAGCCATCTGTCAGCCGGATGGAACATGGAGCAACCACAATAAGATACCACGATGTTCTGGTTGGTGACACATAGATTTCAAGTGGGATTTTGATCTGGTTGTGTTACTAATTTGGACAGAGTTAATTATAAAGTCACAGATTTAAGCTCTATGATTGTGCCAGACTCCATATTTTTTCAACAAAAAATATGAAATGCTTGATTGTTCATGCAATAATCGTCTAGAGTAAGACAGATATACTAGTTTGAAAGAAACTTGTAATTACCACTAAGAGTGGCAGACATTTTGAACGAGGAGATTGTTATTAAAAATGAGTCATTATGATGCATCTTTGAGATATTTTACGGTGGCTTGGCCCCAATCTCAGCAAGCTAATTATTAACTAACACTATTTAAAAATGGTAATTGTGCTTTTATGAATGTAATCAAACTTAGTGAGGCTTTGTTTCCTCTTCACGCTCCGTCTGTCTCTGCAGTGGTGGTATGTCCCAGCATCGGGTCGTTTTCTCTAGAGCACGGTCGCTGGAGGATCGTCAATGGCTCACACTACGAATACAGAACCCGCATCGTCTTCACCTGCGATCCAGGATACTACAGATTAGGTCCTGCCCACATCCAGTGCTTATCCAATGGCATGTGGAGCTGGAGAAATGAGAGACCCCACTGCCAGAGTGAGTAACAAAGATGCTTGATCATTTAATGACCACTGCAGCTGAAATACAACATGATTGTATGTAGTGAATTTGTATATATTAGAATTTGTCCGCACATAATTGTGTTCAGATCTTAATGCACAAGCTTCAGTCATGTTTTTTTCAACTTTTTGTGTCTACACATACTTGCCATTGACTGTAGATCATAATGGGTGTCATTTACATACATACATACATTTAAGAAAATTTAGGGGTTACATGAGCTCGCACTAGCAAAAATAGTCTGTCACATAACTCCCTGTGAAATTGCAAATAGTTGTTTTTACACTTCAGTTTCTGTACTTATTAAACATATAAAGTATCAAAAAAAATAGTTATTGAGCCTTAGAGGTGCTGGCAGACAGATTTTGTCACCATTGGACAGATCCGGGCCAGCTGTCTCCCAGTCTTTATGCTAAGCTAAGCTAAGTGGCTGTTGGCTGGAGTTTCATATTTTGCTGAAACTAAGAAATGACATCAGGCAGCCTGACAGCACCTTTGGTATTTGTCGTATGAACACTCTGGATTACAGTTGTGAGGAAGGAAATTAGTAAAAAAAATGGAATTGTTGGATGTGGAAACAGCTACCATCACAAACATGTAAACATAAACAGTGCGGCAATTAGCACTCTGAAAAAATGCTTGACGTTAACATGTTGTGAGGAGCAGCGCACTTGGTGACAGCTGAAGTCACTGAGGACCAAAACAGAGCTTACTTAAGGATGCAAACGCAAACGACAGTCTCTGGCTTGTACACAAACAGTACTTGGATGTAAAACCTTGTCATGTCAAATGATCTGTTTTCTAGTTATTCCATGTTAATTTAATTTTGATGTTTATGTCTGCTATTTTTATGAAATCTAACAATGACTGAGTTATTGTGCACAGAAATCATTTTGTTGTTGCCATCCATGCTGAAACCTGAAAGAGTGGCCTTGACATTTTTTCTCATCTGTTATTTTTCTTCTGGGGCTTCCTTGACATTTTGAATCGATGTTATTCTTCTTTAAAGAATTCGGTGACATTTGGAAATTTATTGTTATTTTCTTCACTGGTCAATTTTGAGAGGAGGGGGAAAAAAAAAAATATTGGCACCATATTTGTGTGATGAACAGCCCGCCTGCCTTGCTCGCATTCCTTACTGAAACCAATGAGCTCTACCAAATACTCAAATTAAGTTGGCGCTAAATTGGTGCACAACTGCTTTTAAATTGCTTGTGTCTGCCTGTGTGTTTCAGTTATTTCCTGCGGTGAGCTGCCATCTCCACCCAATGGGAAGAAAATTGGTACTCAGACAACATTTGGTGCTACAGCCATCTTTACGTGCGATGGCGGCTTCATGCTGGTGGGGTCAGCTGTCAGAGAGTGCCTGTCATCAGGGCTTTGGAGTGGAACGGAAACACGATGTTTAGGTATAGAACTACTAGAGCTACTAATGTATTCACACATGCGGTATGTATTATAGTATATCTAGATGCTGTGTGTGGTGTTCTGCCTTACATTTAAGGCTGAGGACATAATACTGCATGTTGACATCGACCATTAGAAAGGGAGTTTCTAGGATGTGATTTTCCAGTCAGTCTAATGAAGACAGCTACCTCTTGTCTGGCTGCACAGCACAGCTGCTTCTCTCTGCCCTTGTCCACCTCACAAGACTATCACCAGCAAGCTTCTGCTGTGCATTGAGTTTGGAGGTTTTATTTATATATATATATATAAATAAGCCAGAAAAAGTAGCTACTTTCTTCTGTCAGTGTGCCAGCCAGAGGTAACAGATGTTATGACATGGTGCTGTCACTTCTCCATGAAGCCTCAGCAGAAACATCGCTTCCCAGAATACTTCACAGGCTGAGGGGGATATGAGATGCAATTTATAAAGGAGAAGTTCAATGAAACTTAACCTAGACTGATGAGGAGGCATCATTCTGTCAAAAAGTAAATAAACTCAGCTCTAAAAAAGTGCTATAAACAGCATTTTTATTCAATAACTTTTCTTATTATCCTTCAAAACAAAACTGGCTTAACTGTACTTGCTTTGCTTATTTAAAATGTAAGCCAGTACAGTTCCTTTTGCAGAAGAATTATCCTTTTATTGGTCAATCTTTAAACAAATCAAGACATTTAAAAGTATGTAATAAACATATATAGATAGATTTATCTTCCAGAATGTGTTCCCAGAATTATGCACACCTTGCATTAGCACTGTGCATCAGACAGACCTCTGGGTATGAATCTGATCAGGGAGTGAAAAGGGCCACAGTTCCCGTTTTGTCAGTGGACATCTTCATTCCCGATTTAGATGCTTTTGAAGGCATTGCAAAGAACAGAGGCACAGCTGTGAAAATGTAGGGGTGCAACTGACCATCTGAGCCTGCACTGTAAACAGGTGAGCCAATTTATGACAGAGCTACTGATATTATGTGAAGATGAGTACTTGTTGTGCTCCCACTTTGATGTTTCATGGTGTGTGTCTGCTCAAAGTCACATTTCTAATATAGAGGATAAAACAGGTTTCAAGCTGCAATTGCCTGCTTTTACACGCTTGCAAAAGGTTTCAGCAGATGTTTAAAAATTTAATGTCCCACATAGAGGCAACAAACTATCTCCTAAGCCAAGGTGATGCTCAACCCTCAGGGTTTGTTAAAAACTCCCAGGCCTGATTAAAATGTTACGGTTTTGCTGATATTGTCTTTGTATCCCGGAAAATAACCCAGAGAATGCATCTCATGAGTACAAGAAGACTGGAAGGTGTAGTATTATTTTGAAATATTTGCCCATCTGCAGGACACAGAGCTCTCTCCTGGTCCAGACAAATGTAAGTAAAAACAAGCAAATGAAAAGACACAAGGTGGAAAAGGAAACTGTGTTTAAAAATGAAAGGGAAATTACAAATCCAAGGTTAGTGCAGGATTTACATTATGTCCACTGGTCTGTGTTTGAGCTACAGTAAATATGGCGAGAGTAGGTTTTAATAGTGTCACTAAAGCAGCATTTCAGAGTTCCATGAGACCATTACCCATGACCTGTCTCCGTCTGTGTCTTTCAGCCGGTCACTGTGGAATCCCAGAAGGCATTGTGAATGGCCAGGTGATAGGGGAGAACTTTGGATACCGTGATACCGTCGTGTATCAGTGTCTGCCTGGCTTTCGACTAATTGGCTCATCGGTTCGAATCTGTCTTCAAGACAACCAGTGGTCTGGACAGCTGCCCATCTGTATATGTAAGGAAAACACACAAGCACACATGTATCTCCAAGCAAAGATTCACTGTAACTAACAGGAAGCAGGATGACCCAAACCCTGTGTTAACTCACACTAGCTCTGCAAACACATCTCTTATCTCAAGTTATATCTGCTGATTTTCAGTCGAATGAAAGGTTTATTATTCAGATACATGGTCTAATAGACAGCGCGTGCGTTTGTAACACAAACTCCTGTCTATGATGAAAACGTGGAGGGAAAACATCACCTGCAATCAAGACTAGTCTTTGAGTTTCAGTTCATCTGTGCATGCATGCAGAAGATAAAGAGAAATTGCACTCAAATGTTTGATGTCAAAGTGCATCGAGAGGAAGCTCGAATGTCATGTTTGGATACATTCCACTGTTTGCTAGATACTAAATAGAGAAACTGGAATCCTTTCACATAGAGACTTTACAAACTTTAGGATTTGATAAAGTTCTCAGTAATTTTATTCTCCAGTGGAGTTGAAAAATCAGTATCATGCGTGTTTGACCAATTAAGATCAACCCCAGTGTGTGATGCAATACTTCTAAACCGGTATTGAAGGCAACAAGTCCTGATTCCAGCCAAAAGAGGAGAATGGTCTTGCTAACTGTAAAAGAAAAAGAAAGAAAGGAAGAAATTCAAGTACACCTGCAAAACTGCTCAAAGTATACAGGAAGTTTAATGTGATGTTCTTTTGGTTAGAAATTGAACATGTTGTCCTTGATAATGAAGGAGGAAAGTAGATCTAATCGATACAGTGCACATTGATGGACATTGACAAAAAATGTCACAGCAGGATGAGGTAGACTCAGTCGGCGGGAAATGACTAAATCAAGAGAGCAGCCTGAGATGTGATGTGATCTAGCTCATCTTTAAATAATGCAGTTATGTTAGGGGGAGATTTGGTGTAATCAGAAACATGTGAGCCTCACATGTTCAGTCACAACAGTAGAGCTACCTTTAACAATGTTTATGACAAGAGCACCAAGGTCTCCAATAAGAGAGGTTGTCTGGTCGAGCTGATAAATCCCAGTCAAATTTCATTCAAGGGTGGAAAAGTCCAAATTAAAAAAGGGAAATAAAATCATTTAGAATAAACCTTTTGGGCAACAGTGGCTCCATGCTGAGTAAAGCCAGCGTAAGGTTTGTATTTTGAGAAATATCCCTTTCTTGATGAATTCACCCAAATAGTCCTGAGGTTCTGCAGATTCACACCAGCAGTCTTATATAAAGAGCCTGAGGGCCCAACTGCCAGTGTGGTCTGGAAGAGATAAATAAATGGGCTTGAGGATAAAATAGAAGTCTCTGACGTGTCCAGGCTTCTGTGAAAATCTTCTAAAATTGGTCACTTGCTGTGAGCGTCCTGAATGTTTTCAGACAGCGACTGGGCACACTTGAAGTGGTGATGATGAGCGCCATCTCGAGCCAATTATACAGATGCCTTTTCCCAAAAGAGACAGCCTGTTTGTTCAGGAAATTAGAGCCATGTTTAAAAGACGGAGGTGGTGATGCACTGTCTACATCTCTGGAGTAGCAGGGGCATGAAAGTGAGTTTATTTCCTCTATGAAATTATTTCTGACTCAAACCCTTAAAACAAAAAGAAATATTCAATGCAGGTACTTTAGATCAGATAGTTTGTCTGTGTGTATGTATGTGTGTTAGGATAGTGTGTGTATCCATCTGTGTATCTGGTGTTTCTGGGCTGTGCTGCTTTTATTGGGGTTATTCATGCAGGAGTTATTGAGGGAAATCATTTTACAGCCAAATTATACTGTAATTATGGAGATGAGAGGCTCTTGTTTAGAGACACAAACACAGAATGATGATGAGACAATGGTGTGTGTGTGTGTGTGTGTGTGTGTGTGTGTAGCTGTAGGGCATGCTGACGGTGTCAGATAAATTTGTATCTAAGGCAAGCAAACAAACTTCTGATTATCACTGATCATGTGAAAAAAAAGACCTTGGCTTCTTGGCTTTTGCTTGTCTCGAGCCTCCTCCCTCTGCTCTCCTCACCTCAGCTGTTCTTTTCCTCTTTATTCTTGTCTTCTCCTCTTCAAGAGCCCTCTCTTCTGCTCTGTTCTTTGGTTTTCTGCTCTTCCCAGTTCACTTTTCCACCCACCTAGTCTGTGTCTGTCGTATTTTCTTTTAATTTCGTCAACCTCCTCTCCTCTCTCCTCTCTCCTCTCCTCCCCGTAAAGCAGTAAATTTAAAGAGGGAGAGCTGGAGAGGCAGATGAGAGAGGGCCTGGCAGGAGCTGTAACCTGTCTGTTCACACAAACATCAAAACACTGTCGTCAGCACAATGAGGACAAGGGACCCACACAAACTTCTAAGTAGCCCCAGCGAATGAAGTTAACACAATGAATAATTATGATGCACAATGGCAAACAGAGGACACTCAGCGCTAACGCTGAAGATGGCGAGACCTAATATTTTCAAAATAAATACCCTAAATTGGGATACCAGCTATGTCTCCTCAGTCATCAGATATTCTCATAAATATGGATGAATGACTGTAGGAAAGGCAGAGATATTCAGTCCAGATCCGTGCTTCTTGTGGTTTTTCAAGACCGGGAACTACACGGCCTCTGGCTTTCATGTCTGCTTTTTAAGATCATACCTGTTTGTGACTTTCATATCAAGTATATATTACTGAATTGGATTTTTGTAATTTAATGAGAAATGAGAGAGCAGCGGGTTATGAAAAGCCATTTCTCTAGATCGCATCAGTCGTCAGCCGCATCTATGTGGCACTGACGGCTGAAATACTGCTGCAGTGCTGGAGAAGACTACAGAAACGTTCACCCAGGACACAGAAACAACTAGATCATGTCTCAAATTACTCTACTACTACATTGCAAAGACCAGTCAAATTTAGTGGCTGTGGAAAAGCTACTTCTTCTTTTTTTGACTGTGATCATGCAATAAATTCACTCTCTAAAATGCAGAAAAATAACCCCGGTGATACTTTATACTTTCCTTATTGTCAACAACCTCATGAGGAGCCCTGAAGTGTTGCCAGTGTCGACAAAGCCAGACATAGCTTATTCTTCTGTGCCATGGATCTCTATTGTTGTCCAAAAACTATTAAAAATGCATCACTGAGCCATGCTGTTGCACTAGGTGATATCTTGCTTACAATAAACATGGCCACTCTAATTTATTTTTACTCATTGCCACAACCTCACCGTTCCGCTGCCATAAATACTAGAGCACCAAATGTGCATAAATCTGCATCTGAAAATGCGCTATTTAGTCCGTTTAATAAAACCTACAGTAGCCAGCTGTTTCATGAAATTACTGAGCTGGTTTGAGAAATGAAATATATTTGTGGCCCATGCTTTCAAGATTTATGTCGTCAATACGAACAGATGGGCTTAGAGCTGAATGCCACAGACGGGATATGGAAGTCAGACAGTATTAAGAGAGGGACTAACGCTCCGTTCACACTTACAGACGCAGAAGTAGCAGGCTCTCTCTCGCCTCTCCCTGAAGCTTCCGGGCATGTTTAGCGTTAAGCAGATCATTTTCACACCTGCCTGTGGTTGGACAGTAACTTTCTCTTGTTGCTATCCTGCACCAGCGCACAGCTAAGTAGATAATTTCCTGAGTAATGCGTCGTCTTCTGGTCGCTCATTAAGGATATGTCATGTTGAATAGAGAGGCTGTGTCTTTTCTCATTTTTGAAGTGCTTTGAAAGAGTTGAAGGTAAAAGCTAAGCTGCAAACAGCTGGGAGCGGCAGATTGTCGCACCTTAGGTGTTCGAGTATTCACGTGTGACCGGGGGTTAGCACATTATTTCTGCCTTTTCAATGTTAAGAAAATTTGCTTATTTGTTATCTTGCAATCTCAAGTACATTTCTAATAAATGTAATAAGAGATGTGTGTGCAGCTACATTACTCATGATTCTCACTGTCTTCCCTACAGCGATCAGCTGTGGCCATCCAGGAAGTCCCATATATGGTCGGACGGTGGGAAATGGCTTCAACCTCAACGATGTGGTCAGCTTTGTTTGTAATCGGGGTTATGAAATGGAGGGGCCCGCACGCGCTCAGTGTCAGGCCAACCGCCAGTGGAGCCACCCGCCCCCAACGTGTAAAGGTGGGGAGAAAAGTTAAGTGTATTCACCCCTAACCTTATTTATCCCTACCTTTAGTACCGCCCCAGCTATTATCTTTATTTATCCTTACTGCCTTTCCCTATAGCAGTCATCCTTATTACCCTACCCTTTTCATTTCACCTCAATTCTACCTCTGACTTTATTCAACCCAAACATCTCTGCCATCATAACCTTGAAATTCATTTAGACTGATACAGAAAAAATGCCTTTCTTTTTTAAAAAGTCACTATTTTCCTTTAACTCAATGAAGTTTTGAGGTAGATTTAATCCTCCACATCCCTCTTACCCTCCTGGCTCCAGCCTTTTCAATGGAAACTTCTGGTTTTCATTGAAACATCAATCTAAAGCCCTGATTGTCCTCTAACAATCACAGCAACAAGGGTTGTTTTGCTCATGTGACTTTTTACACAAGCTATCGGCGTTCTGCCCAGTGTACACAATGGAGTGCCAGTGAATTGTATGAAATAAAAAAATGTATGAGTGCTGGATCCAGGACACACAAACATGCCTTCATCATAGCATCACATAACATTTGCCATATTTACCCTTTCAAACAGCAGCCCTAATCAGTTCTTCGCTCTTCACCACAACCTCCTGATTACGTCCTTTATTATTTCACAGGACTGTAATCCCTGTGCAAAGCACCGGGAAAATGAAGAGGGGGGACAGAAATGACCCTCTCTGGTTCATGCCAAATAACACATGCTTTTCTATATCTGTTTTTGTGTATTTGTGTGTGTGTCCGTCTCTGTGTCTCTCTGTGTATAGTGGTCAATTGCTCTGATCCAGGTATCCCAGCCAACTCCATCCGACAGAGTAAAATAGAGCATGGGAACTTTACCTTTGGCACTGTGGTTTTCTACGACTGTAACCCAGGATATTACCTGTTTGGATCACCTGTGCTGACCTGTCAGCCTACTGGACAGTGGGACAAACCCCTACCTGAATGTATAGGTTAGTTTGATCCTTGTGCTTCTGTCTTTTGAAACTTACAGTTGCTGGCTTAAGCTGGCTTGTTTAAAACTAAAATCTTGTCAAATGAGTCTTAAATATACACCTAATGGTTACATGCAAGACATTGTGCTCAATGACCTCAGCAAAAAGTCAGCTTTGTCACCAGCTGGTGATAAAAAAACAGCTGTTCAGTGCGTGCATTGTTTTATTTCAGTGTAGAGCCAGGAAGCTGTAGTGTAGATATCAGGAGGAAAAATATTAACATCAGACTGTTCCTACATAAGCCTGTTTGTCTGCTTATTTTCTAATTGTTCAATGTTTTCTCTTTAAACTGTAGACTGTATAATGGATGCAGTCTCCATGATGTCACCAATATGTTTCTGAATAGTCATTGTGAAGCTCAGTCACAGTGGCCCCGGCTGTCACTGTCTTGGCAGTGCCAGTTTCCTGGTTTGTCCAAAAATGAGCAAAGAGGTGGAACGTGAGTGGAGCCGAGGCAGACCGAATAAAGCCTGGTTACTGAAACCTAGCGGTAACTGTCTCAAGCGGCCCTTTGAGGAACTGCAGTTTTTTGGCACTTCCACATTGGCTTCATTCGTCAACCCTGGAGGTTGTCACCTGCTTTAAACATTCCAAGAGAAAAGGCTTTTAGGATAAGGACTAACTCATATGTTGGCAAATGTCAAACGCTAATAGCACTCCCTGTCTCCCTCACAGTGGAGAAATACTGCACAATGGATGTGCTTGTTGTGGGCTTGTTTAAAATGTCACCTGTAACCCCACAAATGAATGCAGACAGTTAATGATGTGTACACTCAGTCACTCAGTTACTGCAGGTGGGAGGCTAGTTAGCTGTAAATGCTAAAGATTGCAGCTCAAGTCGCCATAAATTCCAGAAAGCAACATGTCTGTCTCTCTCCTGCACCCGTCTCACTACCCAGAGTCCGACACATGTTTCAGTCCATGAATCCGCGCCTCTAGTTCTTGACAGCGGTCACTGCAGCTCTTCTCACAAAGCTGTGAGTCGAAACGAGCTGTCTTTCTTTCCTTCCTTCATCTCTCTGCTTCTCAATCCCTCTCTCCCTCTCTCTGTCTGGGTCTCTAGTTGTAGACTGCGGCCATCCTGGCTCTCCCCCTAACGGTGTGCTGAGTGGAGATAAGTTTACATTTGGTTCAACGGCTCGATACTCCTGTCTGGGCGGAAGACAGCTGAAAGGAGAATCATCCAGGACTTGTCAGCTCAATGGGATGTGGAGTGCCCCCATGCCCTTCTGCTCTGGTAACCATTTTAACCTCTATTGAATATACAAACTTTTATGTCCACCCTATCAGTAAGACAGATAGGTAGGTAGGAGTCCTAGATGAAAGACGAGTCATCCAAAACATGTCGACTCAGCAGAGTGTGGAGCACTTCATGCCTTTGAATTCTGCAGACGCCCTCTCTTAACCTTTCTGCTCTCAGCTGAAGGGATAATTGGAGGGATGATGGGCAGATCGACAGTAGGGTTGGCGCATGAAAGAGAATATACCTGTACCTGTCCATTAAAAGGAGCGTAACCTCCCACTGCAGCCACATACTGTACACATACACCTCAGTCCTGGACCTGTAGCCACGTGCATTTCTGTTCTGGTTGTCTAATGTCACTTTCATTTGTTAGTTCAGAAAGTTTGAGCCTGCATTCTTGTAACTTACCTGAGGGATACTGTGAACGGAAGGATAAGAATAAAAGATAAAGAAATGACTGGAAGTTCTTTAAATGCTTCAGTTTACACTGTGTTTGCATTTCCTGTGCATTTTCTATCATCTTTCCACGGTGAGTAGATTTTAAGCCAATGGTGCGTTATTCTGTGAAGTGCTTCACACAAGCATATGTCCTCCCTCCTGATTTACTGTATATACATGTCTTACCACTTAATGATTGTCTCACCACTAGATTGTCCCTCCAGACAGAAAGCCTCCTTACCTTCCATCATGTATAAACAAACCATCTAAGTGATATGGTTCTCAGTTGGCTGGCTGGGGGCATGATTATGGCTCTCCAGACTGAGAGGCTCCCAGCTGCTTCTTATATAACAGACTGAAAACACATTCCAGACGAGATGACTAAGAATACATTGTTATTTACAACAATTGCCTGGGGGGTGCACAGGGTGAGGGAGGGTAATAGTTTATAAAGCAGTGATTCATGGTTTTCACCTGGCAGGTCTGTACCAGAGCCCTGCAGAGACAAGACTTCAGCTCACAGAAGAAGTGCTTGGTCTGCAATTCTGCCCTTTGACTGTTGATAAGCAAATGGTGTTTCTGATGTAATGTTGATTAAGATACAACACTTACAGCCTAATTTCAGGTACCACGATAAATTCATTTTGACCAAGTAGGTACGTAAAGAAAAATAAACAAGGCCGTCACAAGCAGGCTTTGCACAGCTACACAGATTTAAGGACTTGGGACTTGCCTCTAAAACCTGTAAGGAATAGTTCAACATTTTGGGAAATAAGCTTTACGCACTTAGCTTAGCACAAAGACTAGAAACAGGTGGAAACGGCTAGCATTCCTCCCCCAAAGCAAAATCAACCTACAAGCACCTCTAAATCTCACTACTTAACATGTTCTGTGTTTACTATTGTTTGTGTCACTTGCTAGTTCGCTGACTTCCTTCTTCACTCTCAGACGTTTAGCACCTAGAGGAGATAAAGGGGATGTGACGCTATTGAAATGTCACCAAATGAAACATACCTCGAATAATATGAATTACACTGTAATTACACAAGTCAACAAAATATGAAATTTTAATGCAGAAATGTCTTCAAAAGAGCAAATGAGCTTATTTCCCAAAATGTCAGTCTGTTCCTTTAAATGTGACTTACTGCAGGCTGAGGGACTGCTGCCTGAAAAACTGATTTCATAAGAAATCATCATGTTGAAACTGTTTCATTTTCCCTCCCTGCCTTCACTACTCGACCTGCAGTAAGTCCCTGGATTCAGATGAGTGAGAATGTTATAGCCTTGTAGTTTTTCTCATTCAGCTTTATGAGAACTGCAAACTTGGGCAAAGGAGCTTCAGCTCAGTAACCCGTGAATTTACCCAAGCCAAAATCTTTCTATCAGATAGATGCTCGCGCGTGTGTGTGCAGATGAATGTGTGTGTGACCGATTAGTGGTTGTTCCAAAGTCACCTGAGGGAAACGACAGAGATTAGTTTTCACAGCGCTCTGTCCCACAAACTCACACACACACACGCACACACACACACACACACACACACACACACACACACACACACACACAGGCACCCTTGTACCAGTGAAATCAGGTAGATTGGTTGCTCTCCCTGTAGAGACCAGATACTCCGGAGGCTACATAGTGGCTTTGGAGCTGTGTGTATGTGTGTGTCCTTGTGTGTCCTGTGGGAGTTGTGTAGATGGCAGTGTAGTGTCTCCAAAGGTGTATGTATGTCTGTGCCCCGACTGGTTTTTGATCTGTTTCCAATATTCAGACAGAAAAACGAAAAATCCTTCATCTTGTTATAGACCGTTTCCTCACATTTCCGAGCATTTAAAGACAAATAATGATGACACATTGTGGCGAACGCTCGTTTATTTACACCTGAGAAACGCCGTCTGAAATCCAGAGGCATTACAAAAGATGTTATGTCATCATATGTTGTGTTTCTGGTACGTGGAAGCTCGATTTAGCTGCAAGCCTCTAGATATTTGCAGTGTCGTACAAACAGAACCGGTGTGAAATTAGGTTATTTGTCAAAACTATCACAAAAACATTGCAGACACATTTGGGAAAATCTTGTAGTAGTTGTTTGTTACACAAAGAATTTGGTTGCACACCTTGAATTAATGGCCAATAATGGATGCAAATGAATTTATAATTAGAGCAAAATGCTCAAATATTTATTGCTTCTGTTCTGGACAGAAATGAATCCGGTTTTGACGTTAATTATATGCGCACATAAGCCAATGAAAGTTTTAGACCATTAACAAAATAGGCGCTTGTGAGCGGTAGTGTTTGGGTAACAATATATTTGTCTGGCCCTGCACATGTGGGTGACAGAGCGTGTGTGTGTTCCCAGGAGCGTGCTCTGTCTGTCAGAGAGAATTTGCTGACCAGGCGGCTCTGCAAGGGCAGAGCGAGGATCACACACACACTACCACCCACTTACCCATCGACACACACGCAGACACACTCACGAACACTCTTACGGCAAACATATGCCCGTTGTCACCAACATATGTGTGCAGTCTACTGCTATTTGTAAGCTGCCATTTCATACTTGAGTGCCCTTAGAATGGGATTTATATTAAAAATGGAAGCAAATATTCACCTCACAGCTGAGCTCACTTCATAATACTGTCTCAATAACTTATTTATACAACTGATAAATTACTACATCGCTTCTTCCTCTCTTCTGTATTTGGGTATTTAATTTGAAATGTCATTTTAAGGTTTGGAGTACTGGTTTTGTAGAAGATGCAGCTGTTTTGTGTTGATTTAAGGATCCTAGCTGTGTGGTTGGGGGATCGAACTCAGCCTAGCCTGCGTTCTCTTTCTGTAGGTGACACAGCTGGTTCTTGTGGCGATCCTGGCATCCCCTCCCATGGTTCGAGGGAACAAACAGATTTCAGGATCCGTTCCAAGGTTCATTTCAGCTGCTCGGAGGGCTATGAGCTGATTGGCTCCTCGGAGAGGATGTGCTTCCCTAATGGAACCTGGTCTGGCACACAGCCCTTCTGCAAGCGTAGGAACATACTTTGACTTAATCTCAGCCTTTTAGAACCCAGCACTTCGACACTTCTCTAACAATCGCAGAGATGAAACTCATTGAGATGCACAATGCTTCCCCTCCCTCATGCTCTCATTTCCCCCCCCCCAGCTGTCCAGTGTGGTAACCCTGGCACTCCCAGCAATGGCAGAGTGTTTCGTTTGGATGGAACAACATTTTCTCACTCGGTCATCTACTCCTGCATGGATGGCTACCTGCTCACCGGTGCCACCACCAGGCTGTGTCAGGCCAACGGGACCTGGTCAGGAGCACAGCCCAACTGTACCAGTAAGTCACCTGTTGTCTATTGAGGGACGGCTGATAAGCTGATGCATTAGTTTACAGATGATTTAACAATATCTGACGCACCTTAAATAAATGCAGCTCTCTGCAATACATTTTCTGTTTAACTTCATTATTTGAGTGTGAACTCATCCATAAGGTGATGAGGAGGCTAAAGAGCAGACTGTCAGCTTTATATATTACTGTATATAACCAGAGAATCAAATTCTTTGCAATGACGTCAAGTCAGCAGCCCATAAACATCACCAAACTCCTGATGTGCGATTATAAGTTTTCCAGCCTTTTGCGACCCTATTTTATGCCCGGGTTTAAATTATTCTGCAACAGTGTCGAGTTTCAGTAATGAAATCAGCCTCAAATCTCCCTGCTCCTGCTCCAGACTTTATAGGGTGACATGAATAACCTTGATTGTTGTTTACTTTAGCTAATTTGCTTTTTGAACTCTGGGGGGAAAATTCATAAGAGTAAATAACCATAAAATAAAACGCTCTGTTCCCATATGAAATGCGACGCAAGCCACGGGTGAATAAGTGTTAATCAGTGCTGCATGTTACGCAGACTACAGAATCTGCATGTAAAGATGAATACTACAGCGACAGTGACATATAGCATTAACAATTAACATGCAGAATACTCTGTAATAAAATACCTTGTCAAACACATATTCGACATTGTGTCCCGACGTGAAATTCCACATGAAAAGAGTTCCAACAGTATTTTAATGTTTTTAAATTTCCATTGACATTCCTGACTTTAATGCACTACGCCAAGAAATAAGCTTTGAAATTTCCAGCAGTATGGAACAAAGAGACAGAATTGCTGAGAAACCAAATTTAGTCGATATGCCGTCCTGGAAAGAAAAAAGTTTAGAAGAATCCTCTGACTTAAAGGAAATAGCTTTTACAGTAGATTACGCTACATCTATTAACGGGCATGACAGTATCTGGGGTGGGTTTAAAAGCATTTAAACTGCCTATTAGACTATGAAGGACAGGCCTTTATAAGTGCAGTCAGGGGAATCCTAATGCTCCTTAAAAGAGTCCCAGGACAACCTCAGCCATTTTTAATATCACTGTTGTTTCATTCATGAGAAGTGAAGCCCCTAACCGAATCTGAAGCGATCATACGCTCTGATCACAGTTTCACTACCCACTGTGATTTCCACGACCTGAAATTACACAAATAAGCAGACAGGTATAGTTTAGAAAGATAAATAAGCACTTCCTGTTAAGCCATCTCTTGGATCACAGCAGCTCAGCTCAGACGGGCTCCCTGAAACAAAATCTTCTGACAGATATAGACGTAATCTTGAACTTTGCCATTCTAATGTATATTCATTAGAGGGTCCTTTGTGAGGCCTGGACAGGCTTGAAAAACAGCGATGAAAAACATTCAGAGCAAATATGAAACAACTGACAGACCCGACTCAGATCAACAAAACACCACAGCACCTGTCGTCCTTCACTGCCGCTCTACCTGTCCATTTCCTTACTCCTGTCACCTCCACTGTCCCGCTGATTTTCTTGTCATCTTCCTCTTTATTTCTCTGTCCTTATCATTTGAATCAACTACTGTACATAAAGGAGCAAATTAAAATTCCAATCATCTCATGCGACGACAAGTAATCTTCACCCCATTTCTTCTTCTTCAACCCCACTTTTCCCTCTCTGTAGTGATAAACTGCGGGGATCCAGGTGTGCCAGCCAACGGCCTTCGCTATGGGGAAGACTTCACGATTGGTCAGAATGTCTCCTTCCAGTGCCAGCCAGGATACAGGATGGAGGAGGATGGCTCGCCTGTGAGGACGTGCACCCAGAATGGGACGTGGAGTGGGAACATGCCTATATGTACAGGTAAATCATTGATGAAACCACTTTACTCTGCTTAACTACTCAAATGCATTTCTTGAAGCTTTTGGGTTATTCTCAACCTGCTTTCATTGTTGATAGAATTTCCTGTAATTAGTTCAAACTCTATCTGTTACTGGACTTGGCTGAAAGTCACCCTAGACCAACTATTACTATTCCAACTATTTGCAGTAAACTAACTTTCAAAGCAGGAGTTGAAATCAATGATCTAATCAGCCCGTCTGCCTCTCTGCGCAACTATCAGTCAATTTACAGGATGCTGATTTTGGCTGAAAAAGCAGCATCACATGCGGCTGCTAAAAGCTGATTTATCTCTCTCTCTCTCCCTCCCTTTCTCTCCCTCTCGCAGCGGTGACCTGCCCGGCTCCCCCTGCCATCAGTAATGGGGTATTGCAGGGCAGTGACTTTGAATGGGGCAGCAGCGTGAGCTACAGTTGCTCACCTGGATATGAGCTCTCATTCCCAGCTGTCCTGACCTGTGTGGCCAATGGCACCTGGAGCGGCATGCTGCCACAGTGCTTACGTGAGTACACACACACACACACACACACACACACACACACAATGCCTGTTATTATTCTTTACCAGCCATTAGTTACAACTGGAGGCAAAATCTACATTTGTCCTTGACTGCTTGTCAGCGATGTCATCCCACATACTGAAATGTGATTATGTGTGTTTTTTGTGTGTGTGTGTCTGTGTGTGCAGCCAAGTTTTGTGGTGACCCAGGCACTCCAGTTGGTGGTTTCAGAGAGGGACGAAGTTTCATCTACCAATCAGAAGTGTCCTTCAGTTGCGCGCCACCTCTCATTCTGGTCGGCACAGCGACCAGACTTTGTGAAAGTGATGGCACCTGGAGTGGCACGCAGCCACGCTGTATTGGTACGTTTAATCATTTCTGTTTGTTTAATAATCAGAGAAAACAGGGAGGCCATTGTACGAAGAAAAAGTATTGCCTTACTTCCTTAATCTGAAGGTCGGTTCTGTTTCGTGCACTTTTTGCTATGCAGAAATCAATTTTTGGTTCCCCTTATTTTCCATATTCATGTGAGCACTTAACTCTATCTCATCTTCAAGAACTTAGGTTGCAAATTTGTACTTTTTTTGGTACCTTTGTTTGAGAAATCTAAACATGTTTTTTCATTTAACAAATATTAAATGTTAAATGTTGTCTAAACACAAGGAGCCACACAAGAGCTTTGTGCAGTGAACATATCTTGAGCTACAGATACATTTTGGTCAATAACAGAAGTATTGAGATTTGAAACCCAGCCCCAGGACTTAGTCAACCACCTTATATATACAAGTCAAAATAAGTATTTCTGAATAAATTCACAAGTTAAGAAAGTTCCCACTGTTACGGTGTTTAACTAGGTCTCCAACTTGTTCAAAACACAGCACCAAGGCTTTTAACCTCCACCAAACATTGATCTAAGATTTTACTGATGACTTTTTTAATAGTTCCTGACTATATCCTCAATCATTTATCCCCACATGAGCTGGAGCATAGCATGGTGTCCTGAGGCAGGGGTGTCATGCCCACTTCAAAGTCTGGGTTAAAATTAAAAGGTGGTGATGTTCAGCTCACTGGAGCCCCCAGACTTTTGAATGATATTTCTCAGGAGGTAAAAAAAATGTCTTCTTTTAACCAACATATCAAAGTATACTATTACAGGCTAGTTTTTAATGTTTCTCCATCGCTGTACACGTTTCCCTTTGATTAACTGCCTGTTTGTTTGTTGTTATTTTATGTGTTTACTTTCCCGACTGAGTATCTGTGTGGGCTTGTAGCTTATGAAACACATTATTTACGTTATGCTAGCCTGCCAGTTTATTATGACTGGTTTGTGGCTCACTGGGGAGCCTGGCCTGGTGTCTGATATTCCCTTGCCTAATGATCATGGCAATTAATGACCCATCGTTACAGGGTTGACAGCCACATTTCAGTTTACTCCGGGGTTCGCTGTGCAGAGCAGCTACTGTTCAGTTCAGGTTAAAGTTGCGCAGACTTATTGGAATAATAATCCATGGTGACTGGAGGCTCTGCGAAACAGGAGCCTGAGGAGGACAAGCCTTAAAGGATTGCTTTGATGTTTCCAAACTGGCAAGTCTACCTGCTGTTAGCTAGAATCAGTATCTTAGGTGTCCTCCAGTTTACATACAGTGGTTGATGTAACTTTTAAAGACAGTTTAAGTGAAACCATGTTTGTCATTAGCGTAAAATTTTGAAGGATATTCCACATAAACTAAACATGATTTTGCTGTTACTGTTAAAACTAATGAAAGGTACCTGTAGCTGAATTTCTTGCCTCTGGGAGAAAGGTTATACCCAGCAGTGCATCTGTGGCACATTTAGCCCAACTTGAGTTGTGTCTAAAAAGTTTCGATCTTAACAGCAAACCCTCTTCAGACATTGCTCATAAGCGAGGCAGCACCAGCACTCACTGTAACTTCCAATATTTAGTAAAAGGCTTCCAGAAACGGGCGTCCACATCCAACTTCAAACGGGCTGCTGCTGCTATCCGAGGATTAAGAAGAAAATGAGAAGGGATATTCAGCGCACATTACAAATGGTCCCACTGGGTCAATTCAGCACCACATGTGATGTTTAGAGCACCACTTCACATGTCTGATTCCAAGCAGGTGCTTAAACACCAAGTACGGTGATGAATTGTAATAAATGAGAGCTTTTGTAATGCGAACAGTCACTTGACTTTTTGTTCCTTCGTAGCACGAGAGGCATGCATGCAGCGCTTCTACAGCTGCGATGAAGCCGAATGTTCCCCGTGCAGTAGACGATCTAAAAATAAGAGGGCTCGCTCTGACGTGCTGCTTTATTGATGTAAAGACTTAATCTATAACTCCTGAAAAAGAAGAAGTCGCAGCCAAATTGTGGCGGAAAATGTTTCAGTTCTATATCATGATTGTTTTGTAAGCCAGAGACGATGGAAGGTGCACCAGCATCCACACAAACATGAAGTGACTCTCAGTGCTGCTTTCTTTTCTCCCATGATGGAAGTGAAGTGAGAATGTATTGTTGAGAGATTGGGCTTTGTGTGTGTGTGTGTGTGTGTGTGTGTGTGTGTGTGTGTGTGTGTGTGTGTGTGTGTGTGTGCTTGGGTGATTTATTAGTGTGTGATTGCAGCTGTATGTTAGTGTGTGATGTGTATTACTATGTGACTGAAACAGAATGAGTTTTGAGCTGAAGCAGCCTGCTCTTTAAATAAGACAGATGAGGGAGGAGGGGTGAGGGTGGGGGGTGGGCAGGGAGAGATACAGTGACATGGGAAGATAGAAAGAGAGAGGAAGAAAGCAGTTAGAGAGAGGGGGGGCAGTTAGAGAGGTACAGGAAGGGAGATCGAGGTAGAGGCGGAGAGAGAGGGACGAGTGGAGAGTGAATCTGTCATTTCGGAAGCTGTATTGAATCGAGCTCTGCGTCAGGATGTGCTCTACATGCTGATGTTGCTGCCACACACACTCACACACACTCCCTCAAAGCCGCCTCTGCTTCGTTTTCTGATAAAGCACTACTGCCCCCTGCTGCCCTGCTGAGGTACATACCCCGCTGTTACCATGACAACAGAGGAGAGGAGGGTTGAGAGAGGACATATGATGCTCCTGCTAATTTATCTTTCTTTTACATTTTGTGCGTAATTACTTACACTCGTGTGCTGTTCTTTTCAGAACCAACCAAAACCAGCTGTGACAACCCGGGAACGCCGCGCTATGGCTCCTTAAACCGGACCTACGGTTTCAAGGTAAAATATCTGTACTGACAAACTTGACTCTGGAGCTACCTTCATGCCCAAGAAGTTCACTTACTAACTAACGTAGAAGCTGCTGTGGCTCCTTTGAAAGGAAATATGCAGGTAAAATGCAGCTGAACAATGAATTGCAAAGAAGTAGAAAGGAAGGAAAGAGGGAGGGGAGAGACTGACGATACTGAAATCTGACAAAACGAGACATTCACCTGATTTTTCAAAACAAATACTTGTTTATGAAATATTAAACCACGGAGGTGGCAAAATCGCTGGGTGACAAATTTATATTTTTCTCTATATTTTCTCCTCTCAGCACAATATAAGAGGCATTGGCTGCTGTGATCATTCCTCTTGTCCTTTCCGTCTTTTACTTCTGAGTAAAAGACAGGGTCAAAATCAAAATTCCTTGTTCTGTGCAATAGCCAATATGAGTCTTCGGCTGTCTGAGCTGGTTGAATCGAATGGGCATCTCTGCCCGGTGTGTGGGTTTATTGCCAGTGCTGTGTCCTGGCAACAGACCTACATGCAACTACAGGAAGTACCCCTCCTCTGCAGCTCAGCAAAGAAACAGTCCACCGAAACCAAACGAGTGCAACGTTGGCGGATTATCACTTGATTCGACTAACTCAAACTGCTGAAGTCTCATGTTGGCTTCCACTGATCTTTAGGATGCATTTGTGCACTTTGGCACAGCCCGGCTCCTACACTGTGACAAAGACGGGAGCCCAGACGAATCTGAAGCTGTGGGCAAACGTTTTTACTGACAAAATGAGAATAAAGAAAGGAAAAAAAGGTGGAAGTTAGGAATCAGTAGTGTAAGCATGTATGGATACGTGAACAACTAAACAGAACAACAGCAGGTGTTTAGGGAGGGGAAGCCGTGGTGAGCTTTGTGAAGGACCACACCAGGTGCAGGTGTGGCTCATGAAGAAAATGATGGTCCCTTCCCTGAGCCAGATCCTGCAAAACAAAGGACACGGGGACACCTAGTGGAAGGGAGGGGTCGTCACAGCAGAGCGAGGACTGAGGATTTTATTTCTTACAGTGTTAGGCTGGGTTTTATTCCCAGCCAGCGTGGACAGGAGGAATGATTACAGCAAACAATTACTGTTCCGCTTAATTACTGTGAGTATTGAAGACTTGGAAACATCCTAATCTGTCCTCTAAACAGAATGAGAGGGTTTGATTTAGATGACCACCATCAGTATCTGTGACATGAAGTCCCAGTTTTTGCTTTAGTCAAAACAAAGATGTTTTATTTGAATCGTTAATGTATTCTGTTACAGCACATACAGTTGCACAGTCGTCATTTTTATGTCTGTTTGTATTTTCCCAAAGCCTGCTCATCAAATGCTCTCAATAAATACAGATATATTATGTCATTTTAATCAGCATTTTATTGTATGTCTGAGCAACGCGTATTTATCTGTTATAATAAACTAAATAAATAACTTCACTATGATGGTATTCCGAAAATGTTCAAGCTGTTTTTATCTTTGTGTGTGTATCTCTCTTTCTCTCTCTCCATAGGTGGGGAGCGTGGTGTCATTTCAGTGCCAGCCAGGACATTTGATTCAGGGCTCTTCCTCCAGAACCTGCCAGCCTGATCTGACGTGGAGCGGAACACAACCCGAGTGCATACGTAGGAAACATACATCTTATCTGCTTGTTAACTTACCACCCGTCCACCCTCTTGTCTGTCAGACTCTAACTCCAGTGCACAAATTCCTTCTCCACCCTCCAGCCCACGCTTGTAAGCAGCCAGAGAGCCCGCTCCATGTGGACGTGGTGGGGATGGATCTGCCTGGTTTTGGCTACACCTTGGTGTACAGCTGTCAGCATGGCTACTTCCTGGCGGGGGGCTCTGAGCATAGAGTTTGCAAGAGTGATGGCACCTGGACAGGAAAGATGCCTATATGTCGAGGTAAGAAAATCCCATGTCTGTATGTTATGTCTATGTAGTGCACTTGATTGAAGAGCTTGACAATGAAGTGGGAGTGTTGAGTGCATCTTGCTCAAGGACACTAGTACCTGGCCATCTGGAGCAGGGTGAGATGTCCTGGTGGGCTGGTCGCTGGTCTGGCAGCACTGATAAAAAAAGATAATTCGATATCCCATGGTGTTTCACACTTCATTAGATTAGCCTGGCCAGGTCCTTACAGGTGAGGTTATGAATTCATCACATGTCATGAGTCCACAGCTGTCAACAGTGACAGACTGAGTGTGTTCGCTTGGTACCCAAGGTACCAAAGTGAGGTAAGCTTCAATCAAATAAAAGCTGAGATATTCTGAAACACGGTTGACCTAATGGCACTGACTACCACAGAAAAATCAACATTAGGGAGTACTGAAACGCACAATATGTAACATTTCTGCTTTAAAATATCTAAAAACAACTAAACCTATTGTTATATGTTTTGTTTTGTACACATATCCCAGATGTTTCCAACAATGTTCGAGCCCAATTAGAGAAATATGTAATTGTAATGGTGCGTTTCATTTGGTCACCACCGGTGGAAACACTGGAAGCACCAGATGATACTTCAGATGAGGAAAGGAGTCGACGAGCGTGACTAAATGTAACGTGAATAAACACGGCCTCACCTGTGAACGAGATTTCTGCCTGAATCACGCTAGATTGATCCTCACTGGCAGTGCTGTATCAATGGAGACCACAGCTCCTATGATCCCACGCTACTTCTTTTAAACCACATCAATACGTGCCGAAACAATCCCACCACAAAGTCTTTTTAGTAGCTGTTGGAGAGCTTTCAGTCATATCGCACAATCTTCATCAGCAGATGGAGTTCGCCCAGCTGCCATGGAACTGTAGATCAAATTTCCACTTTTCTGAGCACCTTTTGTCCACATTGGCTTAGAAGTTGAGATTAAAGTGCCTTCCTGACCTTGGACACGGTTGTAGATAAAACACTCTCACAACAAAGTCCATTCGGTTGCTGTTCTGCAGCCTTTGATTCTATCACAGAACCTTCCATCAATACTATTAAATGGCAAAGTGTGGCTTCCCCAAGATGTACACAAACTTTTTTTCACATTAGAAATGCTTTAGCTTGTGTTATGAGTCTTCCTCATCAAGAAATGTAAACAGGTGAAGATGTGAACCCTCTATGTGCAAAAAGAAACTTCAGCGTGGTGGAAGTCACTCCACCAAGGCGGCCACCCTTTTGCCCAAAGGTAGCCTTTAAAATTGGAGCACTCTCTGATCCAATTTGAGATTCTGGGACAAATATCCTTTCCTTCGCTTGCCTTTACTTATTGCAAACAATGGCTTCATCTCGACGTGATGACAGTAGATGTTCTGGTCAGACACAGAGTGTTTTAAGGCTGCTTTTAAAAGCATCTAATATGCACTGCAATTAGTGGTCATGAACTCTATTCACACTGCTCTGCCTACAAATAACCAATAAAGAGGTTTATCCTGCGTGACCCTTTCTAGCACACTTCTCACTCATTATATGCATGTGTGACTAACACTGACCAGCACTGTATTCTAATGACCACCCAAACCCCCCCCAACAAGAAGTGAAGCACAACATATGAATATGCGAGGCTCATGTGTGTGTTAATAGGCATTATCCTGTGTCTGTCTTGTGTGTGCAGCTGGAGAGAAGAAGAAACCCGTGAAGCCAGCAACAGGAACCCCTAGCCCCAAACTAAATGGTCAGTTCTATTACAGGCTTTTCTGTTGAGTCCTGCCATTCCTCATCTATTCCTGATTTCTCTTATCTGCTCTGTTTTGGTCCAGTCTGGTGTGTTTTTGTCTACTGTAGTTTAATAAAATTCTGCTCTGCTCCTTTGCACTCCGCCCTGTTCCACAGTGTTGTTCTTCCTGTGTTCTTGTCTATTTCATTGTACTGTACTGCTTTCCATGGTAAATAATTTATGTTTCCTCACTGCCACCTAGAAAGGTAAATGAACTGTTTTGATGTTCTGCTTTCTCTGTGCTGCCGTATTGTTCGGTTCTCTGTTCTTTTCATCGTATGTGAAAGAGTTTCTGTAGCTACTGTGTGCACAAGTTCCTGTGATTATCAAAGCCCTTAAATCTAAGATTCTGCCCAAAGCCATGCTTTAAACCTTGTGTCTAACTACATATAGATATGCTGTTATAACAGCAGGCAGAACTGTGTGTGAAAAGCAAATTTGATCCTATGTGTATTTTCCTGCAACATGTTTATGTCTTGATTAGATCTATTATATTCATCTCTATTTTAATCTATTCTGTGTGATTCAGTCTGATCCTGTTCGGTTCTATGCTCATCTACTCTCATCTGTCCTTGTTTTGTTGTAATCTGTTCTGTTCTATAGTTCCAGATGATGTCTTTGCTCCAAACTATATATGGAAAGGTTCTTATAATTACCGTGGGAGGAAGCAGCCAATGACCCTGAGCATCACTAGCTTCAACTCCACAACAGGGAGAGTCAACGTTTCCCTTAGCAACAGCAACATGGACCTTCTCCTGTCAGGCATGTTGTTCTTGTAGCCTCTATACTGTATATGCAGTACTGTATATGTGATTTTACATGACACGTCATGGTCATACTGTATGCCATGATTATGCTGCAATACATCATGATGAAGTGCCGTTCCACTGGTGGCACATTAAGTGAACATCCAGCCATTCTGAGACATATGAAGCTCCTACTATCAACACATTTACTGAGCCTCTTTGAATCATATGTGCTGTTTTCTAATTGTGCCGACATTTCACTGCCTTCCTCCAGCTACAATCCTTCTTTTTAATGCTACTGTATACCCCCCCACCCCAAACTCACACATACACATATTCACACACAGACCTCCCAGGTTCCTACAACAGCGTCAGCAGGAGGTTAAGACCCTATTAAAACACAAATCCTGTTGAAGCTAGAACTGGTTTCTGGAGTAGCAGAAAGCACAAACACCATATCACAAAACATGCTGCTATCAGACTGTTAACATGCATCTTGTGGCTTAAAGGAGCAGCTTTAGATCAGTAACAGCTCAAGCTACGCTCATGCAGGTACCAAAATGCCAGTGCCTGGCTGCATAAAACTTGAATGATTTTCTTTTTAAGATTTTTTTTAAAATGACAAGTTTTCCTTACATCAGCACTGCAATTAGAAAAGTAGATCAACATCTTGAGAAACATACTTTATTTCTTTGTGAGAGTGAAATGAGAAGACGACATCGATCTTAGGTCAGCGCATTAAGTACCGAACTGGAGTTGAGACCTGTTCAGTCTGTCTGAGCATAAAGACTGGAGGCAGGAGAAACAGTTGGCCTGGCTGTGGCTGAAAATGTCTTATTGACTGAATCTTGTTTGTTTAACCTATAATTGACCTGAAAAGTAAAAATGAGGATTTGTGATATTTGAACTATTTCTTCTCTTGACTCCACACATGCTGTCAAAGTCCTGCTGTCTCCCAGCTTTTAATCAACGTTTGTTTATTCTGCAGCTACATTCAGATTGCCTTTTTTTTATCTTTTAATCTCTGTGATTTCCAGTCGGACATGAGCAGTCTAATGATCTGTATTCTGATGTGTTTCACTCTGTTATGTTGTAAACCAGTCGTTTATTCTGTCCTCTGTAGGAGTGTACAAGGCTTCTGAGGCCAGGCTGTTATTGCTGATGTACCAGGTGAACTACGTGAACCAGGGAAACCAGCTCAAAGATTCAGCTATCTCTCCAGCCAAAATCATAGAAGACTCCTGGACCATGGATGGATTTGTAAGTCTCATCGGACAAAGAGCAGCTTAATTAGATTCAGCTGAGCTTGATTAAATAAGAATGGATAACACAAGATGTCAGATGATAATGCTTTTCATTGTTGTTGCACTCACCTCTTTCTGTAAAGGCTTTTTATTACAGTGCTGTTAATTATAATAGATAAATAAAGGACAGTCAGACTGAGACATTTCACTGCTCTCTACGTGGAATAATGTTTAAGTAAAGTTAATATTGCATTTGCCATTGTATTTGTTCAGATAATCATTACAAAGTCCTGCCAACTGCCAAACTATCTAAATGGTGTGTTCATCTGCTGAAAGGCAGATCTTATTCTAAACATCCATTTTCATCATGAAGTGCCTGCAGAGTTAAAACCACACTATAACCTACAATATACCAACTTATACACATGCCACAGGCCGTATTCATTATGTGGAGCTCCACTGTGACTGTATCTCTGAATCTAATGAGTTTTCAATCGGGAATTTAAACAATATACTCATCAGACTTAAGAAATGTATCTTTAAGTTGCACATGTTGCACATAAACACAACACATAGTCTCTCCTACTGCTATATGTCTCCTTTTGTCCTCTTTTCCAGGTGTCAGCAGAGCCTGATGGTTCTAGTTACGTATTCCAGGGTTTCATTCAGGGAAAAGACTACGGACAGTTTGGACTGCAGAGATTGGGTAACTCATTTCATTTGCAATATGTTTCTTGTAAGTCAGTTTGGACTCTAAATGATAATTGGTAAAATCTGATGACTGCTTCCAAGAACCTCAGTAATGGAGGCAGTGATCAGGGGGCTTCTGTCTGTTGGCAACAGTGACCTTATTGCTCATGCTGAGTCAGCTTTGCAGATCCAGCATCCCTGCCACAGTTGTCACACATGCTGAACAGTATTACCACAACTACTAACAATACAAAGTACATCCGTTATAGGAGCCTTTATTTCAAGCATGGAACAAAGCTATAAAAAGTGTTCTTTCAGTAACGAAGCACAAACTCTTTTTATCCTCTCTTCCAGTCTAATTGTGGATGATAATAAGACATTTTCTTGTGTTTCATAGGTCTGAATATGTCAGAGAGTCAGAACTCACCGCCCCCTCAGCTTGGTACCAACAGCAGTTCTGTGGCTATCGCTATTCTGGTGCCTTTCTTCGCTCTGATATTCACCGGCTTTGGCTTCTATCTCTACAAACAAAGGTACGGGCTGGAAAAAGCCTGAATGTGTGCCTTTTAAGTGTATTTCTGTTACAGGGTTCATACAAAGTCTTAAAAGTTTGGAAAAGGCTCGATTTTAATCATGTCTTCAAGATTAGGAATATGCTGGATTTCCAATATGCTTGATTTTCAACATGTTTCATCTATACAATCACTCATGCAAAGCAAAAAAAAAATGTAATGCTTGAAAAGAAACGATCCTTTCATCATATTTGTTTGTTGTCTCCTGTCATTAAAATTAACAAAGATTAAATAATCAGGATCGAAACATATGACCAAATTTAATATGAACAGCTGGTAAATGAAACAATGGGTATGAAGGAAATCTGTAAACTATTGTTTGAAATTGCATTTATAATAACAGTGATATGTGATGATAAAGGCTTAGAGATTATTAAAGCCTTTGTTTAGGTACCTTGAAAGTGAAAATTTTATTCTTAAAAAGCCGTCCACACCCTGCTGTTAATGTCGGCAATAGAAAATAGTACCATTCCCATCACTGCATTGTTACCTCACTCCTGTTTTTCATTATTTTGATAGAAACCGTAGAAAGAGCTTTGTTAACATTTGAAGACGCTGTCTGATTGATGAAGACAGTACCTGCCTCAGCGGTTTGGTTGTTCAGGTGCAAAGAGACAGTCAAATCATTGTCTCCTGCAAACTGTGGTGCAAAACACTTCTGTTTAGAAGCTGTTAAATTGGATTTTTCAGAGATATGTTTTAAGCACAATTGACTGGTGTTCGCATTGTTAACAAATGCAAATAACTTCTGTTCAGCTGTTAATATCTCAAAAAAAAAAAAAAAGAAGAGGCTTGCTGAAGGAATTAGTTTTGGATGGGCTGATTGGAATCTCTCAAGGCTTCCCAAAAAGCACAGCGCTCTCTCTAATCCTTCTTAAAGCTTGTTTACTATGCCTCTGCTCCTAAGACTGCATTCACTATTGTCCACTGGCTACCCACTGAAGTTAATATGACTAGGTAATTAGAATTATTTTATCACTCTAATGGTGTACTTATACTTTCTGTGCTGTTGTTTTTCTTCACAGAACCACACCAAAAACTCAGTACACGGGCTGCTCGGTCCATGAAAACAACAACGGCCAGGCAGCCTTTGAGAACCCAATGTACAACACCAACGCCAAGGCTGTGGAGGGGAAGGCTGTTAGATTCGATCCAAATCTAAATACTGTCTGCACCATGGTCTGAGGATTGATTATCCTCACTTGAACTTAATGACTCAGATATCTAATGGGACCACTGTTGGTACGAGGCTGTGTAGGGGAAAGCTGTATGCTTCGACTCAAACCTCAACATCGTCAGCAGCATGGTCTTCTTCATTGATTGCAAAAGACCTTCCGTCCCGGTTCAGAAACCTAATCTCCCCAAGCAGTGGGAAAAGAGTCCACTTGAAACCAAAACACAGCACTGGCTCTTTTCACTCACAGCGTTTTGTACCCACAAATGAAATTTAAGTGAATGCGAAGACAAAATGTCTGCTACCTTTGACAGATGCTACAGCCAGCGTGAAGTCACAGCGAGGTGTGACATCGAGCGAAAGACCCAACGGAAAACAACACCTATTATCTGTCTCTGAACCCAAGAGTCAGCTGGTCATGGATAGATTATAATTTGATTCTAAACCAGACACAGCCATTGTACTTCAACCTCTTATTTAACCCCCTTCACTGGCTCTAATACCAGTAGTAATGATTAAGCCATGACCTGCTTGTCTGACATCATGACATGCCACCATAACCCAGTGCTGAATTTTATATTTCACACAGAGCTTTAGAGAGAAGGACCCACTCTCAGCTCTGTGACCATTAGTCCTTGCTTGGAGAGAGAGAGAGAGAGAGAGCACATTACCGGTGCTCTGACCATGGTTATACATCATGGAGATAAATGGCACTATAAAACTGGGTTGATTTCATTTGTACCATGTTGTCTCTCCAACTGTACTGAACAAATCGTCGCTGTGAGGAACACGGAAGCAAAATGGCCACAGATGGGAGAGTGTGACATGAAGAGGATGTCACAGAAGACACTGTGAGGCAAAGGAACCTGTTTCAAAATATCTGGGTTCCAATCTGACAGTAAAAGACACTGTCACCAGCAGACCATCAGTACAGCTGACTGAGTTGTGAAAAGGAGCCTATTTCTAAAAATGACCACGGAATAAAACACCTTAGCAACCAGACAGGACAACCAGACGCTGGTATTACCAGTCTCTTGTCTTTTTCTATTAAAAAGGAATCTAAAATGGCTAATGCTAGCAGACAGTAGCAAAAGTTGCTTTGAAAAGAGACTAAACTCTTAAGCAAAGGATAAGGAGACGGAGCTATAATCCTAACTGAACTGGGATTAGAGCAAAGAAAAACGAAAAGGAGTCGAAAGGGGAGCAGCGCTAAGAGAACAGATGAGAAGAGACGGACTCATCGAATGGATAAACTGCTCTTTCCCATCCAGTGGATAAGAGAGGAGGCCGAGGAGACAACCCTGAACTGAACTGAGGGTAGAGGGAGGGAGTCATCAGGAGAAAAGATGAGATCTTAACATCCTAACGCGAGCCAATCAGAGCCTGTCTAACCTGAAATCAACTACTGAGAGAGGTCGGCCTTCCTTCTACTTATTGAATCAGATCAGACAGAAAGATGTTCCCCATCCGGTAAATTTCAATGGATTCTGATGAGAAAGACGCTGAATGGACACAGAGGACTCTGATGGACTTCCAAAGAAAAAGACTTTGAGAAACAGAGAGAGCTCTGGCACTAAAGCACATTTTACAGGAACGCTACCTGTACACCCACGGAGAGACGGACTAACGCAGGGACAGCGAGAAAGGTTAGAGGGAAACCGGCAGCATGAGTGACAGACAGAAAAGATGACGGGTACAAAAATCTGGAGAGACGGGAAGACGGGAGAGCAGACAGATGGCATTAAGACCAACACTTAGACACACCAGGAGATAGACAGGTTCAAGAAAGACAAGCAGGGTCTTAAGACTGTTGCAGACCACCGTCCATTTTCTCCACTCCACAGACAGGTAGGCTTAAACACAGATTATCAAGCTTACAGACAGACAGGCTGACAGACAGGAGGCACAGACAGGCATACGCTGACAGACAGGCGAAAAGAAAGACAAACAGGGTTGTAGCCCTACGATTGTGGACACGGTTCCACTGTGATTCTGCACTCTGTGAGTGCTTATCTTCTTTCTTTGTTATTGCTGCAGAATCTTCTGATCTGTAAATCTATTGCATATATATTGGGGAGCATTCACCACCTATATTTTTGTGCTATATATTTACCACAGGGGAGGGGCTGAAGGGGAAAGACGGATTATAGCAGAGTTTTTAGAAAAACAAAAGAAATAAATATCAGAGTAAAAGATACCACAGCTCCGTGCTGTTCGCAGGAGTCACAGACGGTATTTTGGTTCCTCTGTAACATGGAATTAGTTTGCTTTGATTTCTTGTGTGACGTGAAGTTCCTCTCACCATCACTGTCTTTCCCACTGAGGCAATCATGAGTGTCAGTGGTGTTGTTGTTGTCATTGTTGTTGAGATGATGCAAGATTTGCCAGCAACAATCATCTTTAAAATTAATGTTTCATCAAACATTTGTCCCAGATGGCAGATTTTCTAAACCATTAATAGATGGGGTTCGTGCTTTGGCTGCCATTTTTTTTTGCCCCCTCACTAAAGGTGTTGGCTAACATGTCCTCCGTAGTGGTCGCCACAGTGACACAGACAACATTTTAATGATCTGCTGGAATAATGGCAATGTTTTCGACCCAAACTGGTGATATGATGCCACAGAGATTTGTACATCAAAACTGAGCTGATGTTTTTTTTTTAGCTACAGTTCAACAAAGTAAATGTGTTGTCACAGCAATACAAGCATCCGAGCTCTCAAAGGAACCCACATGTTTGATTACACATGGCCAGACTCTCATGTAGCTTTGACTCCGGCTGAAGTCAATGTTTCCATCTTCTCTCACGAGGACATGGTGAAGGTAATGTCAATAAAAATAATTGCTGGTGAACTGTGTCACAGCCCGGCTCAAGGCTGGACAGAGGAGAGGGGGGAGAACACACAAGAGCAGGAACTAAAAAAGAGTTTATTTCACATTAAAATCAACAAAATACTACAAAACTAAACAGAGTGGAAGCAGCTGGAGTCCAGGAGGGTTTGTCAAAGAGCGCTGGCACACAGGGTCCAGGTGACGACCCCCTGAAAGCAGCTCCACAAACCAAGAAACAGGCAGACAGGGTCGTCACAGCTGCCTGGCATGTAGTTTGTGGATGATGGCCGACTTTCAGCCCACGTCAGTCATTTGTGTCGTACAACGAAATGCCGATTCACATTTGTGTTTTTCTACGTAGAGGATTCAAAAGTAAAAAAGGGTGAATTTGATTTGGGAATAGTGGTTTGTAGGATGTTTCTATTGGGTTTGTGAATGTAGTCTAGTTCTAATTTAGTTGCAGAAAACACTGGTTTGAACCTTGTTTGTTCATAAAACCTCAAAGACAAGATGTGTAAATCTTAAATGATCATCTTCACAGGTTCACCTCCAGGTGTTACATCGCTGAGTCTTGGTTTCTCCCTGTGTTAAAGGTGTGTTTGGTCTCACAAATCAATACTGAAATGTCTGAGGTCACATGAATTCTGTTTTCTTTTGAGATTTTATTTGCCCCTGTGCTGAAATCCACATCAATTATAAAGTTGTGTACACTATTTACAAGCCTTTGGTTTTACCTTTTTTGTTTTTTTTAAAGGTTGTACTACCTTTGGCGATTCCTAAGTATCATACGCACATTACATTTTAATGACAGTGTGTGTGTGTGCACTGCTTTCCAGAAGCTAAAAGGCCTTGGATGTCATTTCTTTCAGAAGCGGTAAGATTTGGGAGATGTTCAAGTCAAGTCAACAATTAAGTAAATTCAAACACATAGCCGAGGCCATTGAGATTCAGTATTTCCCCTTGCTAGTGCTCATTTTTATTTCATAATAAATATAGCCTTATAACCTCAGCTCAATGTTCCTTGGCTGGTAGCTATTTTTCAGATCCGATCTGCCACCTATTCTATTACATTTTGTACAGCTGGCAACTTTCACTGTATTTAACCCCTGGAGGCTGTTGTTGCACATGTCATTGGCCTTTCAGATGGTTTCATGTGCCGTCAATGAACTGCTGAGAGAACAGAACATTTTTTGTGTGAACCCTACATAACATCCATATAGTATATTATAAAGGTTTGGCCTGAAAATGCACCATATACAGCGCCTATACCCATTGGTCCCCACATGAATACAGGAATATGCGAGCATGAGTCACTCTTTTTCAGCTTTGGTGCCCATTTCCAGAAAAATGCTTGGTTTAAAACTGAATTCAGTGAGTTTGGGTCCCACACACGATGAATATCAGATCTTTTTAATGAGTCTGGGTGTCAGGGTGAGCGAAAACATCTACTTTGTTTCAAGAACCCCTGCTGCCGTGTCCACAGGCGGCGACAGCAACCAGCTGACAGAAAACTCCTTTTAAAGTCATTATTGATTTAAAGGCAACGGTAGCTGCGGCTTCCTTCTTTATCAATGCTGCGACTGTCCTGCACTGCATCGCTATGGTGACATTGTTTCTTATTACCATTTGGACTAATTGTTGCTGCTGTTGTCGTCGTCGTTGCTGTTGTTGTTGTTTTTTCGGTATGGATCTGACACAGTGCCTACCAAAAACCATGGGACCCTCCCTGTCATCCACACACACACACACACACACACACACACACACACACGCACACATATAAACACACACCTGCTCCGGCCCCTTCATCAGAAGTCATTTTTTTCTAAGCTTCAGTCTATTTTGCCACAAGCTTTTCCTACTGACTGACCGCAATAAGACCCATGTGATTTGAAAGACTCAAAGCTGTTCCTGCCTGGGGACATTGGAAATATTCACCATTTGAAAAAAAAAAGAAGAAATATAGAATAAAAAAGTGTTTTGTACAGAAATATATTTTTATGATGAAATTATTTGTAAAATGTATGAATCTATTATGTAAATTTTCAATGCAATGTAAGATTAAAAAAGGCTAATTGCTTTTGTAAAAAAAACAAAACGTGTCTTGCTTTGCTGTCGTTTACCTTCAATGTAAAGTATGTCACACCTGAACATATTGTCATTTATGGGGAGTGTACACTACAGTGCAGGCTACAGATTTTAAATATATTAAGTCTTCTAAATTGAAGGTCATGAGGAATTTCAAAATTGCTTCAGGCTCAATGGAAAACTAGTTTCAAAGTCAGGGAGAGCCTTATAGGGGAGTACTGCAGGCACAACTTGTATAGTCATACATACACTTTACAGTCTAGCTATCTCACCTTGAGATGAACTCCCTAAACTTCTTCCAGTCATTCACAGTGGAAACCTTATCACTGGGAATGCGACGTTATTTTCGCTGCTGCACCTGTGATTGCTGGTCTGACTGCCTGCGACAGAAGTAGGTAATTGGAAAGCAAAAAATCAGTTTGCATGTGGAACAGATATTACTGTACGTACAAACACTGAGCTTTCTTCAGAGCATTTTTTTAAGCATTTATAGTGTAAACCCATCAGTGAATGAATTATGCTTTCCTGTATCCATGTTTAGGGGTATTTATAGAGAGAAATCTTTGGTCTGACCTTGAACATGTCATACTGTGGAAATCAAACAGAGCAGGTCGACCTTTTCATCTTCCACAAGCCCTGTGCAACCCTGAATCATTCAGCTTTGTTCAGATGGAGAAGTTGAAGTTAGTGTTGATGCACTGGTGCCTTTGGTGGCCTGAAGAGGCATCAGTCATCTTCTGACCAATCAGCTACTGGTTTTACATGACAGTGAAAAAACAATATTTCACCTTTTCTTACTACTACTTAATGTTTGTTTATTTCTCAAGCAACCACAAACTGGCTCAACAGGTTCTTAATTACCACTTATAATGGATAGCAATGCTCAACACATTTCCATAAGTGTATACTACAGAACACCTGCTTAAAATGTACTTAATGTGGCCCATTTTTACCATACATATCATAGAATTATGACTTAAACAAAAAGTGCTTATGACTTAGGCCTGTTTCCATTGGTATAAATGCTCTGAACCCACCTCATAGCTTCCTAAATAATCCAGCTGGGCACAAAGGCAATGCATGAAATTACACCAAATTAATCCAGCACTAGCATATTAAAAAAGTAAATAAATAAGTAATAATAAGATGAGCCAAGGGCTGTTTTGTTTTTCCTCTAAACTTTAATGCCTTACTGTTATTAGTTAACAAGCCAGTTCAATACAGGCCAGCCTTTCTCCTCCACCGTTGAAACACACCATTTCTCCTGCATGCATGCAGCTTTTCCTGTGTGTTCCTGTGCATGCAGTGTTTGCATACTGGAAAGGAAGGATGGATCAGACAAATAAATCTACCACAGAGAAGCTCTTACTGAGCAGAAATAAAGTAAATGGCTGCAACATGCCAGTGAGGAAAAGTGTCAAAAGGTGGGTTTTTATGTGATAATGCTGAAGTAACACTGGCTGGTGTGACATTTGATAAGGCCAGATTAAGATCAACAAGGGAACCAGACAGCTAAGGTCAAATTCAGATAAACTGCGTGTGAGTTAATTGGTTTTTTGCATCATTACTGTGGGAGACAAATGTATGGCTTTCTGCAAAGAGGAATGACTTTCAGAAAATGGAGCCCTGTGTGACATTTACTGACCTCTGCTGGTGGACAAAAGGAACTGCATCTACATTCTTCACTCCTGTGACTGAGCTGTAGTCTAACAAAGGTCGGCCAGCAGCAGAAAACATGATATTATTATAATTATTATTATTCTAAGAAAAAAAAAACGACTATCAAAACATTACACATGCCAATTCTAATTTAAACTAATTGTACAAATGAAATGGTTGGACATCAGTGAATTTGAGAAGATATCATTTCCGGCCACCATCTTTGTTTTGGCTGGTAAGCGGTTAAAAAGTCCCCTGAATAGGGCCGTTAATATTTGCTGTCCGTGTTCATATTTCAGTTCTGGTCGATAAGAAAAGTTTTTGTGGAATTACGTAAGTCAAACGGTACATCAGAGAGACTGACCGGTTATAATCTGGTTACTTTCTACGTGCATCTGGACAGCGGTGCTCAGAGGAAGGACGCCGCCAAAACGACCTCGGATTTGACCGTCAGGTGGATAACTTGTTACAACACAGTTAACAACTACTTCAGGGTGAATGGAGCTCCTTCTAATGTGGACCTGTAGTCAAAATGGTGAGTGTTTTGAACTTGTTTTCAGTTGGTGCTGTTGTTGGCTGAAGTTGTGGACATGTTTGTACGGGTCACACCCGCGTTCTATCTGGCTAACGTTAAGTTAGCTAGCGACGTAAGTTAGTTAGCAGCAGCAGCAGCTAAGTTCACGAACAGCTCGCTAACTCAACTGCTACGTTAACGAGCAGCTTGCTAACTTAATTAACTTAACTATTAAGTTAGCTAACAGCTCGCCAACTTAACTGTTAAGTTAGCTAACAGCTCGCCAACTTAACTGTTAAGTTAGCTAACAGCTCGCTAACTTAACTAATTTTAACTGCTAAGTTAGCAATGTTAGCTAGCCATAGCTAGCTAACATAGCTATGGCTAGCTAACATGTTTAACTGCTCGATGTCTTTAATTGTGTTTGGTCACTGTGGTGTTTTGCTGTTGTCTTGGCATATTCTAATTTATTCATAGCACTTATTAGGCTATCTTAAGAGCAGTGGGGAAGAAGGAGTTGGATGCTTAACTTAAGTGGAAGGAGTAATTCTGCAGTGTAAAAATACTTAAAAACAAACAAAATCTTATCAAAGTAAATGAAGGTGACAGTCAAGTATTACCAGTAAGATGTACCTTAATGCATCAAAAGCACTCATCAAGCAGAGTGGACCCTGTTAGTGTATTATTAGACATTGGTTATTTGCTACTTCTGTATAGGTATTGGCAGCATTTTAGTCAGTGGCAAAGTATCATATTTGTATTGTGTATTTATACAGCTTTGTGTTCAGAATGGCCCTCCACACATATAGTCCTCCCACACAGTTGTTTTTTTACTTACGTTGCCTAATTAGTGTTGTGTGTGACTGACATCTCCCTCACCCTCATGTTGATTTTGTTGTACTTGTTGGAAGGGGCATGCCATCATTATTTGTCTCAACATCATCACATAAAACCCAGCACTGCGCCACCCACATGACACCTAAAGAGAGGTCTAATAAGCCAGGGTGGTTGGTGACACCAGTGTGGGTGTGCAGGGCCTCTTATTCTGAACCTAACTAATAACTGTATCTGTCAAATATATGCAGTGGAGCAAAAAGTACAATATTTCCCTCTGAAATGTAGTGGAACAGAGATAAAGTAAGTACTCATACCTCCAAATTGTTCTTGAGCAAATGCACTTAGTTACTTTCAACCACAGCTGAAGAGTTGAAATGCTTCTCTGACATGCAGGTTTATTGTATTGGAGTGCAGCAACCATATCACCTGTATCACCAAATATCACCAGTAGATTTACATCCATTTAAAACTGAATGTGGATCATGTGGGTACATACATAGTGAGGAAAGCACACATTTCAGAAAGGATGCTAGGAGATGTTGAACTTGTGAAAAGCCAGATTTCCGTTAACCAAAACAATTGATTCAGGCTGAAGTTTTTACATCAACAGGAGTTAAGAGGATCATTAAACAGGAACATAAAACTTTTTCTTAGACGAGCACATTGCACTCACTGCTTCCTCACATCCAGTTTGTAATTTTTCATTTGAAGACAGAGGTCTTTTACCACAGACCTGCAAGACATGCAACTGATCCAGCTTAAAATAGACCACCCTAAATCCTCCCACATGTGAATCTTGTGTTAATCAGTCAGTGTCAGTTTTGTTGGCTGAGCTGCATTTATACCTTCCTTTTTTAAACAGAAAAGTGGCGCAAAGCTGACAGGGAAAGGTTAAAAGTAGGTCTCGGTGTAAGATGGTTGCACTCATCTATTGCTCTATCATGTATAAAGTAACCATGTTGTCAGGGAAACATAGATCTATAGGTATTCTTTGAAAAACTAATTTGGAGTAATGTTGACATTTGTAGTGATTACAGAGCTGCAAGGAGTGTGCTGTGTCTTACTCCTACTGATTTTTCTTAATTTTCTGATGCTCTCATTGGTCTAATTTGGGTCTGAGTGGAGGGACCTGAAACTTATGTATTTTAATTATTGGTCTGTAATGAAAGTTACTTGAATATTAGTGGAGATTGTTGAATTTGTTTGTTGATCAGTTGCTGATGTTTGCAGTTGCTTTTCCTGCCTTATATTTAATTTGCTTTGTATGGCCACTAGATGGCAGTAGCTGACCTCTGTAACTTCTGCTTCAGGAGTTCAGTTTGTTTGATGCATGTGTTGTCGGCATGATACTTCACATTAAGGGGTTTGAGAAAATGATGCACAATGAACTTTAGTCTTTTTGTAACAAAGCGTTTTTCATGAAAGACAAGCGACCCAAAGCTGTTTTTAGAAAACCTTTTTAGAAGACCTTGTGTTGAACACAAGTTTTTGTTTTTGATAATTCACTTTTCACAGACTAATTGAAAGTGTTGTTTTTGGAGTCTGGATGAAAATCAACACTCTTCATCTTTCTGTCCTTCTGGAACAATGTGACCTGTTTTCTACTCTCTGCTCCTGATTGGAGTAAATTAGTTTTTTAAATCAAGATTATTAGAAACATCTGTGAAGTGAAAAAATAAGAAAAAATGTTCAAGTGACAACAAGAAGAATCTTTGTAATACCTTTACTGTTTGACCTTGATTTTGTGCACTGTATGTGATCAGTAGATGGAGCCAGCTGACCTGTGAAACTACCTTGGCAGCCTTTACAGTGTGCCGCCAATACAATGTGTTTGTGTATATACTGTCACCGTAAATACTTACATAGGACTATAACTAGAATAGCCTGGAATATGTTGGTTTCTAACAGACATATGTGAAGCATTTTGAGGTGTAAAATGTCTGAACAGTTATTAAATCCCATTCATATAGACTTAACTAAAATGTGTTGATTGTATTGGCCAGGGAAGATCAGTAGATGGCGCCAACAAACCTCTGAATTGCTTTGCTGGTGATGGCACCATGCAGCTCGGAAGTCTTAGTACTGGTCTTTAGGAACCAAAAGTTTGTCTATTAGATATTGTTTGAATTGTAAATACAGTCATTATAAAGAGAGCTGCAAATCTGTTGTCCAGAAAATAATAATAATAAAAGACTGAATGACAATCACATGAAGACTAAAGTTTTATCAAGGATGGGAAAACAATAAAGCTTGCAAGAAATAAGCCAAATTATGCTGGGTTTTATAGTGATTTCTCCAAAACATTTTTAATTACTTTAATATAAGTTATAGATATTGAAGAATAAATATGTTGTGTTAAGGTTGTATTAATTAAATCATTTTAAATCATCCAACACAGATATTCCTGCGTTAGTAAAGCATGCAAAATTTCCCCCTTTAAATACGAATGCTTAGGTGTTTCTCCACAATAGAAAAACAGTAGAACAACTGATGCACCAGTGTAGCATTCTGTGGTGTGATATCTGCATTTGCTTTGGATTTTTATTGTCCATTTGTTGTCAGTAGATGGAGCTTGATGACCTTTGATACTTGAGATTCGTGTGCCTGAGTTGAAAGCATGTCGTGTATCTCAGTCGAAAGTACGACACAACGGCAGACGGTGTTGCTAAACTTTAGTGCATGCCTTTGAGATGAAGCACATTAATTTCTCACTCAGAAGTCAAGATGAGAGAGGAGAGAACAACAAAGATGAAAATGCATTGACTGACAGCTATGCAAATGAATTTGCTTCTTTCTTGTAAGAATTTTTCTATAATTTTCCCTCTTTCTGAAAATGTAGATCAAATTGAATTTACACAAAGACAGTAGTTAATGGTGTCTATTACAAAGAGCTGACTTTTTCAGCTCGCTTAAAACCTTTTCGATTCTGCCCTCTCTCTGGTCGTGACAGCGAAGGGACAAAGAAGAACACTCAGCCCGCTGTGTGTTAGTCAAACTGGGACAAGCTGAGGCTGCAGGGTCCATGGGAAAAGATAATGACGCAGTGAAGCTCCTCGAGAAGTCCTTTTGTGCATGAAGCCCTTGTGTAGCCATGTGAGTGTAGAGGAGAGTGTGTCGAGAGGGTAATTGCAACAAAGACAAAGACAGAGGCCATAATTTGTCCCCACTGCTGCACTAATGGAGAGAAAAGGTGGTTAGGGATCAGGTCAGCAGATTTAAAGGATGACGTTGATGATGTTCTGTTTAGGATGGAGTGTTTTTGTTTTGGTTTTAGCGTTTTTATTGGGAAGAAAATGTATCCAGCGATTATGAATAATTATTACAACTCTACGAAAGTAGTAAAAGCAATACAATGTAGTTTTTAAACAGTAAGTAAAGCAAAATAAATGCATCTTCATAATTCACATGAATGCATCGCTTCAGCATTCCGTCCTTCATCACCATCTCTTGGAGTTACTCTCATTGGCTGTGAAATAGTGTGTGTGCCTAATATATGAAGCATACAGTCAGACCTACAAAATATGACAGTAAAACTCGTTTTTCTTCTTTCACTTCTTGCGTTGTCTCTCATCTCTCTCATAATCGCTGACAGAGCCTCAGTGCTTTCTTTGCCTGTGCTTCCTGTATTTTCTCTCGCAGTATCCTGGAATCTCAGCTTTCCTCTTTGTGTCTTCTTTCTCCCAGAGACAATGTAACAACCAGAATAAATAAATATGTACATGCAAACACAGATACGCACAAATGCCCCAACCGAATTGATGTGAATTACAGATATGGACAATCTAAAGTTAACACAACCAATAGCCCTGAGAATCTTGAGGAAAATGAGGTAAATTGTTTGTTGGGTATTCTAAAAATAAACTGACCAATAGTTAAAGATTTTTGGTTGAATCACTTCAAAGTGGTCAAACCCAAAAATTCATGCCAATGTTGTAGAGCTGTGTGATATGACCAAAACCTCATATCCCAATATAGATCTTCTCATATCCAGATAACAATACATATCACTATGTAGCACATTTTATGTAAATTCAGTGAATAGATAATTTATATATTTATATCTGTATGTACTTTTATTACATGTTGAATTATATACTCGACATATAAAAGGTGCTTACTCATATTATTATTTTTCTGTTTTTATTTAGAACCTTTGTGCAGATTCTCAGTTAGCCATGTGAAAAGCTGGTTGGTGTCAGAATTTCGCTGTTTTGTGTCTCGTTCACTCTCATCCATGTTGGTTTGTGTCGCCTTCATGCAAATGTCCTGCCTGCATCCGTGTTGTGCAGACGAACGCAGAGCGCCGTCCAAATGGTGAAAAGTATTTCTGTAAACAGTAATCTGTGACACAACACAATAAACGAGCACAATGTGAACTGATAGACGTTTCTCTATCGTCACACGATATATATCGTCATATCGCACGCCCTACAGTGTAGTTTAAACACTCGTCGCTTTTCATTCCTTTGTAAATTTTATTATCCTCTCATTTGAAACTGGAGCCTCTAAACCGTTTCTTCTGATCACCCAGCTTCCCGCAGTCTTGCTCCTGTGACAGAAAGCTTTCCCAGACTTCTCCAGCTTTCTGTCTTCGACCACTCTCAAATCAATCTGGGATTAGGCTTGATTACATGGCTACCCCTTTGGGACGCTTTATTTCAATGAATTAGTTGAGTGAATGAACAGAACTGCAACAGAACGGTATTTTGTACCAGCCACATAAATTATGCATAGTCTGTGGATATCAACCGGCCTTGATCATCTTTTTTATGGTTTGCATTCAGAGTGAGAGAAATTGTTAATTGCCAGCCTTGTCACATATAATCTTGGCTGTGTTTGATGTGCAATAGGAATGCAGTCTATATGTTGGTTATTTATTTATGTGGTGATAGAGATGCTGTTTGTGATGAAATGGAGACCTAGATAAAATGTTTGTGTGGTGTTTTATGTTTTACACTGTATGGTTATTGCTAGAATCATGCCAAGCTGAACAAATAAGAAAATTCATTGATTGCACAGAAAGCAGGGACTGTGCATTTCATCTCGTTTTAATAAGTGTCTGTGCAGCATATATCCAGATCCTGTTGTGTTATATATTCTATGTATTTATCTTTCTTCTGTTTTATTCTTTTCCATGCCACGTCATGTTTGTAGCTGAGGTGATGTTTCATTGTTGTAAGAAGGAATTTTGCAGCAGAGTAGAAAAACGGCACCACTCAATCTTAAAACAAATCTCGCACACTTTCAGCTCCCTGATGGCTATTAAGTAGTGTTAATGTGTTCTCATTCAAGCTGACCACACAGACAGTGTTCATGACCGTGACAAAGGTGTAAATACAGCTTCATAGCTGCATAGTTAGTAGGTGAAGATGATGCAACAGCATTTATACAAACACTCATATTTTTTCCCAGATGGAAATTATTTCACTCACAGTATAATTAAATTCATGTGCATTCCTGAGTTATTATTAAAGGCATATGAATGTTGAAATATGATTGACAGAGGTGCATAAATCTGTGATCAGCATGCACAGAGTATCTGGTGAATCCAAGGGCTTGAAATATTTAAAAATGCAAATTGCATGCAACAATTTGCATATGGCAGTATTTAAAACCAGTGTCCTTGCCTAAAGAGGGTTTTGTAGTAGACAAAGAAAGGGATTATGGGTGGACACCCACCCGTGTTTTGATAGCGGCACCATTGGTCAAGTCAGATTCCTGTAAACAATTGCCTTCTCAAGAGGTTTGATGGTGTATTTAGTCAAACATGTACAGTGCCTTGAAGTGCTGTGACTACATGTAAATGATCATCTGGCTTAGAGGCTTTTGCAATAATATAAGCCTCATCTTCTTTGCCCTTGAAATGAGAAAAATCAAGGATACGAGAAACTTAACTTGTGTTTAGATGCTTAACCAAACTGTCTTTTTATATGTACTGTTTTTGCCTGTCCTGACCAATACAATAGATAGATACTTCTCATCAACGGTGGTAATCGATTAGCATGACATGCTCAGCCATGTCCTACAGCGAGGGGCTACAATGTTAGATTAAATGCCGGCCAGATCCTCATCAGGAAGAAAATCAATGGTTGTTGTTAAGGGCGAATAGTGTCCGAGGGGCGTGGGGGATGGAGGCTTGTAGAGTCACTTTACACGGTGTGTCCTGGGCTGTTCGCACTGTGGCGCCTGCTTGTATTGACCTGGATAGGAAGCCAGGATAAGGAGGAGGGAGAGGGAGAGAATTTGTCACCATAGTTCTCCTTCGCTCCCAAATCCATGTTCACTCACGCTGACTTTGGATTTCTTACGAATCATCACACACCCCTTAATTGAGCAAAAGCACAGCAGAGAAGGTAGATATGCGTTAATGTGCGTGTGTGTGTGTACACATGATTTATCAATTTACCTGAATTTTGAACACTTTAGAAACCAAAACCAACGTAAGTAAGCAAATACTACTAAACACTGTGATACTGTTAAAGTCAAAATGTTAATTTTGTGCAGTTTTACTACAATTCCTGCATCATACTGATACAATAGTACATGTCCTTAACCTTCTTTTCAAATCAGATGTGGTAGGGATGCACTGATCTGATATTAATACCTGACTCAAACAGCTTGATCAGGTATTGCGACAATCAACTGATTTGTTTTATTCAATTCTATATTTGCATCTGCGTGCCTATTTGCACTAAACATTGAAAAAGAGTTTGGATTCCTGTTTATTTTGAATGTTTTGCTTTTACCAAGTTACTTGTTTATACTACCTGTTTGAATAGTGATTTAATTTGTTTGTTTGTGCTAGTTTATGACTTAATTGTGATTCACTGTTTACATGATTTTTCCATTTGTTGCAGTTGTGTTGTTTAATTGGAATTTTAATTCCTGATCAGTCCATTGCTGCATTGAGAAGGTTTACACTTAAAAATGATTCCTGTTAATGTTGATTAACCGTTAATGGTAATGAAGATTTAGAACTGAATGGAGCACAGTTATTTATTATTTTGATAATAAATAACAAATCAGTAAATATACATCTATGTATTTCTTTGTCCAGCGTCTATACGGCTTATTAATTACACACTGATCTCTACTTGTTTTTTGTATTTTGAATTAAACAAGCTATTGCAGTGCAAACAGCTTGCTTTTCCCTATTTTACAGACAAATGCCCTTCTGAAAATAACTTTTCACTCAAGTTTTCATAATTGGAGTTCATGGGCATGCAAACATAGTGTGTGGCATGCTGTGCACAGCTTCACATCAGACACATGGCAACACATGAACAAATAATGTTTTGGTGAACTCATTAGAATATTTTGATGTAATTTATTTACTTTGTTGCATGTGTTTGGAAAAAGGATGCAGTGTCCTTATTGAAACTCTTAACAGCTCAGCATCTGTTTCGTGGCCGTTTCTTTCGTGGAGCATCATCACATCCTTTAAACTCCTCCCATTCTTGGCGGCTACTTGTTTTGAGAATTGACCACTTTGTCTTCCACATGTTGAATTGCAGATGGTCGCAGAAAATGAGTTCATGCTGCACACTTTTATTGATCACCCACAAACCTCATGAAGTGACTCTAAACCTTACAAGTGTATATTAGACTGAAAAGATCAATTAAGAATTCTTAGAGTGCAGCGACTGAAGGAGACCAATCAGTGAACAGTGGGGATTGGTTTAGATAATGTCATGCACTGTTCAACAGTTTGAATTTGTACTTAATGAACACTCAGCTCTCAAGCCTTGAAGAACAAGTACTTGAACTGGACTTTGTAAAACTCAATACAAGTTTTGATGATTTGTCCTGAAATTATTCAGAAACAATATTGCTGGTTAGTTTTTTTTTTGTTATGGATTCTAGTAAAGTATGTGTTTTTGTCCAGTTTGAAAGCCTATAGTAAAACTCAAGGATAGTCTAGGGAGTAGTGTTCATAGTGATGTCTCACTGGTGAAGAGCATGTATTAATATTTTTTTGTTGGTCAGAAGCTGATCCAATCATCTGCAATGTACTTTTGGTTTCCCACCATTAACACCCCTAATGCAAGTAAATGCGTGTTGAGTCTTCCCAGACCACACTGAGCAGAGTGACATTTCTGGTCTGCCATGTGTGAGGATAGTCTCCCACAGCTGCAGTGTTTTGAACACACAAATCATGTGTAGTTGCTGCTCGGTACTGCCTGTCATAATGTTGTGTCACTTCAGCAAGTAGACGCAGCTAGCTGGGAAGCACTAATTAGGTAGCATTAAAACAAAATAAACAGGAAAAAAAATCAATAGTATTACTACTGTTTGCACCAACTGTGAATGGAGCCATTCTTCAGTCAATGCTTTGAACATGTGTATTCCTGTAGTCTTTTAAATAACAATGTAGGAGAATTAGGAAGAAAAATGGCTGTTTAATTTGCTTTTTTGCTCATTTTGCACTTGTCTGGCAGAACTGCTGTCCACAGAACAAAAAGAACATCAATAGAAACAACAAAGACAGTCGCAAATCAGAAAGCTTTATTGTTCATGACATCAAAAAGTTCAGCAATGGCACTTTTTTTTTGTGGTGAAATGTGTTTCTTCTTACTCGCCCTAATGGATACGACCAAAATAAAGAAGTTATCAATAAACTCCCGGAGGTGGTGTAAAAAATGGGGCGTAAACGTGGGCAAGAAAGGAGTCAGGTGTCCAAAAGCTACTCTGATGTCTGACACACTGCGTACAAGGAATGTTTTTTGACCATTACCAAGACCGTAGTTTGAGTTCTTAACATTTCTGTATGAAATTCAACACGATTAACAAAACAGCTGATTTTTGTTTTTAGATAATGGCAATCAAGCAGATTTAGTCAAAATACTGTGTGTCTCACAAAATTGTGCTTGCTTTATTGTTTGTCTAGTGTTGTGTTTAGTTTTAAATGTGGTGTGTCCACTCTATATTTTGAAATTAGGTCTATATTATATTTTCTGTTCGTTCCTTCTAACTGGTCCATATATTGACATTTGACCACATCAAAGTAGCCATTTGAAGACATACAGTTCCCGACAAAGTCTCATGTCAAGATGCGCAATAGCTCCGTTGGTCCACAACACTAAATGTTTCACAATAATGGCTCTAAAATTATGAGAGACTGTCAATGTTAGTGATTCTCTGTTTGCTGTAGCCATATAGGATTGGTTTCTGGTCTGCTTATTTGAATTTGGGAAAACAGGCTATCCTCGGGCAACTATTCTTGGAAATCTAAAAGTATATGAGCAGCTTCCCATTTTATGATTACAGACTATGAATCCCCTTTTCTTAGCAGAGATATTTGTGTTTGGATTCAGATTACAGCCAACCATTTTCAAATGAAATGAAGCCCACCCACGTCAAGACAACCCGAAACGCACTGCCCCCTCAACCCTAACCCTAACCTGCCTTTGCAAATTTGTATCAAATCTTGGCCACATAAACAGCATCATGCTCATGTAATTTTATACACAAAGTCAGTAAGTTTGAAATAAGTTATGGTTTTATAACGGGAAAGGCAAAGCCGACCAGCTTTGTGTCCATAGCAATAATGAGAACTGATGGCCATAACATTAACCTATCGTATTGTTCATCAAGGACACTTTGGTGTTTTTGTGTTGAGAAACATTGAGACATCATTAAAGGAAAACCTTGACATCAACAACAGTTAGCCTCGTCTGTTGGAACTGCACTCCAGGAAATGCTCAGACTCTTAGCCAATCTGATGGTTGAATTCTTTTTAACTGCACTGCGCATCATCAATCAGGTACATAACATAAAACCAATACCATAATGGCTCAGATAACCACACAACACAAAGACAACAATTCAAACAACATACAAGCTACGTGTTTTCAGTGACTAGCCAGCAGTCCAGCAACCGCCACCGCAACAATAGAAGACGTTACATTTCAACTATTTTCTACGTATTTTTGAAATACCTGCCAAATATTGTGCAAATTCACTGAATGAAGATTCTGAAAATATTTCTAAAATATTTCTTGCTAGAAATGTTACCATAACGCATTTGATAAAGAGTGAAAGAAATGTCTGCCACTGTTTGGTTTTCACAGACAGAAACTTGACAGTCATGTGATGTGGACGCAGGACAATAGAACAGAATAGGTGGAAAAATGAAAGAAAAAGTATCTTATAATTTTCTAGCTGTTCTTGTGAAGCTGCTACATTTTGCGCTGTGGGCCAGTGTAGGTATTACACATTTTAATGTGACAGGGTTGCAGTTCATCTTTTAATCAGCCTGGGTGGCATTCCCATCTCAAAAAAGAGTTTGACTGGGGCTTAGACGCTATGCTATAGATCTGCTTAAAGGCAGTCACACACTTGAATATGTGTCAGCACCTATGAACAAAATAGTGGAAAAATGGTCTCATCATCTCAACGTGTGTTTTTCTCTTCCCCTGCTCGACACACCTCACACCCGACTCTCGGCTCCACGACTCTCAAGGACAAAGAGGGAATGACTTCACTGTTTTGCTGGTGTGTGTCTTGTGTTTCTGGGGCAACAGGGAGATTATTACTGCAGTGAGAGCCTTAGGTGCTGCTGGTGATGCCAGATAATTATGCATAAACAAACGAACCTCCGGGAAAAGGTGTGCTGCCATGGCTCTCAGGCCATATCAAATGGCAGAAAAGAGAACCAATGAGAGCACAAAATACAGTTTATGCATAATTGAAATTCTGAAGTAGTGGTAAAAAAAATGATACAACTAAATTATTCTGAGGCTTCGGCATGTTTTCCTTTTCTCCTCCTTTGAAAATAAGCATTTGGTTAAAGGTTGTTGATTACAAATGGTGTGCACTATCCTGTTATTACAGATACATTTACAGTCATCCTAAATTAGGCATCAGGTGTCTTTACAAGATAACATAATACTGTGGGTATTGCCTACAGTATAAAACTAGATGTTTGCATATTACATAAACTTATTACATTATGCTTCCAAATTAATGAATACTGTAAACTCTTATCTTTTTTGCATTATTCAGGTGTAGAGGGTGTGTGTGTGTGTGTTGTGGTCCTCAGAATATTTTCTGTCTTTGGAAAACCTTTAGCTGTTTTAAACTACATTAATTAAGATGTGTGTGTGTTTTTTTTTTTGTAAAAAATAAGACTTTCAGTCTTATTTTGTTCTAAATTTGTACATCTTTATCATTTGGCTTACATGACACAACACATTAGTTGCCTAAGAGAGATGTAATTTTTCTGAAGAAGAAAAAATGTTTAATAATTATACTTCCAAAAGAAATGTTCCTCAGTGTCCTATCTGTTCATTGCTGACAGTCTGTAATTGATTCAGTTATGGGGCAGAGCAAATTCACAATGCAAGACAAGGAAATAATACATTGTAGAAATGTAGTGACAAAAGTGCTTTGAGTAACTCACACAAATGAGATTTTTTATATGGTGGTAAGCCATCACGATGAGAGCTCCTCAGGGTTGACACGTTTGAGTCATCAAACAATCAGATGTAATGTTACATTCTGAAAAAGTATCTGCTTGATTTGATGTAATCTGCAAAAAATCTGCCATTTGCCTTTTTCGTGCTTTTACTGGCAATTAAGGTCTCATAGGATGCAAGGCGTGTTTAAACCTGTGAGTCAACTGAAACTGCTGTGAAGTGCTTGTTAACAAGTGATTTATGAGTCTGGCTTATTACAGGGAGATTTCATTGATTTGTGGAAATTGCTCACCCCCGGTTAGTGTGTGCTTTTCACAGTACAAGTCGGGAGGTTGGTCAAAACTGATTTACTTAATGTTTAATGAGTTTTGTTATAAATCTTGCAGTCACAAACACATGGAGGGGCTCTGTAGTCTACTGTATGTAGGAGGAAGATGCAGTAACATATCCGGACACACAGACAGTGGAGAGTTTTGAAACATCCAGAGAAAACCTTAAAATCATCTCCCTCTTCTAAGTACCCTGCAGTTTGTACCCTCCAATTTCCCTCGCTGGCTTCATGCTTGCTTTGTCCAGAAAAACTCTTCTCCTTCATCGTAGCGTGGGGGATCTCCAGATAAACCAAACGATAGGCGGAGAAGGACCCGCTGGGGTGTGGGATTGCTTGTAGAGAAGCACCCGAGCGCTAGTCTGCAGGATTTGTTTGACTCGGGTAATTGAAAGTGTTTTAAACTATTATAGCAACTGGAGGGCTTGTTTAACTGTCGAGCTGCCAGTCAAGCGGGTGGGCCAAAAGCCCGAGCCCGTCAAGGCCTGTCAGTCAGTGGAAACGAGAAGTGTCGGCTTAATGGATTTCTCCACACCGCTCTGTCTGCACACCCAGCAGAGCTAGCAGGGAGGGGAGGGAAAAAAATAAAAATCAATGCATTGTCATGTGTGAGTGTGTGAGCCATCAAACGACCAGGTGGATTGGAACTGTATTTGCCTTGTGTCGATGTTGAGATGCAATACTGGGAGTGAGCAGGAGGCGTTGGTTCGTGTGTGTGTGTGTGTGTATGTATTTGTGCCTGTGTGTGTGAATGCCTTGCCTGTATCTCTTACACCAGTCTGCACGTGTGTGTACGTGTGTTGCAGTTGTCTAAGAGGAGCAGGCTTTCTGAGATAGACAGGCGTTCTCTGCCTTCTCTAGAGGCTTTTGTTGTGATTTGAGGTGTAAGAGGGGTCACATCACCCTCAAAACAAGCTGGCTTTTCATCGTGGTCTCTCCACAGGTGAAAAACTGTGTTTTGTATGTGTATTTCTTTTGTGGTGTTCCTGATGTATGTCCCACTCATCAGCACAGAAACTGTTCACTGTTACTGGAGCAGTGAGCCAGATGCTTATTTTGTTAGTAAATGTCTTTGTATATTTATCTGCTGAAACTAATTAATTGACAACTATTTTGAAGTCTTTAGAGAAATGCCTCACGTTCATTTGTTTCAGTGTTTCCAGTGAGAGCTGGTTTTCCTTGTTTAATGTGACAGAAAGGCTTTTGCTCTGTTGGTAGGACAAACAAGACTCTAGCAGACGTCACACTGGGCTCTGAAAAGGACATTTTTCAAAGTTTTTGGATATTTTGGAAACCAAATAATTAATCTAGCAAATAGACCCAAGAATGCAATTGTTAGTTACAGTTCTGAAGCTCTAGAGCTATAGATACTAATGATTATTTTCATGGACCTCATTGAGCTGTTAATTTTTTCAATTAATTATTATTTCTGTACCATATCAGAGAAATCTTGACCCTGAGGTGTTGTCTTCAAATAGCTTGTTTTGTCTGATCAACAGTCCTAAAGCTAAAGAAATTCAGTTGCAGTGAGAAAACAGACAAAAGCTGCAAATCCTAACATGAGAAGCTGGAAAGAGGAACTTATGTGGCATTTTTGCTTGATGAGGAACTCAGATGATGAATCAATTAAGACAATTGTTGTTGATTGGCATCCTGTTGGTCGCCTAATTGTTTCAGCACTATTTATCTATTTTCACATCTATGTTAGAAAAGTTCTCTTTGTTTTAATCACAAATGACCACGTTGAAGGCAGCTTTTCTGCACTGTGGAAATGGCTGTTGTGTGTGTTTGATGTCAACATGCCACACGAGATTGGTGCTTTGAAGGCACTGTTAATAGAGGCCATTTCTGCCTGACACAGCACTGACTGATTGCACTCATTAGTAGCAGTGATATGGGTTACTAACTGCAGAAATATGAAATGGAAACCACAGGCACATTTAACCATTTGGATTTGGTCTTTAACAGTGTAATTTCCCAGACTTGCTCTCTAATCTAAACTGGTGTGTGAAAGGAAGTGGTCGGCTGATGTATGTCTCTCCAGTATAGCAAGCCCTGCTACAAGGCACGGACACAACCAAAGCAGTCACACACTGACACCTTGCACACAACGCCCCACCTCGTGAGCGCCTCAGAGAAATATTTATTCTATCATTTCTAGTCTTGGTGGCAGCGAAAGGCTGTCATGGCACGTACCTTCACTTCATCGCAGTACCACCTTGTGTGATTTATAGCCAGCAGATCCGGCTCCAGCGCCATCATTTTCAGCCGCCCCGTCTTTTATCTCCACCAAATGATCGTATTAACCACCGCCAAAGACTAACACAAGGCAGAAGGAGATGTCTGTGTTGAGCTAAACCAGACTACCCTCTGAAAGGCATCAAATCATTTCACCATGTTGAGAGCGAAAAGTGGTAATTACTTGTAATTGGGCCTTCAAATTTTTCTCTCGCTCGTCCCTCTTTTGCTAAATTGGATGATTTCCTTTTTTTTTTCTCTGGAGGGATGATAGATACCTCAGAACCTTTGAGGGGGGCCAAAATTGAAAACAGTTTTTGTTCCATTTGAAATGTATCATTGTATGTGCTCTTCGCTTTCACATGCTCACATACACAGACACACTTGGGCTTCCTCAAAGCTTTGATATGTCTGAAAGAGGCATTACTTACTACTTAAACGGCTACATTTTCTTTTACGTATGACCGCTCTCTGTAGCTCTTTTTCTATTTATGTAATTGGGAGTTAAAACGGACACACATCTCTTTTTGTTGTTTGTTCACGTCTCCGAAAGGCCAAAAAACACTACATAGTCAGTGTTTCCACAAGCATCCCCCGACAGGATGGTTATGAGCAATAACATGGCTAAATATTTGCAGAGTCGAGTGTACAAAGCTGTGTGCTCTCAGTGTGAAGGCTTTTAATGTTCATCCTGCTCTGTTGATGAGTTGGCAACTTGGTGCAAATCCTGCCTATACAATGTTCTGTGTTTGAATCACAATCTTTTGTTTTGTTGCTCTTCTTCGTGCTGCAACCAATGATTATTTTAATTATTTGTTGGTCATTTTTAATTGAATGATTATTTGTATAGTCTTTCAAATGTTTGTAAATTCAAATAGCTTATAATAAACCCAAAGATTTTCAGTTTGCAATGCTATAAAAGTGCCACTTCCTACATTTTACTAACTGATTTATCGACTAATCATTTTAGCCGTAGATCACCTCCTTCTCTTTAATTTCTCCCATTTGAGCACAACACTAAAGGCTAAAATAATCACTGCTCAACAAGAGAATCACTACAACTCAGTGAAATGAGTCTCAGCAAACATGTTGTATTAGTTGTAACATTTTGTACCAATAATCCAAGTTCTGTCTGAGCGATGTAGAAGATGGCCAACAGAAAATATCTAATTAACTCAAACAACTTATTATAACACACAAACAGATGGTTTGGAATTTGCAATGCATGAAATGTACATAAACATTTGTAATTACTGTGAATGCGTCCATGTTTTAACACATGCATAAATAATCAAATTATTGAACAAGATTTTGAGTGGGAACTTGCTCTTTTCCACAAGACCAGGACTCAAATAATTGCTGTGTTGCTCAGTTTAAAAGAAAGACAAGAAAATGAGTAAAAAGGGGGTAGGGAAGGAATGTGTGGCAAAATGAAAGCAAGGAAGGAAGACAGCCAAAGATTTGACATAGTGCTGGAGGAGTATTTCCTTCTTGTCTGACTGAATCAAGTAGTGGTGTCTCAGCAATATTTTAATCGTGCTCTTGCATGGAGCTGCTGTTGTTACAGTACTGCATGTGTGTTCCCCTGTTTCACACACACGCATATTAAGACACACTGAGAGGACTTGTGAACAACTGACCTTGTGTAACGTTTTTAGATTATAAAGCTGAAGCTAGAGGCAGACAGTGCTCTGCTCTGGTGTTTAAACTAATAGTAAAGAACACAGAGGTTCCACACTGAGTAATCCAATTTGACCTTGTCTATGAGATGACGGTCCATTGAATAACATTCTTCTAAGTACGGCTCTGGCAGAACATCTCATGACCCACTTTTAGGGGCTCAGCTCACCAGCTGAAAAACACTGTTCAATGACATTCAGGGAAAAAGAAGACAGAAAAACTTAACTTTGAAAAATCTCTGTGAATGTAACACCAAAGCAGATTGCATTTATCTCATCTAATATCCCCTTTGAAAAGAAATGCTCAACACGGCAAAGAGAAAACCCCCTTTAGAGGAAATGGGAATGGCTGTGTATATTTGATACACCGTATGGCTGTGTGGACATTGTCGTCTCTCACTCTCCATATGCTCAGTCTCACTTTTTCCTCACATTGGAGGACTGTGTGAGGCTGAGGGTAAAGAGCTCACTGTGTCCTGCCAGCAGTGGAGACATCAAAAGGGGCTATTTGGCAGAAGTTGGGGGGCCTGAGCACATAGAATTGCTGCAGGAATAACACAGAGTGAGATGTTATTATTATAAGTCTGATTTAGGACTATTATGGAGAAGCTCTGTGGGGGTTTCAGTGCTAACCACCCTGACACATGCACACACATGCACACACATAAAATGCACATCATTTACATATGGACCTCAGTGGTGCACATTCATAAGAACAACTTAGAAAATACACATGACAACATGGCTTATGTTGTTGGCTCAGATTCCCAGTATGGAGGGAATACTGCAACACACACACACACTCACACTCACACACTCATATGCACTGGCCTTGGAGGGAGATAGATTTGTACACTCAGAAGGGAGGGGTGTGAGATTGTCTGACGGCGAGTAAATCACATGTGACAGAACCCAAACTCAACCGAGGTGTGTCTCTTGACATGGTGTGATGGGGTGCGCCCTAATGCATTACTGTCCACCAGGGCTTTGTGTATGTGGACGCTCATATGTGTATGTGTGCGCAGGCGAGCATGTGTCAATGAATGTGTGTTTGTGTATGCATCTGGGTCCTCTTTACTGCGATGTTGTGAGCAGCCAATCATTTCTTCCAGTCTAATTAGCACACATGTAAATCCAGGCTAACCGTGGAGCTCAGCCAGAGACAACCAACTGCGACATGGCAACTGCTCACCATGAAGGGGGGGTGGCAGCTCTATGTTTGCGTGTGTGTGTGTGTGTGTGTGTGTGTGTGTGTGTGTGTGTGTGTGTGTGTGTGTGTGTTTGTGTGTGGTTTACACAAGATTATACAAGTGTAAGAGGGGTGTCTGCCACTGGTGACCAATGAGGGCCAGTCTGTGTTGTCACAAGTGCTCATATTGGACCCCCCGCTGCCACTCACTGTTTGACCATCCACCGCTGACCCTGTTAGGGGAACCATCACCACCACCAGCAGCCACCAAGCAGATTTCGCAGGACAGTATGACAGTATGACACAAGCTGTACTATTATAATGTCAGTACAAACTGTACAGTCAAACAGTATTTGACTTTAAGGCTGCCAATAATTTTTAGGCCCTGATCTGGTGACAAATTTTAGATAAACCTTTGTTTGTCTAAATTTAACAAGAAGCCCCATTTAATGATTCACTCAGCTCTAAGAAATTGCACAGTTCTTCTGTATCAGACACTGTTAAGGACACACAACTGCACATGGGTTGGGGTGGGTACGTATCACACCTGATGTAACAAGACAGTGTTTCCTCGTTGGCACTGGGGGGGAGGGGCAGGAAAGGATGGAGGGACGCTGGATCAGAGGGAATAACGACAGGAAGAATAAACACATGAATAAATAACAGCAAAAGGCAAACAGAGCCCAGCCATCAGTCCGATTTGGCCGAGCCTTGTCGCTCGCTTGTTCACTCACAGCTGGGAAATTCACGGTAACTTGGTTTGGTCGAGGAGGGGGAGAAAGAAAGTGTCTCTGAAACATTGGACTCACCTCGATGTCGGCGGCCAAATGCATGTGGCAGATGTCAGCATTCAGATTTTTTTCTCCTCATAGTGTTGGACTGCGGCAAAGAAGGAGCTGTGCTTGCTGTGTGTGTTTATGTGTGTGTGTGCATGCATTTGTGCATGTATTATATGTTTATTTGCAAGTATTTCTATGTGTGATAGATGTGGAATAGGTCAAAAAAGGACAAACGAAAGACAAAATGATAAAATTACAACTTAATCTGTGCTTGCAGCTGAAAATTAGTTGAAACTTTTGAAACAGTGTATGAACATGAAGTGGCAGTGAAAATGGAAGCCTGAAAGAAGAAAGAAGTTTCAGATTAATTGTAAGCGCTGAATTAAGTTGAAGTGTTCATTTTTGTACAGTATAGAAGTTGAAGCATCGATTGAAGTGCTGAGAGGAGTTGAAGATTCAATGAAAATTTGCAGCACTGCAATAATCATAATAAAATGAGCCGGATGTGTCAGCTGAATTGTATTCACTGAAAGCAGATGAATCCTCACTAGAGATGAAAACAGTGGAATTGTCAGCTGAAGCATAAGATGTGAAAACGGGGATAATCGAAGTTGAGGTATAACCACTCAAAGCAGTGAATATGTCGTTGTGTTTAATTGTGTCACCTTATTTGTAACATTAGAAACTAAAACAATGATTGTTATATTTAATTCCTTCATCAAAAATTGCTCATAATTGATTTTTTTGGCTGGTTGTAGTGTACAGTTGTAGCAACAGCTTTTAATTTAGGGACCCTTTAGTATTAGTACTCAAACTTTTATCGCTCTCAGTCGACCTTCAGGCTTTACATCTTATACTTGGTCAGCAAAAAGGTGCAAGTTCAGAAGTGTACTGTATGAAGATAAGAATGAGGGGTGCTCCCTAATGTCTGTCCTCCCTCCTGAAGGATTTAAGTTTCTTTGTTATGTGGGGATAGAGCGGTGATGGGTCAGACTAGTGGAGAGGAAGCAACATTGCAAGAAATGCAATATGATAATAATATATAATATTGTGTGTGTGTGTGTGTGTGTGTGTGTGTGTGTGTGTGTGAAACATTCACTCACAAGTTAGTGGAAACATTTTTTTTCCAGGATCTAGCCGACAGTTCAGGCTCTTGTATGGAACTCCCAGAGGAGAGCTATAGGGATCTTTTCCTCTCGGCCTCTCTGTGCACACAAGCAGTAATAAACACACATCTTACATATATATGTGTGTGTGTGTGTGCGCGTGTGTATGTGTCTGTGTGTGCCTGTGTGTCTGCATGGCTGACTCAAAACCGACCCTTTGAAGTGAAGTAACGATGAGGGGAAGTTAATTACGTCCCATTATGCAGGCTGGGTGCGACCATGCACCAGTTAAGGCCATGTTTTTCCCTTTAATTAACTAGAAAGGCAAGCGCTCGCCTGTCAGGAAGCTGCTAAAAGAGCATTTCAGAGGAAGAAACCCTCGGGGCGCTGATGAGAGGGCGCTAGGACTGGCCACATGTTAATGGCGAGGTGTTAGCATCTTAAACCGCGTTATCACTCGCTGGTCTCAGTAGTCTTGCGGAAATTTGCAAAGGGAAATCTCGGGGATGGTCTCCAGGGGGAGACTAGCAAAGCTCCTTGACTTTGAGAGTTGATGCTCCAGTACTACAAAGTGTACAGGACTGGAGGAAGTAAAGGAACTTTTTTAAGTGCTTAAAAAAAGAGCCGAAAGTGCCTGAGCGGTAACTTCTTAATTAGGAAGTCCCTTGGATGGCTTGTGGATATGTAGCCAAACTGGAGAACTTTGGAACCTAACATCTCCAGCTTGAGATTAGTTTCTCAAGTGCGACTCCCAGGTTAAAAATCGCTCCATCAAAGCTACAGATAGATACATTCACAGATGAAGAACGTAAACAAATTTTAAAGTTTCAGCCATCAATTTATTCACCCTAGTAGATATGTAAATTTTTTAAACTTAAATTAAAGAAGGAAATACTCTTCACAGATGTACTTTTGAAGAGAGCATACACATAAACAAATATATCAAGGTTTGGAATACATGTAAAACTGATGCTTGGGGGTCATAATGTCAAAACATCTATAAAGGAGTTGGTGCCAAGACTTTGGAGTAGAGAAACAAGGTATTTTACAACCAAATTTGTGGTAAAATTGAAAAGAATGTGGCTTTAAGATAATGTTTTACAAACATGATGCCTGTGTTTCACACAGCATCAAAATCAAATCATATATCGCAGTATTTTTTCTATAACAGATTTTAGGAGTGGCGCAATGACCAAATGGGGTAACTTGACCAATACCAGCCACATTTTGGTAAACCACTGATATTTATTGCAGTAAGCACAGGACAAAAAATGTCTTTGTCTTATCCCACTTGTTATCAGTATGCTATTCCTTCTTACAAAAAGTCCAAATGATGCATTGCATCTTTTACTTACTTTTTTTTGCTTTCTATGTTTTTTTTAATGTATTGTAGTTGTGTATTTTGCCTGGACCCTAGCTTTTGAAATTTGTAACCATTTCTGATCTTAGTGAAGCAATCAGTTCCTGTCTAAGTAGAATGTTGAAGAGTGTGGTTTGTATTATGGGGTCAACACTTGAAGTTAGTGGTAAGTTGATTATATGTAGATGATTTTGTTAACATTGTTGGGCAATGATGTTGCGGTTGTGGATTTGGTCATCCAATTTACCAACTTGTCATCATATTCAGTTGAGCTTGGAAGTAAAGCTGCCTGACAATGAAATCAACCCCTCTTATGTACTGACACCTTACAGTTAACAGAGGACTAGTGTGCAGATTTAAAGTAATTTCCAGCAGACAACAGCTGAACATCTTATTTTGAGCACCTTGTTGAAACTTCAGTGTTCACCTGATAGTTTCCATGACTGTAATTTAGCTTTGTTTGCCATGTTCACTCAGAATATACACATTCAGGCCTTGTAACGTCGGTCGCTTGAGAAGTGACATGATTGCGAAGAATTAACTTGTCAGATGCTCCTGTTGCAGGTAACTAAAGCTAGCACTGCAGTCTCTTTAATTGGTGTGTGTCTGTCTTTTCTGTGCTGCGCTCAGTAGGATAGGGATAGTCGCAGGGACGCCTGCTTCTAAGGCGAGCAATTAGACGGAAAGTGACAGCATGAAATATGATGATTACTGTTATACAAAAGGCACATTTATCGAATCCAGAAGATAACTGGGATAACAGCGTTTTTTTTTTCTGCCAGTGCTGTTATGTTGGTCACTTCACTCAGCTAATGCCCACTGATGATTCTCAGTCTTAAAGGGCCTAAGTTGCCTCTTCCATTTTCCTGACAGCTGTAACACTGCTCCCAAAGAAGTTGGAATGCTGCGTAAAACATCAGTAAAACAGAATGAGGTCATTTTTTTTAATGGAAAACAGTACAAAGACAATATATTTAATGTTTTCCCTCTTGGACTTTTATGTAAATATCTGCAAATTCTGAATTTGATGCAGCAACATGGTTCAAACAAGTTGGGACAGGAAAGTTGTGAAATGCTCCAAAAACACCTGTTTGGAACTTTCCACAGGTAAACACGGTTGGGTAGTAAAGGGACATCCTCGAAAAGCTCACAAGCAAGGATGGAGTGAGGGTCACCACTTTGTGAACACACGATTGTATGAAGGATATGACTACATGGACTCAGAAACACTTCGTAAAACAGTTGTCGGTAAACACAGTTTGTTTGCAAATGACTGCATTCTTGTTTTATTTATGTTTTACACAATGTCCCAACCTTTTTGGAATCTGGGATGTAATATTTTGTCTGATGTTCATCTAGGATCATAGATAGATTTTGAATTGTGATATCAGATACAGATTACCACAAATACGATGTATTTTTCTTTGCTTGGGTCTTATCATGAGGAATCGACTGTCAACATCACATTTAATACAGGACACAGTCAGTTCACTGATCACCATTTTCATTATAACTCATCAGTGAGGAATTATTCTTGTTTTAGATGCTTCTAGCAGAGAAAAGAGAGCTGACCCCAAATCTTTATATGAATGAAGGTATGTTCTTACCAGTGCATGTACCATTGTTAAGATGAAAACGCAATTCACAGAGCCTTCATGCAACAAGGTTAATTAACATGATCTACATGCAAGTGATGCCAGTATACAATACTGTGCACTACCAAAGGGTGGTGCTAACCACAAACTGAATTAACCCTCTGTTACACACACATACACACACGTTTGAATCTAGAATTCCTTCACTTAATTTATATGGTCACAATAAAATATATATGTACTCCACACATTTTTACACATTTTATATGCATTGCCCGATATTTTTAGCTTTAGCAGCAGGAGGTTTAGATCATGCCACTGTACACACACACACACACACACACACACACATATGGGGGTACACACTCTTTTTCTCACTCTCTCCACACATATTGACCGGTCTGGGGGCCAATGACTGTGCAGATGACAACTGAGTTGTTATTAATGGCCTCTGCGTTCCAATATATCCGTATCTGTGCTGGGAAAATGGTCTGTAGCCTGCCCACACTCCTTCCCCCACACTGGGCTCCAGCTGTCTGGCTCCAGTGTGTAAAAAGATCCAGGACTGTCTCTCTTTTATATCCTCTCATAACCTCTTAAAAACCAAGGAAAAGCAGGGAAAATCAATAATAAAAATGCTTCTGGAAGTTTACAACTCGTTGATAAATGTTACGAGAAGTCTTTACAATACAACACATTTATTCTGCGTGCTCTGGTGAGCAGAGGGAAAGTGCATTTCAGAAGAGTCACACAATTAATTGACATGAAATGAATTTCTTTTCAGTGAGGACAATTTTCCCATCCATTCCCAGTTCAGTAACTTCTCTGCTGGTCTGGGATTATTCTGTGTTAAGAAACCCTGTAGTTGAATTCAAAGCGAAACAAACAATGGCAGCAGGAATCATTGAATGTGCATCCTGCGTGGAAGAAGAAGAAGAAGCATGTTGAAGGAGGAGGAGGGCGTGCAGCTTCACACACTGTCCGTTTACTCCAGCCAGCCATTTTATTCGAACAGTGCTCACAGTATAGTCTTACATCTCATGACACCAACCCTCCTTCATCTGATCGTCCATAACCATTATGTTGTTTTTCGCTCTTCTCCATCCTCTCGTGAATGTCGGGAGGACTGCGGCCGTGTCACCACCATGACTGCTGCTTTTCCTCTCCCCTGCCTCAGAATTCATGAGCCTAATAATATTGCATCCTTCAACCTTTCAGTTTCTTATGCATCTTTATTAATGCACTAATCATTTTCTGCTCATACTATGCCTTGGGTGACTACTTCATTTTTATTGTCTGTGTTGGTCAAATCAAATAAATTAAGATCTAATTAGAGCCCATCTGATTTGATGATGTTGCAGCTGTATCTCAGGTGCTAGTAAGGAAACAGACATGTCTGTCTAAGGAATCAATTCTTGTGTACTAATAGTGCCAATGCTCCTATTAGTCAAAATGCTCCTGTTGGTCAAAGCTATTAGTTGATGAATCATTTACTAGATTGGCTGAAAATTAATTGGCAATTGTCTTATTTTCTTCAAGTTTTGAACTTGTGGTTGTGGGGGAAAAGAGACTTGCATCACCTTGAGCTCTGGAAAATTCTATAAAGAAGTTTCACTTTTTTCTGATATTTTATGGACCAATTATCAGTCAGTTAATCAGGAAAATTATTGGCAGATTAATCCATAATGAAAATAATTCCTTAAGTGTGAGTGTGAGACCATTCAATGTATATTAAAAGATTTGAGTACATCATGCAGCTAACCACCCTTGTGGTGAAAAATCATGGATTGTTCCTTATTGCTCACTCCCTCTTCCTCTTTTTTCTCTTTGACACACACGCACACACACACACACGCACGCACACACACACACACAGAGTCCACAGCATCTATTTCTTTGAAATGTACCAAATTAGTGGGTAGCAACCGAACTATAGTGCAGTCATTTTTACCCTTCCTCTTTATCATCCCCATTCTCATTTCATCCTTTACAAACAAAGCATTTTCTCTGGCTTCTTTCTGTCCCTCTTTCTCACCAGTGTTTCCCCCTTGTCAGTTCCTCTTTCTCTCCTTTACAGCCTGCTCCCACTCTCCTTCTTGACTCTCCATCTTGGTCTATTCTTCTTGATCCACTGTCCTGTTTCTATTTCCCTCTCACTCTTTCACTCTTCTCAGTCCCTATCCTCCATCCCCCTCACTCTCGGTCTCTTTCACCCCTCTCTGTCTGTCTCTCTCTCCGGATGGGTTCCGGCTGTTGAGCTGGTGGGGCTGGTGGCTGGTGTGACGGCTCGGCTGTCTGGTGTCGCGTGCGATCAGGGCGGACGTCGCGCGGCGAGGACGATCGGAGCTGAGCGCCTCCGCCTCACCGCGGGTCACCTTTCACGGGCAATTAGTGTCGGAGCAGAGGCGCGCTCGCCGCTTGTCGGCCTCGCTTATTGTGAAGATCAACGGCAATCAGTCTCCACACTCCACTCTGCACTCTCTCCTTCGCTCCTTTCACATCTCTGCTTCCAACCCTCACTCTCTCTTCCCCCTGTCTTTGTTTGTTGCCTCTCTATCTCTTTGAGTTTTCCCCCGATGTGCTTTTGCAGCTCTCTGGCTAATGGCTGCTGTCTGGCAATATGTTATCCGACTGTTCAGCTCTCTCTTCATTATACACTCTTTGACTTATTTGCCACTTCTGTTGAACTAAAATCATATGATGCCATAACGACACTCCACAACCCAATGCTCCTCTTTCTCTTCTCTGCACATTATTTAATTCACTTCTCTTTCTCTTTAGCTGACTTTGCAGGATACTCCCTGTGTTTTCCTCTCAAGGATTTTTCTCCATCTTTCTTGTTGTTTTACTCTCACATCATCAATCTGTGTACATCCCTGAGTCAAAGGTTTCTATTTGCACCAAGTGATCCCATATTTAGGCCACAAGCTTCTCCAGACCCCAGCATTTAAAATTCATAATCTTTCAAACTTTGACATTTGTATTGGTCTCAAAAATGTGACGGGGCTATATAAAAATAGGATTAGTTACAGTGACGATTTGTATCATAGGAAGGCTATTTTATGCAAATCACATACAGTATAGAATAATGATGTTCAATGCAATAGACTCTGTTCCACTGATATGCAATGTATCCGCCCAAACCTTAACATGATCGTGTTATCGTGGGATAATGCTTCTTAACTACTAAAGCAAGCCAGAGCTTCAGAAAAAGAATCACCTAAAATCTTGGGTACTTTGCTTGTATTGCATTTTCTATAACTTTGAATATCTTCTAATGCTGTGAGTGTGTTTTAGTATTTGCTTCGTCCACATCCAGGCTTCAGGGTTGTGACAGTGAAAGCTATTTTTCAACAAAAAGGATGCATGTCACTGTGGAACCGCAGGCCTGGTGTGTACAGTATGTGTGTTTGTGTACATTGCCTGAAGTTGACTTTGTGCGAGCCAAGTGGAAATCTTGGATGACACTGTGGTGCTGCTGTGTCAACGGCCGGAGAAGATACCGATCTGATCACGGTCATTTGGGCATAGTTTTTCTTGTAAGCCGATATTCACATATTTCTATTTTTTAGAAGTTGGCTACATAGAATTTTTTCAGTATCCTGAAAACCTCCTCAAACAATGCCAATGGACATATGTCCTTGCAGATCCAGCTCGCCATCTTGCCAGTGATGGCCTCTGCTGTCTCCCTTGGGTGGCAGTGTGTCATGTGAGTCTTCAGATTTGCTGTTGTTGCACAATAAAGCAGCTGCTTTTTATAGTGTCAGTGAAAAGCCTTTGTTGCTAATTTTGCTTTCTACGGTGTTCAACTGTAGAAAGTGTTTTATTTGTTAGTTTAGTTTAGTTTACTGATAGGTCAGTGGAGAATGCAATAGATCGAGCTGGTAGTTAATTTTAAGACGACCCTCTGCTGGATCCGTGAGGCAAACTTCTTCAAATTTTGAACTGGGCATTACTATTTGAATATTAATTATTTTTTGCCTTCAAATGAAAGTTTGAATTTTGAATAAAAAAGTGACAGTGGTTTCACTTGAGAGTTTCAGTGTTACATATTCTGTGTGTGTGTGTGTGTCTGTGTGTGTGTGTGTGTGTGTGTGTGTGTGTGTGTGTGTGTGTGTGTGTGTGTGTGTTTGCACTGTCTGACAATGTATTCACACAAGCATGACCCATAGAACAGTGAAATACCATTGTTAACAGTGTTAACTACCTGAGCCTCAAGTCTGATTTAAGATATATTGATATTTTTAAACTTTTCTGCATAGAAACATGCACACAAACAGTTAAATGGTTATTTCTGTGTTCCTGATCAAAGCATTTCTTTCAATATCTGCCTAGTAAGCGGGCCTTTCGTTTGTTTTGAAGAATGTCTAAGCCTCCTCAGGATGTTTATATCCTGCAAGTTCCTATGTAGGTGACATGAAAGAGTTTTTTTTCTCATCAGGACTTTGCAGACAGCTCTAGAAAACTTTTAAAAGGAAACAAGCAGCGCTCATTGCATGGTGCAAGAGTGTGTTGTGTACAGGTGCATGCAGATACACCAGAAATAGTAGATTCTTTATGCTATATATATGTATCTACACACACACACACACACACACACACACACACACACACACACACACACACACACACACACACACACATGTGCGCGCGCGCGCACACACGCACATAGAGTACCCTCCATACATACATTGTCCTGTGAATTTAGAGTGTTTGTGCTGTAACATTTCTACCTTACTGTAAAGCCCACATTTCCACATTCAGCTATAAACAGATGAGGAGAAATCAAGGGAAAAGGGCAGGCTCATTTGCATATGGGGGCTTCATTAGATAAAGCTAAGGACAGTGAGGAGTGCATCTTCAGCCACAGTGATGAATAGCTGCTCCATCACAAAGTCGCCTCAAAGTAGTCTTGTCGTAACCCTCATTTGCAACACTGTGTGTTTTTTTTTATATATATATTTATTAACTCACTTAATGGTGGACACTTTCTGTTCTTCCTGTGTCCTCTTGAGGAACCTCTGCTAGTGTTCTGTAATTTAAATAGGCTACTTTTGATGGCGTTAGAGCGGCTGTGATTTAAGAAAAAAAGGCAGTCAGTTGATGATAATAACGATCAGGAACTTAAATGTGCAGAATAGGTGTTAATTACATGATGTTTTAATGAAGAACTGGTGGTGCATAAATTATATTATCATTTATTTCATCACAAGAGACATTTCCTCTGAAAACTTTCATGCCTGCATGCCATCTTAACCTAATAATAATGTCAAGTTTGCTGCATAATGGTCAGTTCAGTTGCACAGTTAGCTCAGATTGTCTGTGAGCAAGTCATGATGACGAAGTTTTATTAATTGTGGCATATGTTCAGATTATATGTTTTTGTACCTGTCCCACTGTAAGACCTCAGTTGTGATGACTTAGGAAATTGGATCTACCAAATCAAAACTACTTTAGCTGAGCTTGGTTGTAAGCAGCTGGTTGCCCTGCCACTTGAACGAGGGTTTGTCTCTAACAAGAGTGTCAAAAGGACGAACAATATTTGTCTTTTCAGTATTGTCCTGAGTGCTGCAGCGGGCAGCCATGACACATGCTGCAGTGTGATCTCTCCAAGCATTTGTGATGTACATCCACTAAAAGTGTTTGTTTTTGCCACTGTCAGGCTCAGATTGTTTTTCTAAGTGTCTGGCAACATCATGGAAAGGATCCCTACAGAGTCACATTTTTATTAATGAGTATCATCCGTTTTGTTAAATCGCTCTCACCAAAGCCACCAGACTCTATTCACAGAAACGGTCATTTTAGCATCGTAAAATTCACTGCCTTCAAACGCAACAAACACAAAATAGAACTCATCAAAACCTTCTTGGTTCATCTTTTCGCTTCTCTAACAATCATCCCTAATTCAGATTGGGTGAAATAAAGTCTCATTTCTTATTATTTAATTATTATTTCTTATTATTTAATGTTTTACTGCAATCATTTTCATTGAGTTTTTGATGTATATGTGAGGCTAAACATGAGAGAGCATAGCAATACTATGTTTCGTTGTACACACAAATAATGACAAAAAACTGAATAAACTAAATTGCTTGAAATTTTATGCATGAGTTTCCAACAACTCTGGACTCTGGACAGACTCCCGAGCTCTTGTCACCTACCTGTCAGGCAATCACCCAGGTCACTCATCTAAAGCAAAACCCACCAATCTGGTAGTGGAGTTTCTTTTTTGCTGTCTGACCAGTTCACCGCCAAAGAATTAACTACAGCTGAGTAAATTGCACGTGAAAGATGTCATTATAGCTGGTGAAAGTAATGGTCGCCAACTAAACCTTTGATCTCCTACAGCTTGTTCAGAGAGTGTTAAGTAAGTTATGATAAAAATGGCTCTTACGATTTGAAAAACACACTCTAAAACCGCAGTTTTGATTTAAAAACAACTAATCGTTCAGTCATACCTTTCAGTGGTAAAAACAGATTCATTCTACTGTTTTCAGTTCCTGGTACCTTGCTGAACATATGCAGTCCTTATTTCATGTGACAGCAATACAGGTTAAAACAGGCATGTTTAATGAGTTAGTAATAACTGTGTAATTATACTTTTTGTAGTCATACTCCGTGGCAAGGCCTAATCAAATGTGACTGAGTTATTCACTCTGTCGTAATCAGAGGAAGCTTCAGTTATCACCTTGAAATCCAACCTCAAATGCTCTGACTCTTTGATGGTAAAACTGTTTGCTAAATAGAGAGAACCAGGAAAAATTTAACTTCATCATGAAGGTGAAAGATATCAAAGTCTGCCTTTTTAACAGGTGATCAGTGCTGAAGTCAAATTCCACAGGAAGCTAAAGTTCATATGTTGGGGATTTCATATCTATTTTTTGTTTAAAAAAATACATCTGCCCTCCAAGAAAAAGTAAACAGTAAACATGCTAAATAAATCATATTTTTCTTTTTCCATTCCTGCCTGCTCTTTTTTACCCTCTCTCTTTTTTTTATTTATTTTTTTATAAATGGACCCATGGGCGGTTGCGTCTCCCAGGCCTCATGCCATGCTGTCTTTTGAACACAAACCTATGCGGATGGGCCTTGAACGGCTGTTTCATCTAGTCATCCAGGGCCTGACCAGATTTGACTGGTCCAGTCCCAAGTGAGTCCTGCATCTCAGCGGCTAGCCATCACCCTCCATAAACAAACCGAGCCCAAACAATGTCAGATGTTGGCTTGCATTCGTTCTGGGAGGCCGGTGGGAAGGGGGTGAGAAATAAACAAAAAAAAAAAAAGAAAAATCAAGAGATCATGAACTGAAACTTAAAAAAAAATCTCAAGAGGATTGTTCCTGGCCTTTTAAAAAGCAGATTAATGATGATAGTTTGAGCTGAGATTGCTGACACACTGATGCAGCTTCATTCTCCTCCCTTTCTGCCTTTATTGGTGGTGATGTTTTAGCAGTTTTTTTGCTCCAAGATTTATTGACTCTCTTCACACAGGGATTCTGTTGCCTGGAAAGCCCTTCATTATTTCAAGCATGCTATCCATAAGATAACACAGAAATGCTTGAAACTGTCTCATTTTCAAGTGTAGTTCATGGGAGCTAACTCAGACGGTTGAATTGACAAACCAGGAAACTTTGTCACATTGATGTGAATATCAAACTTAAAAATCCAGTGTGGACATGAAGCACTCCTTGTTGATTTGTGACACTGCTCATTGGAGCTGGAAAAATAATATTCAGCAATTTTTAGCAGAAATAACTAAAGAGTATTGTCAGGAATTCAATATGATTTAGTTCTCAGGTCCTAGGCAGTCAAATCAAGATATTTTGAATAGTTCAACTGGGACCCTGGGAATTTCTGATTTTTTTCACTGTTTTCTGACATATTTTACAAATGGACACTTATTCAGCAGATTAATTGATTATAAAAATTATTTATAGTTCTCACCCTATTGTCCACAATAACATAATACAACCAGAAAGAGATAGCTAGCATGGTAAAGAACATTTGGCTAAATGTCTGATGGTAAACAAATGTATATTTTGTCAAGCTAGATTTCATCATATCTCACAAACCCACTTATTAAAGTATTGTTGGACACTTCTTGGAAATTTGATAAGAGACAGTAAGATTTGACAGAAGAGTGGGGCTGGCATGGAGCAAAGATACCCAGCTGGACTCAAACTATGGACGTTGTAGTTGCATTGTCTTTGTCCTCGACCTTTAAACCACTTGGACGTCCCACAAATCTCCCCACCCCTCCAGTGTCTTAAGTGAGCCTGTACTTGGCTGAAATAGCCAGCACCAGACACACTCTGAAGACACTGAAGCACAGATTGTGTCATAACACCAGCATTCCGGCTTCTCTTCATTGTACCAGAACCCAAGGGTGAAGCTAAGCCAGCCTTCAGGACTGCAGTGCTCTAAATCCTAAGTACTGGTCTTTTTTTGAAAGGAGGAGGAGGAAAAAATCTTCCCAAGAGCTTGCAGGCAGGACTTTTAATTTCTATTCCCGGGCGCTGATTTATTTGATTTTTGAGGAAGTTTTGCTAAGCGGGCTAATGAGAAGCACACTGCTGTTGAATGATTTAGTAGGGAGATGGAGCACATACAGAGAGAAAGTCTAAAGACAAATTCTCTTTATATTCCCTAATTGGTGAGAGGAAGTAGGAGGTAGTTTAGCAATAAAAAATGACAATTAAAAGAGGGTTGCTTACTCTACTTGTGCCGTATGTTTCACAATTAGAGAAAAACAGCAACAGTGAATCATGTCATGTCTTTAAAGAGGTTTTATGGGAAAGTTTTTGGAAAATAAACAAACTGGTCCTACATTTGGACTCAAACCAACAAGCACCAAACTGACTGTCAGACGTCTGATCAGTGGCAGAAGAAGAGCGCAAGCCAGCAAAATTGGAGGCGTCACATACAACTCCTGCCTGTAGGAATAACCTCATACTGGGCACTTGGGTAACATTAGCTTATGGTTTTCATTGTATGGGTGTTTCATAGGTGCTTTTGCCAAAGGTTATGACCCTTTTAATCTCAAGCATATGCCACTGGGCCACACTGACTATAGTATCATTTTATCACTTTGAAGTCCTACACTAAAAGCTTGTTCTCAGAGAAGAAAGCCATTTTCTCACCATAAAAGTATTACATGACTTGAAATCACTTGAATGGTTTTTCACCCTGACCAAATGCTCTCACTAACCTTAACAAAATGGTTGTAACCCAATTGTCACAATCAGGGAAGGCATCAGATTTCACATAATTATGCACAATCAAGCAAGCTCAGTCTCGACTAGCACCTTGATCAACAAGCAGCGTTGTGGTTTAGCAGCTTCCACTTAATGCGCTGTTTGTTTCGTAGTTTAAATGATGTTGCTGCTGCTCTTTTTCTTGTTTGCTATCCCCATGCTCAATCACCTCGCATATCTGTATTCTAAGTCGAGCCCCTGCCCATCTGTGATTTGTCAATGCTAAGCAGCATTCAAATGGAAAATCAATGCCTCAATGTAGTAGCCTGTGCACAGAAATCTGTATTTGAATAAATGCAGACCTCTGTCCACTCATAACTGAAATCGTTTTCTTAAGCAAAATTAAGCAGCTAAAGCCTCAACCTTATAACACATTATAGACATATAAAATACATTGCATTTCCAGTTTTGTTTCATAATTTTGTTCAAAGGGGATAATTGTCTCTACTATTGTTAGCTGTAGTCCAAAGAGGAAATTAAGTTCTAAATATTAGATTGATTGTTTCTGTTTTCTCATAAATAACAGTACATGTTACATGTATTTAAATGTCAACACAAACTTTGCCATCCAACAAATACTAACATGAGTTGCCCTAAATCCTAAAATCATTCCGCAAATTTTACAGTGCAAAATCTAATCTCTGACTATCTTGTGTTCGTCATCAGTTCTGTTTGATGAAACTTCACATTTGTCTAGAATTTGCATCACATTTCAAGTCTGTTCCATTTCAGAAAAGTTGATGCACACCATGTAAATCAGACAACATTGCAGAGGGGATGTTAGTCTATTACTTAGAAGGACACAGTAAAATACATGGGAAAGCTTCCTTCTGTAAACACATGCTATTTGTATCACTTGTCGCTTGAACATTCCCTTAATCCTGAGGGGCCAGTATATTTTTTTCCTAGTTTGATGCACCCAGAAGATTAACTTCTGTTTTAGAACAAAAGATTATCTTGTGTCCTAATGGATTATTATCTTCGATGGAAAATATTTGATACATTGTGACAAGAACTCTCAAAGATTAAAGGTATAAATGGTCCAATTACTCCATTTAGCCCTTTGAAGTGCAGTACTGTGCTAAATGGTTAAATATTATTATTATTGCATGACGTAATTTTAAACTAAAAATCAGCATTGTTCTTTGGCTTGTGTAGGTAGATAACTACAATCATGAAGGGGAATACTGATCATAAAATCATAAAAATGTACAGGTAATGTGAGTTTTGGCAAATGTGACATACATACAGAAGAAATTGAGACGGTCTGTTGGCTATTAGGTAGTGTATGTAAGACGGGCTATTCTCAAAACAGGTTTTGATTGTAAGTGGATTTGCTGTTCTTGTAAATACGAACTTTGACCCCTTACAAGTGTAGCGGAAGGAGGATTAGGCTCATGTTTATTCAGCATGTGTAGCAGCCCCTGGGACAAATCACACTCAAGAGTGGCTGTCGCCCCTGGAGACGGAGAGAACCACCTAAGGGTGTGGAGCTAAATATGGAAATTGCAAGACATGCTCCAATATGCATATTCACTAATGTGCAGTTCCTCAAAATAAAAACAGGCTCCTTGTTCACATTATCCACCCCTCCGTCTGTCGTTTGCAAATACCACAGTGTAAAAATGTAAAGCTGCCATTATCTGAGGCATGTTTCATTAATATGAATAAACCCAAGTCATGTCTGTCCTTAAATTTCATCCATTTCTGTGTGCCTGTAGAGTGACTGAGAGCTGTATCTGTGTTTTCGCCTGCCTACCACAATGCTCTGTTTGCTCAGGTCTGCTTAACTGCAGCTGAAGTTGTCACTGTTAATATGGGTTTGTATTCAATCATCCTGTCAGCTTCTGAGAGGCGTGTGAGTGACAGATTTAAGAGGCAGCCGAACTGGGGGCTAAACTCAAGGAGGGCAATTTCTTTCCTGCAATCGTAAGATCTCCGACAGACGGGCGTTAGCTGCCGAGAGTTAGACAACACCGTCTGGTCCAGTAAACGCATTGACAGTGATCAACAAAGAAGTGTTGTCTTACTTTTTTTTTTTTTTTTTTTTTAAATCGTCTTCCTGCGGTCTCAAAGATCAACTGCTCGTTTTTTTTTTTTTCCTGCATTCGTCAAATGTTCACTGTCTTTTTGGTGTGTAAAGCTGTTTAAGTAAATGAGATTTCCCAAAGAGCTGTGTTCGCAGAGAAGCACTCAAAGTGATATTGACATGTTGTCAAGCTGGTGCCTCTCTCAGAGGACGTCTTGGGTTGTTGACGGGCCTGAGCTGCGATCATCATTTTTTCCCCTACTGCTGTTGAGTAATTTCAGCTTGTCTCCCAGAAATGATTTGTTGCTCCTATTTTTAGTCCAAACTCCAATCTTCTTCAGTCAAGTCAGTCAGAAGTTGTCTAGAAAACACCTGCTGTGAAGTTCCTCGGAGATCACCTGTCTAAAATGTGGTCAGTGGAGGATTTCTTGATTGAGCTGGAAATGATGATCATGACGGGGAGATTAAGAGGGAAGCAAGGTGAGGTGAGGCTTGTTATTTGGAAATTTGACTGAAAGATCGGTGAAAGATTTCTTGCTGTTCAGTGATCTTTAAGCACAACCCTTGTCTTTCTGCTGTAAGTTGATATTGAGAGTATCCTCCATGGGTCTGTCTCAGGGAATAGCAAAGCATAGTGAAGGTGCCCAACAACACTTTGAAATGCTGAGCTCAGAAATTAGGTTATCACTCAAAACACAGGCAGCAGTACCTTGAGGATCAGATGCTCAATCGTTCAATATACCTGTGTCGTCCCGGCACGTCAGTGGCTGGAAACATGGGCCTACAATACAACATATGTCGACTGCCTGTTGTGACCCTTTTAAAGTGCTGAATATCATTCTTTTTGCCTTTTTGGCATTTACCAGTGTAGCATTCTATGTTGACAAAATTTAATATGAGTTCCTGAAGAGTCTCATCTTGGTCCATCAACCATCTATATGGTCAGAAGAGCTGATGCATCTTCGTGCTTTTTTCCAGTGTCTTACAAGCCTGATGGAAGTGTAATGATTACATTTCACAATGCATGATATGGCACCACTGGACTGGTTTTTGGCAAGATTTAGAGGGATGTAGCACCATGACACTGTGTAAATGTTAGTTTCGCTACAAGCCTGTACATTTACAAGTATTAACCTAATTATTTAAAATTCAGATTTGCCTTGTAACATTTTTGTGCAACAAGCTGTAAACACAGCACTGCTGTATTATTACCTAAGTTAATATGGCAAATGTGTTAGCCAACAGTATATCCACCCTCAGGAGAAATGGAGCAACGTTAGCAGTTTTGAATTGTTTGTGGCCAACAAAAGCATGCAGTAACAATGAGCTGAAAGATGCTAAGATGCTCCGCAGAGCTGATGGGAACTGCCAAGTCTGTTGATAATTAACAACTATGAGCAACACCGTTCACGTACACCTAACTTTTTGATCCATTAATCATACTGATGATTTCATCTTTAAATCAAAACAGTCATTTGTGTTTGCTTGTCTCAACTGTATTCTTATGTTAAATCACCCTCAAGGGCATGCAGGACAAACGCCTCAATATAATTGCAGAGTTGCATGTATTGATAGAAGAATGTGGCTTTGTGGAATATTTTTCAACAGAAAAGTGGCTAAATTACAAGACATGCCCAAGGCAGCCTGGGCTGGCTGCTGACTTTGTCGTGGATTTATGTGGAAATCATGTGATAACAAAGTAGGAATACCTTTCAGTATGAAAAAGATGTATCGCTTCCATGTCGCAGCTACCCTCAGGACGAAGGTGCACCGTCAGAGCCCTGCAAGGTTGAATGGTCGAGGTCATCAGGCAGCTGTGTGACATATTGTTCTGATGTTTGGCTGTGTGGGCACCTCGTGGGCCTCCCCCCCACATCTACTCATCCCCTCTTGAAACACATGAGGCCAGACTAGCTCAGATGAGGAGCTCGCCGCTCGCTGTTGACCATAAAAAGAACATCAGGGCAATGAGCCACGAGGAAAAGAGCGCAAAGTGAAAAAAGGGTGGTGGATGAAGATGGAGGAAAAAAAGAGATGGCGTTGAGAACAAGGTGCTGAACAACTAAGATGAAAGTGTGAGGGAAAGACAAGAGCAAAGGATCGAATAAAGAAGAGCCGGGCAAAGAATAAGGCAGAGATGGAGAAAGAGAGATTGTGCGCTTTGGGCCAAATGGGAGCTACACTGCTCCAGCTGTGACCATAAAACAGCAGGTGGATGCCATCATTAGGCCTGGCAGATAAAGCAGAAATCCCAGAGTCCCAGCCCTCTCGATGCGTCTCTCTCGGCGCCAGGCACTCATCCACTCTAGGTTCATGCATTGATGCCATGACATAAAACATGACTGTGGAAAGAAGGAGAAAAGCTGTTGAGTTTAAGAATGACTCGACTTCAATTTATTGCGTTGAATGCGACCATTTTTTCAAGTGAACTGTATTTGCAGCCTTCTGTTTGTAGTTCTGGCTAAATGAGGTGTTGACTGTGGACTTGTATTTGAAACTACTATCAGAGATAGTTGGTATTAATTTGAAATTATTGTAACATTTTTATAACATTTTTTTCCTCCAACAGTTATTGCATTTATGCATATTTGATCTGAAATCTCTTAATGTGTTTGTTATTTGTTAATGTAATGTGTTTCCAGTAACACGCATTCTATATTAGCATATGAACATGGATTGGATATGGAGAAAATACACAATAGAAGAGGGTTATCAAGGTTCCCTGTCAAAGTTCACTGATTCAGCCAGATTTCTTCATATTTTTACTCATGTATCAGAACTTCATCTTGTTCCTCAGCTTTTTGTAATTTAATAAGTCCTGCTGTAATGTGTAATTATCTGTTATGTGTGCATTGTTGTGCACCCCTCCCCTGTCCTCTCCTCCTGTTTTCTTGCTCAGTGTAAGCTGGTGCAAGAGTTTGGAATTTAGCTGGGAGTGTACCTAAGAGCTGTCATCTGGGATGATAGTTTGATGGCAGATGAGAGCTGCCATTGCAGCACCCTCCAGGTGCCCTCGGGGCTAAATGGATGGCTGCAACATGGCACTTTTAGAAGGTGCTTCTTCGTTCTGATTTGTCTTCACTAGCTGTGTTTTCCCTGCCATTAGAGGACATGTCTATTTGGGATGCATCGTTCTTTAAAACTTTCTGTGTCCCAACTTCTCAGTGACTTTCACTGTTGATATTTCCATGTTACTATACAATAGTCATAGTCACAAATCCACACACTAATAGGAAATAAAGTTGAGCATTTGATGTGAGCTGTTCGGAGGAACGAAAACAAAAAGCTCTGATGAGCTTTTAGCTCTCCTCGTCCTCATTTAAGAGATGACTGACATGTTTGAAATTGTTGAACTCTTCACTCCTTGCTTAATGAGAGATCATTTCGAACTGAACTTCTTTGTTTGCTCATGTTGTTTTTCTCCTTTATACAATATATTCATTCAATTAACTGTTGTAGACAGGAGAAACTTGTTAAATTGAAATCTACTCAATCAGTGCTAACAACCACTCACTGAGAATCGCTGTGATGTGGATGATCTTCCTGATTCTGTTGTTTTGGCTTTGGCAGCTCCTGATGCATCTTTTGAGTTTTTGATTGGTCTTTCACTGGAGTTCAGTCTTTTTCCCTCTGTGGCCTCAGCAGGGAGCGAAGTGGTGTGTGGAAGCATGTCATCCCCTGATTTCCTTTTAAAAAGCCGACCCTGATGCTTTTAAATGCATCATCAAGGCAATGGGCTGTCCAAGTCGGTTACAAGTTAACCAAATAAACACTGACAATGAAATTAATAATGCATATTGTTTGCGAATGCCTCAGCTGGATGATTTGACTGATGTATGCAAGGATGGTAATTTATTGAAAGTAAATTCATGTAATTGTGCAGCGGAACTTGATGAAGCAAAAGAAGGTGTCAGCACGGCTTCCATCATCATCAGAAGAAAGAAATCATTAAAGAGCAAAAACAAATCCAACTTCAAAGGACGGTGCAGAACAAACACTTATTTTATGGATGTGTTTCATTTAGACCAAAGTTCAGAACGGCTGTTATGGTAAATATGTCAGATTTGTTGTTGGTTGTTTGCAGATGTGATAGTTTTGGTTTATTTATTTTTCTCGCGGTCCACAGGGATGTAAACACTCACTCTGCACATATCAAAGTAGTCAGTGTAAATTTAATTTGAAGATGAGGAGGAACAAGAGCTAAAATGCAGTTGTCATTGTTGAGACATACTTGCGGGATGAAGACTCAGCTGGCAAGACGATCCCAGTGCTCAACTTGGTAAAAATAGTTTACAACTACACTGTTCTGATCATGATTATGATGTCAGCTAAGTGACATGATGTGGAAATGATGTGTTCACACTGGCTTCAAGGAGCAGAAGTGACCATCTCATTTTCAGTGTTGAACCTCAAAGTACTTTAAGAGTTTATGCAGGTAGGGAATTCATATTTACTTGTGTGTGCACTTTACCTTGCTGGAGCTTAAATAATATAATGCTGGCCTTTGCTGACCTTACTGGTTTCTTCCTCTCTTTGCCCCAAGACATCCCTCCAGTATCCATTATATAGATACACAGGGTCAGGCCTCCACTCTTAATTTTGTCCAGTGTGTGTTCTTTGTTTTGAACCTGTAAATCATTGTTGTGTTACATTTTGAAAAGGCCAAAAGAAAGAAAACAGCATTTGAATTGTGTCTGGCTTCTGTAATTCAGTGTATAATGTAGAATCAGTGAGTTATAACAAATGGAAGACGATTATTTTGTCAGCATATGTCAAATATGAAACTGGGTCCACATCCAACACCCTCTCTAAACACCATGCTCTTACTCGATTATACTGATTCCTGCATTGAAACAAAACCAATGAATGTAAAATTGCTGTTGCAAGTCGGTTGCATGTGAACATAATTTGAGACACATGATGCTCTCTGCAAACACGAACACAAATCAGGATTTTTCAAAAACGATCATTTCAAGCTGCCAGGATGTTATTACAGTGGTGTCTGTGGAAAAATGAAAAGGATTTGGGGGATGAACGAACTGCACTGTGCTGCCACTCGTGACCCTTTGAACGTGGTTTTACCTCAGATTTTAGGTGATAGTTAAGATGGTAGCAAGGTTCTAAAAACAGTATGTCACAGTATTATTTAGTGTTTTGTGTCACTTCATGGCTGTTTACTGGAATGTACAGAAGAAAGTTGAAATATAAATCTTCTATATTATGTAGGTACAAAGTATTACACGTGCGTTCTTAGTGAAAAACGTTTAATTTGAAATAGGTGTGAATCCCCCATGTGTCGTCTTTTCAAAAGTGACCGGTGATTCCTAGAGGCAGTGTCACATCAAAACTGGACTCATAGACAGCTTTGCATGTTGAAACGTTATATAAATAAATACTCTCACAATTTCACAGGATCTGATTTTTACTCTCATTATCTGTCTTTCTCTCTCATGATTCACCATTAAACACTGTCTGCTCAATCAGTGGCCTTTATATGGATCTGTTGTAATCTTCTAAGGAGATTGTTCAGTAATTGAGTAATGGAGAAAAGTGAATAGGTACGTCTGAGAAGGTTTTAAAGGATTTGACACCAGTAATTAAAAAAAATAGAAACATAAGCTACAGCTACGCAAACATGTTTCTGGGGCTGTGACTGATGTTATCACCAAGGTTTTTACCTGTGATTTATTATCCAGCACCCCATCCAGAATCTAAATGAAAAACATGTGTTGACATGTGAACACAGATAATTATAGATGCATATCACAGACCATTGTTAGCACGCTCTTTTCTGCCCTGCTCTCCCTCACACTGTCCTGTCTGAGTAAGTGCTGTGTCTCCGTCCTGGTCGGCAAAAATGAGTCTTTAAATATCAGTCAGTGACAAACAGCAAACAACTCACTCACAACTTGGCTCATATCTTCTCTCACATCAAAATGGCCTATTTCTTAAAGGGCCCGTCAGACAGAATGTGACAATTGATGTTGAATATTAATAAAGTACACCATATGTTCCGGAAAAAAAACATTATCCATGCATTATTAAATGTGATTCGCTGTGTCAGCCGTTAATTAATGCTCGTTAAAACATAATAAAAGAATGAGATGTTGGACATGAATAAAGAAATTGAAGTTTGTTGTAAACACAGAAATCATATAAAGGGTAATGAGATAAGAGAGAATAAATTATTGTCAATGAATGTCTTTTACATTCTTTGTGGGCACTGTGGTAAGAGAGCTACTTCTGATTGATATGAGGTCTTTGTTGTAACTCATTTGAATATTTGAATCATTTGCATATTAAATATTCTGGTGTTTAAAAAGCTTATGATGGTCATGTGTGACTGTGTGTCAGTCTATATCTTAGTCTGAATTACAGTGGAGTTGTTGAGCTCAGACCGGCTGTTGTGCTGGACTGTTTCTGAGGTGGCATTCTTTGCATCTGGTTTTGTAATCATTGATATTATGGGAGCTTAAGTCTTGCTTTAAGGCTCAATTGAACATAAAGGATGGTATGTTTGGTTTGTTTTATTGTAAAATTGCAATTAATCTGTGACAAAAGGATAAGATCTTTGAGAAGGAGATGCTGAGGTGTACAACTCAATACTTGCTCTCATGTGCATGTGGTTCCACATATAGTTTTGTAGAGACTGCTTGTCTTCAATATGCCTACAATTCAATACAATAAGAATTTGTTATTCACAGTCTCTGCCCAGTTCCAGTACAGACCAGTTTATACTTACAAAGCAGCAACCACACATTTACCTCATTAACAAACAATGTAACAAGTCTTATGTTTTACCTGCAAGACTCGCAATTTAATGCCTTTATTCATCATGATGATGTGAAAGCATCAGATGTCATCACAGTTAAACAAATAAAGTGTGCGTCCTGGTTATGGTTCAGTGATAAAATCCTGCCACACCAAGGAGGGTCTCTCTTGCTGGGCTGCTGTCAGCTCTGTCAACTGCAAAGTCCATCACTCAGGATGGCAGGTGTACCCGTGTCTGGTTCAGAAATAGTTTAGTTGACTTTGCTAACATTCAGCAGCTGAGAGAGTGAGGCAAAGTCACTCTGGTCTCTGCAACCCCAATTCCAAAAAAAGTAAAACATGAATAAAACAGAATCTGGTAACTTGCTAACTAATTTTGACAAATACTCAATTGAAATCAGTACAAAGATGTTTAATGTTTTAGTCTCATCAGGTTCATTGATTTTTGCAAATATATGATTACTTTGAATTTGATGCAGCAACATGTTTCAAACAAGTTGAGACAGGAGCAACTAAAGACGGGGAAAGGTCAAAACAGGTGTTTTTGGAAAGCTCCAAAAACACCTGTTTGGAACATTCCACAGGTAAACAAGTTCACCAGGTTCAGGAGCACTTTATAAAACTGTTGTTGTTGTTTCAGTTTACGTTTTGCACAACTTTACGCCACCTTTACTGTGATGCGGCTGCTGGAGCTGATCATGCCCATTCTAGACGGTGCTTGTGATTCTATCTGAAGTGCAGCAGTGCATTTCAGAGGTGTTCTAGAAACAGCTCTCCGCTCTTCTCAGTGGAGAATGCGCACAAGTCTATTTTTGACATAAGCTGTGTCAAGCAGCACGGAGCAGATCGAGCAAGACAGGAAGTCAGGCACAGGAACAGCGGAGAGAATCCAGTCAGTTTTCAAAATATAACACTCTGAACAGACTCCTGATCTTATGTCAACAATCAGCACAATTGAAACAGACAAAAGAAGAAGCCATTTAACTATGCAGGCTATTTACCCACAGTAGATGCACAAGCGTGAAGGAAAAATGGCCGAATCAACAAAATCTGAGCAAGTCAACAAAATCAAGCAGACAAACACTTCTGAAACACTCACAGAGGGCTTTGAGGTCGTGTGGAGGACAAAACAAACCAGGTTAGAAGCCGCTTTTCACTCATCTGAACCTGAGCAGATATCTAATATTTTTGTTGAATGGCTTGATGGGACAAAGTATAAAGAAATGATAATTAATTAACTCAGCCTTCATACATCATAGTGTGACTCGGGTGATGATGCAAGCGAGTTACACCTGAAGTGATGGGTTTTAAAAATCCAGATTCACCGTGTTTCTCTGTCAGAAGAGGGGAAAAGCAATATCACCCATCAGTTTCTCTCTTCTGTCTTTTGGCGTGTTAATTTGATTTCAAACCGCCAAACATGGTGTCATGGTTTTCTGACAGGGCCTTGGGAGAGAGTTTATCTCATCATTAATTAAGTATCATATTTCCCTACATGCTGCCTGTGCTTAATTAGGGAGAGGGGGTCATTTTGGAGGGCTTATTAACTGGAACAAATTTGTTAAAGGAAGGAGACCGAGACAGATAAAAGAGAGAGAGGGAGCGAGGGGAGAGGAGCGCCTCTGGGTTCAGTCGTCCCTGACAAGGCTTGGCTTTCGTGATTGATAACTGCACCAGTCACGGCTCGAGTCAAACTGGGAGAGATGAAGGAGTAACTGGGGAAGAGACAGAGGGGAAGAGAGGAAATCTGGGAGGAAGGAGAAGGCGAGGGGGGGTGGGGGTTGGGAGGAAATGATTGGAGACATATGCTACCTCTCAAGCAAGATAGAGTTAGACAGAGAGGAGGGAGGTGTAGGATGAAGAGGGAGGGACAGTGAGATATGAAAACAAAGAGAGAAACGCAGAGAAGGGGATACAGGGAGATGGTGGAGATTGATTGCAGCACTGGGCCACGTCACAGAGACTTTATTTATCGTATCCCAACCTCTCCACCATTCACCTGGTATTTTTAGAATGCTAGATATGGTGGTAACTGAACAAAACGTGTTAGGGCAACATCTCCACTAAATTGTGGAGTGTCTTAACCTTCATCAAAATCCAGTATATGTATGCTCTACTGTGTGCATGCACGGTAAAAGCCAGAGGTGCCACATTTGTGGGTGACGCTGTTTCCCATTTCCCTAATTCACTGCGACAGAATGGGTTTGGCCAAGCCGGCTAAAACAACAGATGTTTTGCTCGAATGTGACACCTGGGTTGCCAAATATTCCCAGTGGCAGTGCGTGTGTTTGGAGCTGACCGAGCACAAGTTTTGGCAAACGAGGAACAGCAGGGGACGATATGACACAAAAGACTTGCAGTCAGAAGTGACAGGACATTTAAAATTCAGGTCCTCTAAAATCCAAAAGTATATGTTCAGTATATATATGATATAGATCAATAAATATGGCATTACTTAACTGTTCAGCTATCTACATCATTCTGCCTCTTTGTTGCTTAATTGTCAACTCTTTATGATGGGAAGTCATTCTTGGGGAGGCCCTGGTCTGAAAGGAGGCTTTATAGCTGAGGGACCTATGCATAGGAGGTACACTTAAATCTTTCGACAGGTTGGAAGGAAAAATGTGGTCTCCCTCATGATAAATTGTGGAGGTATTTTCCTCCTCATTCCTTAAAGCTGGAGTAGGTAGTGTCTTTTAGAAGCATTTTTTATTGTATTTGTTGAAATTTTCGACAGCAGTCAATAAATCAAATGCTCCGACACACAAAAACAAAAGAAAAAACTCCAGTATCTGTGGCTGTTGCAGGCCTGTGGTAAGCCCATCCAGTCATTCCATTCAACCCAGATGAAATGATTGGATGGCCTACCAACCTACTTTCTCACCCACCTGCGCTCATTCCACATGACCAGAGTCTTCACAATGCTGGACAGACATATTGCTGAAGCTATAGCGAGCTAATCACACCAGAATGGCAACCAAAATTTCCCAATGCTAACATGCTAGCATAACATCTGTGACTGCTAACGATAGCATGTTGGTTGTTTACATTCACAGTGATAATGTTAGGTGTTTTCTTACATGTGAATGTACCATCTCGAGCGTGTGCAGGACAAATTAGTTAACGACCATGAAAAATCACAGAACCATATCAAAAGATCTCAGTATTAGCTTTTGAGATGGTGTGTCACAGATTTAAAGAAAAAAAAAAAAAAATTAAGATTTCATTGATTGAGCTTTTCAGCCTCAGTCAACAGCTCTGTTATCCCTGTGTTAAGAGCAGTGGCTGAGCACGTGCACTGTGGTGCCTCCGTCATAAGCGTCTGTGGAAAGAGGTGTGTGTGTTCAGTGAACTGTGAACCCTCCACTGATGTGTTCTCTGTGGAAGGATGGAAAAATACCACCAAACACAGACATGTCTACACACTCCAATAATGACAGTGGAAATAACAGCTTAGATGTAATTTATTAGCAGAGCGAGGCAATGTCCTTCTTTATGTACATTTCTTCTGCTTGAATATGCTGGTTACATTCAGAGTTTCAGTGTCTTGTAAAATGTTACAGTGTCTACATATGCTGCATGCTGTAACCTGTTGGCTCTTTCCTCGTCATGTATTGCATGACAAATACTACGCTCCGTAAAAGACTTGATTACTTGTGTTTGCCAAGTTCCCCTTTTATTTCCAAACTCATCTGGGCAGGTCTCAGAGTAACCCGTCAGTGTAACAGATTCCCCTGCATGGCACTCTTTGCTCATTTTCAAACAACAAAAACACAGATGGTGCTGATAACTCGCAGAGTTATTATTGATTCTAGAGAAAAACAAACTTTATTAGTGTGAGCAACACTATCATTTTGCTGCAGTGAAAACTTCTGAGAGCCATTAAATCTTGAGTGGGCTGTCTTTGAAGGCGGGGGCAAGCTCTGCCGCGTTGATTGACAGGGTTGGCCTTGCCTTAATAGAACATAATTGGGCAATTTTGAAGGGTCTCTGAAAAATGACCAAATAATAACACGTGACTTTTCTTGAGACTTGTTTTCTCAGATAATTGTGCAAAAAGCATCTGGCACACCATTAGTTCCATTTTCACATTAGAATAATAATCCTTTTGAACTAATAAACTCGCTCAAACGTCTGTGCTTGGGTGGTGGGGACGGTGAAAGGGGGTAAATACTGTATGTTCCACTGAGAAGAGGCAGAGAGAAGGTAATTTGGGGGGTCGGAGGAACAATAACAAGATGTAGACTTTTTCCACCCTTCATATTTCAGACTCATAGCAGCTACTCAAGCTGTAACGGTTTCAGTTGTTAAATGCTAGAATTGATTTATTACCATTCACATTTAAATGTTAATTATTTTAAACCAATCAGTGATAGGAACACATAAAATGTATAAAATGTCTTGTCACTGTGACTCCTTTTTGTTAGTGTTTCTAAATGTCACAGCATTATGAAAATCAATGCTAAAAGATTATGCTAAATTGAAATACAATGAGTCCTTCACTGTGATGAGTCAATCCTTTTTTTAATTAATTACTGATGTTAATTGAGCTGTAGACAAATTTTCCTGCAAGTGTGAAAGTATGTTTATTGGAAAAAAAGAACAGGTCTTGTACTTTGCCCTGCCTTCTTACCTTTTGTGTGCAAAACAATAACGATCTCCCAAGGGGACCATGATTGTTTGGGTCTTTCTTCCAATGAGAGATTGCACCAATATCACCTCTCAAATTAAAGGATAATTAAAAAATGTTATTTCAAAGTTATTGCCGTCCATAAAACTTTGATTAGGCAAACATTAGCCACATTAGGGCTTAATGGCCATTGCCCCTGTGATTACAACAACAATTTTATGTACTGCACAAAGCATATGAAGAAATGAATAATTAAGAATGCAGAAAAAAGGGTAATAATGTAGTTAATGTTGGGTTGTTTTTTAAGAACCGCTCGTGGTAGGTAAAATGAGTATGTGATTCAATGTTCAACACACGCTATGTTGCAGAATGGCTGCAAAGGAAATGTTTTCCACTGACACAGAAAACGAAGCCCTCAACCAGTGAACAGCAAACGATGTTTATATATTGCAACTGTCAAATCTCAACTGTATAAATGAGATATTTTTCTGATTTATAGCCACTGCTTACTTCTTAAAACACGGGGCTGACAAGAAAGCAATTCTTCCACCAAAGTTCTGGTAAAAAGTAAATACACACAGCTCGGGCTGCAGCTGATGACTGCGCCTGATTTTGATTTCATTTTAGTGTTTTGATGAAAAAGAGGGAAATGTACATTGGTTAAGTTAAATGTTAGTCACTTGATTTTTGCTTTTAGAGTCAACACTTCATTTTTACTTTTTCTCTTGTGTAAGCATTTTGAAGCTGCTGCTGTCTTTGTAGCCAACAGTTAGCATGAATACAGGTGTTGTTCTTGTCTTATTGTAAGGGGAGTGGAAAAGACTCCACTGCACAGCTGATCATTCAGAAGATGGATTCACCCACTAAAACTCTATTCACTGTCTGGGTTGAACAGGGAGGAGAGGCTAAACATCAGAGAATATTGATATTTCTTTGGCAAACCTCTAGAGGAAGATTTAAATGGTTGACTGCCAACATTACATTAATCCTGGATTTTATGCTTTCCTTCCAATAGCAAAATAAATTGCAGAAAATAGTCGAAGGATAGCTGAGTGAAAGTGATGTTGATGCTACATCCACAGCACTTGATAATGTCACATCAGCTTCATGCCTTTTTATGTCAGCATGGACGCCTGCATGTTTTTGTAATGTGTCATAGCTGTCTTGTTGCCAATTCCTGTCTCATTCTCAGCAGATTGTAGAAGAATTAAGTCCTTCGATCTGTTTTCCTCATCAGCTGGTAACATCAAACAGCATAGATGTAAGCTAAGCTAAAAGCATTAAGCTAAAGTGTTGTCAGACAATAGCTGATGGGTTTGTTTTCTCTACACACTGTTTACCTGCATGCAACCAAACACCTTGTTTGGTTGTCTTTTCTTGTTTGACCAATATTGCAAAACCCAAACATATTTATAGAATTAGCAGTAATATAAAACAGAGGCACATATATGTCAGTGCTGCGTTAATTTTTTCCATTCCATTAGAAACTCAAATATAAGCAGAAAGGGGTGAAAATATATTTCATGTCACAAAACAGAAAGGTTTAAGCTTTAGCAACTTAAACACAACTCTTGCTCCTGGGAGCAGTGATAATCAAGCTATGTTTGTCATTTTGCTCTGAGAGATTTACAAGCAAGCTTTGGTAAAATGAGATGAGTCATTAGCACCTACGGTACTGCTAAATTCAATAAACATTCCAGCCATTTTCATAAACCAGTTTATGGCAGTCTTGCACCATATGCTTCCTTCCCCTCCCTCTGTCTCTGCCAAAGGTTCAGAATGCAAAAGAGGCTGAGGCTTCAGTCGTCTTGTATACCACTGTTTATGTTTCTGATAGTATTTATGAGCTGTGTCAGAGCAACGTAAAGTTGTGGATTAACATTTATTACTGTGACGATATTGCCAATCCATCTCTGGGCATGTCTCTGAACAGGACTGGATGTTTTTTATTAGATAAGCAGGGATGAGCTCTTTAACAGGGAGGGGAAAATCATTGCTAGTTGGAGTTAGTCTGTAAGGTTTAGCCAAGTCTTTCATTTGGAAATAGAATTGGATTTGATATGACTGACTCATTTTGGATTCATTAAGTATTATATATTATTTTACATAGACATTTGATCCAATTCCATTCACAGAAGAACACGGTGAGGTCATCAGTTGAAAGCTCTGAAAACTGGTATATAGAACGTTTGGTCATAAATTGTTAGCTTACATGCTCAAAGATTTTATTATGGTGATTTAATTGCAATAAAATGAATACACTGAGCCCTGTACTTGCCAATATTTATGAAATATGTGTGCGTATTTTATACTGAATGTTAAAATGTTGCTTTAATATATGTTAGTTTTGGTTGATTTCAAGATGTAACATGATGCTGACAGTTTGTGATTCTAGTGCCCCAAAATATAGAACTATTGCTCACCACAGGACACAAAACAGTTCAGTCAGTGTTGTTCAGTATTTGCTATTTTGATAACATGATAAAAGTTCAGTATGTTAGCAGTATGCTAGCAACAGTGATCTGCAATGGAGGGAAATAATCATTTTCTTTGTGCTGGTCTTGCAATGCATTATTAATTGTGCTTTCATGTTTCTTCATGACGCTAATAAAGCAACAATGCTCTTCCAAATCACCTGAAAAATGAGTCCAAGGACAACGGGCATTGCATGGGAAAGGCGTGGCTGTCCACTTTGAGAAACGATGGGACTCAACAACCAAGATTAATGGAACTCAGATGGCTTTTAATTAGTGCAGCTGTGCTCATTAATTATCTGCCCGCAACACAAATGTTTTTATATTTGGGGAAAGTGTTGATTTATTTGATTTTGTTTGCCAGTGGATCTAGATGAATGGCTCTTCATTTTAAATTTTGCCAACACTAAAAGGAAAGGAGAGCAGAGGAAGTCTCCCCCAGTTAGCCAGTCTGTTCCTGACATAATGTAATGGATGATGGTGTGTGATCTGACAGCAGTCATGAACGTAGACAGCAGGTGTCTAAATGTTCCTACAGTTTACATGTTGTTCCCTGAAAACACTGCATGGTCATTAGTGCAAACTTGCTCTTTCTTGTGGGAAGCACAGGCTTTGTCTAAGTGCTGGTTTGTCTCTGTGGTCTTATCTCTGGCCTTTTATAAAGAAATGATATCGAACCAGTTTCATTCTTTTTACAGTAGAATCTCAAGTCAATTAAAACGCACACTAAACACCTTCAAATGAGCTTGATGATACCTTCCATTCTCACTGTCGCTTTTTATAGAAGTGGAGAGAAACTGGCTTCATTGGTTCATGTCAAGAAATTGTGGTGTCAGTGATGCCGTGTGGGCATAAGCAAGCAAACTTTATTTATAGAGCACAGAACTAACAGAGGTCATGAAGCGCTTTGAAGGAAAAAATGAGGAGCCTGAGAACACAAAATATAAAAAAGGGGGGAATAAGTATGTGATCCACAAAAAAAAGTTAGAAAATAAAGAAAACAAGTTGGTTTTATCAATCAAGATGAACCACAGGTGAGCTTCTTTGATGAATAGGTGCTGTAAACCAACAGTTTAGTCATGCAGAAATTACAGGTTCAGACTGTTTTCAGCAGGCCACAGTGCAGGTATCCAGCATGGATATTTACTGTGTAGTTTTCATATTGGATCTGGCTTAGACTGTGTTACCCTTACTGACGCACTGGCCTGAGCATCCTCAGTTGCTGGTTGGCCGGAGGTTCAGTGTCCTGTCCAAGGACACTTCGACATGTATAGAGGAGGAGGTGGTGATGAACCGCCATCGAAATCTCATTCAATTGAGTTAAGTTGCTCTACTGCATATTACAGAATTACCTCAAGAACACAATCAAGCAAGACAACAATCTGTGATATCTGAAGCTGAACAGATTTGATTTTAATTAAATAATATATGTTTAATTAATAGCCCTGAAAGGACATAAATGAGAATGTGGTCACATGTTTAGATCACTTTTAAACAAGTCAGGAGATTTAGTTTGGACGTTTTCATAGATATAGCTGATTTTGGTTTCCCTTTTTAAATAAATCAAAACCTTTCAGCTCATTAGTCGCCATGATGAACAAATATTCCTTCTTCTGTCTGTTTTCTGTCCGTTTTCTCTCTCTGTCTCTCTCTCACTCTCTCTCTCCCCCCACTCACTCCACTCCCCTCCCCTCACCCTCCAGTTTCATTTTTCTCCTCATGGCAGCAGTAAATTTCTTTGAAACATTCATCTGAACATGAATGAGGAAAACGCAGTGGCAAGAGCAGAAATTAAAATTTCATTATTTACTGCGCTCGAGTTTGGGAACGCAATTAGTATCTGCACTGTGTGGCCCAGGGATATTTACTGCTTTGGCCTCTCCTTCCTTTATTGTGGTGTTTCTTTCATCCCGTCTAGCAGACTGTGATGCTATCACTTGCTCATTACCTCTAGCAGTTTGAGACACAGCGGACAATTACACCATTTCCGAGAGTCCAACGTGTGAACTTGAGGATGGACAGAGATGATACATCATGCAATGATTGCATTTCAAGACACTGGTGGGAGAAATGCAATCATTTTCACCCCATAGAAGGTAATTTACAAAATAACTAAACAAAGATTTTTTTTAGAAGAAAGCATGACTTTCTTGTAAGGTTGAAATGTTTAATGATCCAAAGATGAAGTTTAAAGGCAAAATGTTAAACGCTGGGCCACAACGCAACCACATGCAGCTTCCATGTGTGTGGCGGTGGAAATGAAAGCACCAAATACAAGAGTGCTATTTAGAAATGATCAATTCACACTTCCATTCTACGAGAGAGAGAGAGAGAGAGAGAGAGAGAGAGAGAGAGAGAGAGAGAGAGAGAACATAAATAAAAGAGCAACAGATGAAGAGATGAAAAACTTCCTGCAGAGTTTTTTAGTGGGATCACAGACACTTAACAGCTGCAGGGCTCTGTTGACTGTAATCTACATCTTCCTAAAAAGCTGGACCCAAATAAGCATCAATATGTTCAAACTCCACTCTCAGTAAGTTTAGAAGAACTTTCTGGTTTCCTGCACTCATGATCCACACAAAAAATAAACACTGCTGTTTGTCAGATCAGTGCAAGTAATTTATTTGCTCTCAGTCATTGATCTTTGGTTTATGAATGTTACATTTTTATATGTGAGTATGGGCTCTGGTAAGGTTTTAATGTGAAATGTGTTATTCCACATTGTACACCCAATATTATTTAGTAAGGGGAAGTAACTGTTTTTTTCTAATAAAGCACCAGCAGCGAACAAAACAAAATGAAACCTTATTTACATACAACATTCCCTAAGCCGCCGCTTTTCTCATATGTGCAATTAAGGACAAAGCTGCAAGTGTTAATTTGCTTGATGTGCACTTCTCTTAAGCCGCCGTGCCAGCTAAAACAAAACAGCAGCACCACCAACAACAAAAAGAACTGCAGGTTTTTCGATTAATTTCTGGTGAACAAACACTTCCTTGAACAGGGACAGTGTTGTTTTTCCTCTCACACATTTTTCCTCCATTCCTGCAGTTCCTAGACATAATATGCATACGAACACTGGAGGCTGTCGGATATAGGAGATCAGACGCGTCGCAGCGGGGGATCAAAGGGAGCTATCTGATCTCGTAAAATAACATTAAAACCCGTTGCCTCATTCCAAGACGCCACGTATTGATCACAGAGGAGACAAGTAGGAGTGTTTGGTACTAAATAAAACCTGGTGGCTGACGAGAAGTGAATCAGGAAATCTGCGCTTGCTGGGGGTCATTAAAATTGCATGGCACTCTATGTATTCCACAAACAATTGGATGGTTAACTTGAGGGCAAAGAGGGGGAAAAACAAGAGGAGCCTATGTTCATAACAGCTTCTCGCATCACTCCCACCGCTCCCCAGTCCCCCGTCCTGCCCACCCCATTCACCCATCATTGTATTTATTTCCATTTGTTGATGGCGCCATTTTCAAGAAGTGCGGAAGACAATAGGCAGGCAAAGTATCTGTAAAAATAACCCTCCTGTCAAGGTTGCAGGGTTGGTTGCTTCTCAGATGCTGTATTGCAACTAGGTATATGGAGTGATTTGATTATACTGTGCGGGTGGCGCCGTTGTTACCCAGTTTGACTAATAAGTACTTTTCAAACCTGCCCCTCTCCTTCCCATTCAGCAGGAGTGCTTCGGTTTCTCTAGGAGTTAACCTTCACACACTATCATTACTGTCACTCTCCGCTGAAACTTCACAGAGCAGCTCACTTTCCGCAGTGTGTGTGTGCGCGCCTGCACGAGAATCGAAACTCCCTGTTTGTCTTTAATTCCTCCCAATTACAGGTTCCCACTGATGTTGAAGCAGGCTGTTTCTGCAAACTGTTTCCAACAGTTTATCTTATAAAAGTGAAAGCAGCCTTTTCGATTTAAAACGTGAGCATTGTGTTTTTGATTTTAGCTCTGAAGCTACACCGGTGGCTCTGTGTAGAGACACTCACAGTGTGCAGTCAAGGCTTTGATCAAACCCTCAGAACTTTATTTAAATTTGAGGTTAGATCCAAAAGTTACCAAGACACTTGGGATGCAAGTTTCAGGAAAGGTGTCTAACATGATGCATGAGACATCTTAAATATTTCCTGTTAATGTTTCCAGTCCTCCTGATTTTGTATTATGGGTTCAATTACATTTTGGACAAAGATACATTGAATATATACTGAATATGTTATTGGTGTTACTTGGGATGCAGCACATTGCAAAATTCATGGTTTTGACTCGCAGATCGAATCGTTTTCCATAGCAAAAAAAAAAAAAAAAAAAGTTGGACTGGATGCTACTTTGGCTCTGATGTAGCCACCTCTCTTTCCCTGTAGTAACCACTCTTTAGTTACACGTCATGACTAATAGCCTATCAACACTGGAGGCTGCTGTGCCGCAGACAGGCAACGACCAAAGCTGCTCTGGCGAGCGAGTGGAGCTGTATGTTGAAGGGAAGGTGGCAGATATCAGCAAAGTTGCAGTAAATACCACATTCTTATGATGAGAAACTTGCCCATTTTCCCAGTTACACCACTGAAAATGCCCAAAGTCACAGCCCCCTCAAGGGAGGTGAAAGTGACATCATAATCATCTCTTCCCTTTCCCAATCATTACTCTTCAGAGTAAACCACAGCATGCATTTGTCTTGACTAACTACAACTCAACTCTTGCTAATTTAAGAATTAACAGTGGCAGTCAAACTGTGTTTCACAGATCATGGACCATCTCTGTCCCGATACACCACGACTTATTACAGTATGGGAGAAACTTTTTCTAAGCTTTAAGTTATTCAAAGGGAAATTAAAAGAGTATTCAGGAGTTTAAGAGGTTTATTTTTTGCATTGCAACGTAGTCCAAACTTTCTTTTTCTTTACCGAGATAACTCAAATGACGCTGACGCAGCAGTCGAGAGCAGACAGCACTGTACACAGTACTGCCCGACATCAATCAGACGATGCCGAAAGGAGAGGGGCTGAACAAAGTCTGCTCACTCTTGTCAGTAACACCTCAGCAAGCTTAAATCCTAAATGAAAATATACAACCTGCAAATACGAGTCAAAAGCCAAGAGTGTCAGCTCCAGACATGACAGATGCTCCCTCCAATGAAATGTACAGTCTAGTCCTGAACTGGAGGAAAACCAAAAACAAAGAATTCAGTACATGCACATCCTCACAGAACAGCTTAGTATTCACCACCGGTATGCAATTTACAACACTTTGTTAAACAATTTATAATCCGTACGACTTAAAGATACCTGTTCAGTCATTTTTTGATGAGCACACACTGCAGGAAATATAGTGCAAATGTAAATGAGTTGAATGATACAAATAGTATATCTGTATTTATTCTTGGGTTCACTTCCACGGTTACAAAATGACTGAGTTGCCTTCCACCAGCGTTAGGTTGCGAGATGCTTTCTTGACCTCTCCCATACTGCCAGGTGTAGACGAGTGCTCTGTATTTCTCTCATGTGGGTCTCTTAGGGCTCTGCACTGCCTGAAAAATTCATACCATAATTCCCCAATGCACTGTATGTTACCAAAAGCAGAACACATGCAATAAATGTAGGTGTCCCAGTTGTTAGAAGCTGGAAGAAGATGTTCATGTGCAAGCTGAAATATCTCGGTCCAACATGTTATTTGTGAATCTAGTCATACTTTATTATGTCAGTTTCTGTAATATGCCGTCTGTGGATAAAAAGGCTGTGCCTATGAAGGAATTTATGATGAATCTGATTGGGCAGCATCAAAGTCAACTGTACAATCATTGCAAATACTGCAGTTCTCTGAAGTACATTACTGCCCAAAAAAACACACAAAAAACAACACTTGAGAAGATGTTCAATGCATGAATCCATCTAAAATCCTGTGGTCTTCTTTTATGGGTTTTCTTCACACTGCTTGAATTTCATGAGATAAACTTTTAAAAATTCAGCACCCAGATGATCATTGTTTTCTGAGGATAAGCAGAGCCAGCCAGGTGGTCCTCGCATGGGATGCAGTTCATGTTTTCATGTTTTTCCCAAAAAAGTTAAGCTGTTTTGAACTTTGTGGCTCAAGATGTCTCTCTCTTTTTTTGCTTGAATGCATCTTTAGTGCCTTGTCTTTGTCTGATGCCCTCTGAACACATTGTATGACACAGTTGCCTCCATGACTGCACGGCACGCAGTGGTGTTCATGTTTGTCACATGTTCAGCATGAGCTTTTATCATCTGTGTTTCTAAGAGTAAAGCAGAAGGAGCTATTAAAGGAAAACACCACTGATTTTACTCATCAGAGTCTATTTACAGGTCTTTTGTCATCTGTCCTTGAGACTAGCAGCTCAAGGCTATATTAGCCTCTGGTGGCGTAACACTAGAATTTCTGACAGAACTCCTGGTGATTGAGTTGCGTTGTGGGTAATGTAGACACCAGGAAAGCATGAAATAAAAAAAGGTAATATCTCTTGTTGTGCTGTGTCGATTTTAGTGCTTTTTGTCTTCAGCTGTCCATCGGGAGTCTGATGAGTCTACGCTAAAGAGGCAGATAAGAGTTCCAGGTTTGTGGTTGTGTTTTCATACTTCTGGCAAGTGTCTCCTTGTTCATGGCCCATTTCTTCCAACAGTATAAGAGTGAAACTACATTTTACATCTATGCTTGAGTGGCCTTGTAACGTCTGAAGTTAACTCGAAGTTCTTTTATTTGGTAAATGACGTTCAGGGCAAGGCTGATCTCACACCAATCCGCCTTCTTCATGCACTCTGTGAGCTGCAGACTGTAAAAATCATACTGATATAGGAATATGTCATGCTGGATATTTTCTCACTGAAGTTTTGTCAAGAAGGTGACAGTGGTTTTGTATAGTCTGGTGACATCGTGATAAAAGTGTAAGCTGATAGCTCATAAATGTATTTTTTTTCTTATATTTTCTTTGTTTCCTTCTGCCTTTCTTCTCGTTTTACCAAATGCTTTCAAAACCTCCTTTCTCTCTCCTTCTTCCACAGTATCAATCATTTCTCCCTTTCCTCTTATTCCTTCTCTGTGCGTCTCTCATTCTCCCTCTCTTTCCACAGTATGTGTCATTATCCATCCAGTGTGACTTCACCCATCCTGCCCTCTGGTGACACAGCCTGCCCTTGTTAAGTGGCTCCAGTCCCTCTCCTCGTTTACAGGTGAAATCTATTCTCACACACAGGCCTCAAGGGCCTAACTGGACTGTAACAGAATTTCTGCAGCCCCGCTGGGCCCCAACCACAAAGCTGAGAATAAATGGCTGAGGTGCCAGGGCTGGACAGAAAAATCAATGCCTGTTTATACAGACATGACAGTCCCGGCGCCCAAGCAATTCTCCTGCTTGCTTCTCTAGACGCTGTGTTATACAGTTTTTTTTTTCCTCCTCCTTTCTCTCCTGTGTCGTGCTCTCTCCTCTGCTGAGGATAAAATGCGTGCCCTCTTGAGAGGATGAAACAGTAGGTGATGCGCTGTGGCCATTTTGTCCTCAATTTGTTCTCACCACGTGTTGAAGCATTGCGTGGGGGGGGTCAACTGAATGCTTTTGATAGACCGACTGTCACGCAAACTGTTTGGTCCATGCTGAGCAGATGCAATGCAGACAGCACAGGGTCATGTGTTAGGGTAGGATACTGTTTCTCAACTGCTGGGTCACAACTGTTCAGCAGGCATGTGCTGACAGGGTCACACAGTAGACGTGTTCCTATTAAAATTATTCGTCTAGCTTTTCATTCTCTGTAGAAGACACAATAAACTAAACTGGTTCGACTGCTGCTCTTAGGAGCATAATGACCCTCAGGTTTTATGACCTTCGTTCGCCTCACCTGAACGAGCTCAGGTGATGTTAACAAATTTCCTTTCTTGTTGTCTGTAGCGATGGGAGAATTTTTTGTCTTTTCTTTCCCTTTTTTTAGGCATGTATGCTCTTATTTGGCAGTATGACATGCAGCAAAGGTCTCTGACTGTAATCAAAGCTTGGATGATGTGGACACATGGTGTACATTGCAACCAACCAGGCCACTGGGACCTTTTTATGTTTTTTTTCTGATGCAGAATTAAGCACAGAACTGTAGCATTAAGGTATTTCGGATCCCTGTTTAGACCTGGAATTGTTTTTTTATTCAGAAAAAGCAAAGATTTGCTCTAAGTACTGATTAACACATCTAAGTACAAATCTGTTTTTAGCAGCACATACAAAAAAAAGCCAAACACTGCTTGTTTCCAGCTGCTCAAATGTGAGCACTTTCTGCTCTCTTTTGTGTCTTTTGTTGTAGAAAACTAAGTAATAATAATTTTTTCTTCTTACACAGTACTTGAGTAATGAAAGTATGTATCTTTCATTCCTCAGTAATACTTGTTTTTGCTTCAGCTGATCTCATCTGTATCCTCCCTCTTATTCTTTTAGGATTTTTTTCCCTCTTTGATTATATCTGTGTTGGTGTGCACGTACACGTGTGCGTGTGTGTTGCATGTGCTTTGTGCAGGCGACTGTGTGACTCTCAAGGGGAGGTAGCAGCGCACTTGTAACTCATTCTGATTTATGCCCCCTGTCTAAATAAAAACATAAATCACAGCACCTGCCACAGAAGTCACTCTCACAGTGGTCTAGCTCGTCCGGCTCTGTGCTGGGTTGCGCCGTTGCACCCCAATGACAGAAACACAATTGATTCCCTCATTGCATCAATTTGTCGCCTAATCTGGTGATATGTTGATAAATTTTACTGCTTTGTCAATTAATTTTCCTGAAAAATGGGCCTGGCCATGGTGGACACATCAATACTAAGGCCGTGGATATATCGGTGACAAAATTAAGTGATAAAATTAATTGCCCCCTATCCCGTCTTGTGAAAACATAACTAATGAGGGAGGCAATTATAGTTGCATGTGGTCTCCTTCGGGAAAGATGGAGAGGGTGTTTGAAAAAAGACTTCTATGGTAATTAGACAAGTGGGAGAAGAAGGATCTTGGGAAAATGGTCATCTGAAATAGAGGGTGACTTGAGAAATATAGCACAGTGGATGGATGTTTGCTTCACCTCACAGTCAGCGATGGAAAGGACAAACAAATGGAAGAAGCCTTCAAAAATCAAATGATGGTTAATTCCTCCTCCGCTGTGACGAATGTCTGTGAGGCATGTTAGCTTCTCGCGGCTTACTGCTCGCGCACATTCAAGTACAGACAAATATCATTGTCAGTGTTTCGTCGGCTAACAGTTTCTGTGTTGACTTTGATGCATGTTTTTTTTTTTTCATTTGAATCTTGTAGAATTGTGGCATAAATTAGGGAAAGACACTGGTGTCATTGTTTTCTAGATGGGAGAGGAAGGGTTTGTTAGCAGGTTAGTTAGGCACTGTTATTCCCAGAAGAATTGCATGAATACTGTGCTTCATTTTAGCATGGCAGCGTGCCTGTTATCAGCAACAGAAGCTGCATATCACCGAGGCAGTCATTTGTTTGACATATAGTATGGGATGTCATGCATTTCTTGAATCAGGAGAGAGACAAGTTCTTTGGTTCAAGTTTAAAGAGTTTGTTTTGGATTTAATATAGTCCATTGTCCCAATGGGAATGCAAATCACAGTCTCACAGGCTCCTTGGTCAGTCGTCACGGTGGCTAAATCATGCAGAGTATAAATAATGATGTCACTGCAAACATCATAAGACAAAGAATGTTGCATCCTGATAATAACTGTGTCCACATATGACAGCCTTCCCATAGACTTTGTATTAAACAAGCAGGATGAACATCCTGAATGTGTATTTTAGATATTTGATAAGTGTGAATATTTTAAGCAGGTGTATCCTCAAACTCTTGATGGCCTTTATTAAGGATTGCTCCTATAAGTTGAAACCTGACCCTAAAATGTCACAGTTTATTTGGAATTTCGGGGACTTTACCTGTAGCAGTTTAAGAGATTTTAAAGACTGTATCACAGCACACAGGGGAAGCATTTAGGGAAAGTATGTTAGAAAGAAGGTTCATTTTAAAAGACTCTAGTGCCCACAAACAACCTGGAAAGTGACTCTGGAGAGCAGAAACATCATTAATACATTCATTAAGAATAGGTTAAGCTATTGGAGAGCGTCTTGAATGCTCAGGATAGGCAACATGGGAGGCGCATTAATGGTCTATAATCACAAATTGTGTACTGCTGCTGTTTGCATCCTTTGTCGTGGATAATGAGATCCCTCCATCAAACAAATTCTCTATGCAAAGATGCCATTTCTCAAAGGGACGCTCCCGAAGGTTGAAAGGTGGTGATCTCTTAAACATTTGCACCAGCGCTACCAACCTCTCATGTCTAAATATTACCCGAAGATCCAGCAGTTTTCATCTGCAAAACACACAAATATCAGTGTGGTTCTGTTTTTAGATATATTAGTACGCAATCTGAGGTGTGTTCATGCTCCAGAGGAGGAGAGGCAAGTTACTTTTATGATTGATTAAAAAAAGCAGGAAGCTCTAATTCCACCATTTATTCAGTGCCTATAGGACGTGTGTGGTAGCTTCTCATGACTGCTTTTGGTGCTGTAGATTGTCTAAATTGTCTGAATGGTAAGAAAAGGTCAACTGAATTCATCTTATGCACCGAAATTGAAGAAAAATACACTGTTCTTGCAAAGCCAGACTTCATCTTGTGAACTCAGTTTTTTGCTTGAGATTCAACTTTGTCAAAATGTCTGCTGATAATGAATTGTCAGACCAAAGAGCTAATGGGCAGTGTGTGGATGATGATGCGACTTGCTGCTCTTAAAGCTCATGAACATGTGAGCAGCAAGTGAAATACAATGAAGCATGACCAAAGCATGATGGAAGACATCCATCTGTATGCCTCATGGTCTCAAATATAATCAAAAAGTGATTGTAGTGGATAGTTTTGTAGATATCTGACAGAATCTCCACTATAGTCACAAGTTGACAGCACAATGAGTGGTACTAGAAGAGTGCATATTGTCCTCTGGGTGGAGGAAAGAGCTGTCAATCATCTTTGTGAGATCTACTCTTCGTCAGTCTGACGCCTTTTGAATTGACCACTGTGTGGTTTTGAAGCATTTTTGAAAAACTGGTATGAATTTAACGGTTGTTGAATTTTCTCTAAGGAGCATGTAATTAAGTTAAAACATTAAAGCTAATTAGACTTATGAGGGGTTTACTCCACAGTGCTCACATGTACATTAGTCTCTCTAGATTTTGGTTGAATTATTGCTTTCTTTTAATAAGGCCAAACACACACCGTGCGAGATGCAATGGATTAGTAAGCTTTATTGTATTTATAAGGATCACATTACAGAGATGATATCTCACTTAAGGAAAGCTTGTTGAGGCTGCTTTTCATTTTTCCTGTTTTCTTTCCATTCTGCCTAAACATTGTGGAAAAACAGAAAAATCTTTACTGCTGTATATATGGTTGAGCTTGACAGGAAGCTGTGTATGCTGCTGACTATATTAGCAGGTTTTTGGCTGTGGTTTGATGCGCTGTTTTGTTTGTTGAAAAGGAGAGAGAGAAATGTGCATTTCAAGTGAGAGACAGAATCCCGGCAAGTCGACTCTCCAAAAGGATTAAGCCGAAGCTGCCATTAAGAATAGGTATCTGTTTTAAATATGAATCAACCCCTTCTAGTTCAAGTTGTTAACTAAATAATTCAGCATCAGGGATGCATTATCGACTTGATGTAAATGTGATATGAGTGGAAATCAGGATGTGTGACTGAGATGATAATTGATATGATAATGGAGTGTGGAAAAGATGGAACAATAGCAACAAATAATAATGAAAATCTAAATAAAAGATGGGGGTAAAACTGTTAGTGCAGCCGACTGACACGCCAGAGCGGCTTCACTGAGGCGGCGGTGAGGGAAGAGGGCGGACAAGAACTAGTGCAGCTACTCACAAGTCGTGCAATGGTGAGCAAATGAGAGAATGTGTTGAAATATCAACTCTAAAACGGAATGAAGCAGCTGCCCTCTTACCCTCTGCATCTCTAACATCACCAACTTTTTGATTTGCGTGCGATTAGGTTCACAATGGAGGCCAGTATCATTAATGAGATCAAAAACTTCTGCGATCAGACACAGCTGATGTGGTCCTCAACTCTGCCAGAGATATCAGCTCCTCTTTCACTCCTTTTTTTCTTCTCCTCAGCATGGGAATAAAAGAATGAAAAAGACGTTGGTGTGTGTGTGTGGGGGGTGGGGGGCGCTGCATAAAAACTGCTCAAGTGCAGAGAGCAACCCCATCTGGAAGACATCGGACCTAAATGAAGTTGTACAAAACCATTCCATTGATAATAAAGCTAATTTTTATGGCTCTGACAAGTATGTAATTATGTGCAGTGGTGCTTTTCAGATTTTATCACAGTCAATAAACTACCACGCTAATTTCATTCCTGTTTTGACATATTTACATGGAAATATTCGATTTGGGGGGAATTAGAGGCCTTGAAAGCCGCTGATAGATGGCTTTTAATGATCTGTGACCCCCGGCCTGTGGGCTCATCTGTTTGTCGGCCCATCGATCTCGCAGGAGATGTGCTTGGTGTTCTGATCTCTTTAGACAGAGTGCCATCCAGACAGTGCCGGCCAGTAAGCCCTGAACGCTAGCCCCTTTTTTCTTGTTGGTTGATTTGTCAAGCCTGCTGATCTGGAAAGATTAAGAGGAAATGGATGTTTAAGTGCTCCTTTTTATCTGTTATTTATACATCATAGATATCATCAATGCACATTTTTACTGACCAGCCTGACAGTTTAGGACGCGTTAAGAGTCAGCGCACGTAAGACTCTGCTGTGAATTTTCCCAAACTTTGCCCTCACACCCAAACACACATACACACAAAGAGGTCATGGTCCAGTCGACCCATCTTCAGCCTAGCGGTGCAGATAAAGTACAGCTGGCCTCGCTGGCCAGACTCATCCTGTTGAGAGAACATCACAGGGGTCACCAGCGATGACAAGGTCCACTTATGGGAGGTGGGAATTGGTGTCAAAAGTGGGAACTGCTTGCCCCGTCTTCTCGCAGCTAAGCACGTACAGCGTCTCACAGGAGGGGAGCTTGTGTCATAAAAAGTCCATCAAAAGCACCAGTAATTACCCAGGAAATTGACAGTGAAATTGAAAAAGTTTGTGGCCGCGAAGACAGCCCATCCCCCACATCCCCATCCCAAGATTCCTGCCTGATATCAGACAGAATTGTCAACTCGTTATACTCCGTTTCCATCTTCAGTCTGACATTGTCTCCTCACTAACCAATTCTAACTGGGGAGGGGGATTCCATTTTCACTAACCAATCACTGGAGACCAATGCGTCCACCTGACTCCAATGTTATTTTAAGTCAACGCTGATGCAAAGCCATGCAAACACACTGGTTTTGGTGGGGTTTTAAGAGCGCAGCGGAGTGAAATAAAACCAACCTTGATAGGAGGGGTGTAAATCTAAAGTTTCATCATGAAACGATATATCATTTTTTTGGATAATGGTACAGTATGTGCTGATGTCACATGATTTCAGTTCAATTCAGGGGCCTGCGATCGATATGAGACGATATCATATGTTTAACACAACCGTCAAATCTACTCTTCACTATACAAATAACACACATCACACACAACTCAGTTGTTGACTAGACCAGTAACAAATGTCAGATTGGGGAAATTTCATGTATTTTCTAAAAACTCTAACACAACAACTTCAGTGTCCAGGCAAACGAGGCACAGTAACACACCACATTAAATATGACCTTCATATCAACAGCTACACAAGTAGTAAAACGCAGAGCCACTACAGGGACAGCTTAGCCATTAGTAAAGCCATTGAAGAGTCAGACAGACAGTGACCAAAGAGAGACAGACACAGAGATAGAAAGACAGAAAAAAATATCTGATTTGCGCTATTTAAAGATCGTACAGACTCGGCCTGACTCGGTTTGACTTAAGTGCTGTCTCCATGGGATTGTGTATTTCGTATGCAGCAGCTCACAACAACCATCTTTCTTGACAGCTCTGTCAGACCTCATGTCTTTGCATATGAAATACGAAATGGCAGCTGTGATACTCATTGCTCTTTTAGAGTTGTGCTTCAGTCTTAAGGTCAAAAAAGCTGGTCACTGGCAGCGAGGTGGCATCGAACACACGATCAGGAGGGTCGATGCTGTATTTCTTTTTTTAGGTTTCTGCCCAGGTTCATCGCGTTTCCTGAGTATTTTATGTTGTATTTCAATGGCATTGGTTCAATAGTTGCTTACTGTTATCAGCCTGGTGTTTGAATGCTTAGGAAACGTGCGCTTGGATGAAAACAGTCCTACAGGTGTGCCATGGGAATTTCTTGTTTTTCCTCTTATTGGTTCCAGTATGCTGCCTCACAACAGTTTAACAGTAGCGTTAGTCCCACCCCTGCCGCTGATTGGCTCATCGTTAGTCTCCTCTGTGGTGGTCATTGGATTGAAATAGCTGTTTCGTGTTAGTTCGGAATAGCCGTAGATTTGCGAGGATCTGCTGGGAAACAAACTGGTTCAGAAAACCGCTTCCCCCACTTCTTTTTTTAAAGACATTCTCAGTGTCACTCAACACCAGATGCTTGCAAATAATGTAACAAACCCAAAGTTTTTATATTCTACCTGGTTGTTTCTGAGACATCATGTTTTTCCCATCAGTTTGGCATGACAGATGGCTCTAAATACTACATTACCCATGAGCCTCAGCAGCTGTTGCTATCGAGATAACAGACTGTCCTCTCAAAAACGTGGGATTTGAGACCACTGTTTATTTCCTATTTCTAAACAAACAGTGCCTCTTTAAAGTATGATCACATCTTCCCTGTACCTTAGCCATGTGTTTATTATTGTCACCATGACAACGAAGGTGAGTGACACATGTTCTTCTCACCATATGTTTTTATGCACACAGGCAGAGGGAGATTTTCTTTCCTATCCAAGTCAAGGAAGGTGCGCCAGCAGTCAAATAATACTGTGCATGGAAAATGAATGGGCCCTTTGAAACCATGGGAAATATCTCTTCCTACTTCCCAACTTAAAGCCTTTGTCGTGACTAACACCTTTGGCCTGTGGTGGGTGTGGAGTACTGTATAGCTTATAGCTCATTTGCTTGCATTATTCAGCGAACCAGGCCAAAGAATATTAGTATTCTTCATAAAAGACATGAAGGTAGCTTAGCGACCAGCGCCCAGAGAGCATTCATTCATATAAATTCCGTAGATGTGCTGGGAAAGTCTGCATTAGCGCTACTTCTGTCTGATCTTTTGATACAAGGACTATATTTTTTACATGTAGATTCTAAATCTGAATTTAAAATATTTGGTTATGAATCATTTTCCTCATAAAACCTGAAGTGTTCAAGGGTATAAATGAATATAGGCTTAAAAACTGCGCATTGCATTCATTATTTTTTAGATTTGCAAGTAAACAGCAAAATTGCGGTTAAGACACTGAAGATTTCATGGCATTCAAAATAAGGTGAATTTTCTGGGGGGCTCACAGTGCTTCAAGCATTTGACTCCAACCCCATAAAGACAAGGAGGACACATAAGTACATTATAATGCAGCTTGTCAATAGTAATGAAATTGTGACATGTTCAAGAACGGCCATGCGCGAGGAGGCTGTATTGTTCTTCTGATTTTAATGCCAATCTCCATAATCAAGATGAAACCACACACTGCCAAAACTGGCATAATACAGGCGCTCGCCGATGAGTGATTGATTGAATATGAAATAATGAGGGTTTTCTGGTGCTCTGCTGGTCATCTAAAATTCTGAATACAAATCAAATGGAAATTTTATGCAATGAGATGTATTAATGGGATTCTGGCAGCGTTTTAAGGTCTTAATGTACAGCAATAAGCAGCATAGGTTGTCTCAGGGAGATGAACAGTTGTTGCTGTTGATAGGCCATTTTAGTGCATTACTGTCAAAATAATGCATGTCTGCATATATTCCAAGGCTCCAGTGAGCTTAACTTTGGACAATTACAAGACGACCAGTTTTCTACGTGCGTGGATTTCCCTTTTAAACAAATAAATAATGGTTATTGACCGTGTCATTAATGCCACTAAAGTAATTGTAAGAAGTTGTACCCTTTTCCAACAATGACTTGATGTAGGATTCAGTCAACCCTCCGCAATTAAGCATAAAAGATTTGTACGCACAGCACATTTGAACTATTTTCCCTCATTAGGTTTTCTTTAATCGCTCTTATAATATGTGCGGAACAGTGCATCTATGCTTTTAATGCAGTTTTTTTTTTTTTTTTAGTGATTTTGATGTATTACTAGAATGCTACAGTACAGCAATAAATGACTGTATGAACATTATTTAAACTGACAGGGAAAACAGTATTGTTGTTTTTTTTAAGCGTTTATTTTACGCAGACAATGACCACAAGGAGCAGCCACTGTTACCAGTGTAAGGCAAACAGAGGCAGAGAGGTTTGGACGTCACTCTGCTTGGTTTGTTCCATTGATGTTAAGTGATATTTACAGACTGTGGCCAGGAAAAGTGCATATTAGATGCCCAATTAACATTTTTGTTGCCCAGGGCATTGTGGAGTAGATCGCAGCTGGTAGGGGAGGCCACTGTCGGGTCCCCGTGTCATCGTTGTGCAGTACGGCACCCATGCAGCAAGAGGAATTTAACATGGACGGAAAGGACAAACCCCTCATCATGTGATTAGCGTCCTTGTTAATCTGTCTGCATTCATTTAAGTCTCATTTGAATGTCCGAGTGATTAGATTGACTTAAGTGGAATAATATTGTTGTGATTGCAAAATGGAGTGTAATGTGTCACCAGCTCCCATCCTTAAGAGGTGTGGCCCCGGCACAGCCTCCAACCACGGGATTAAAATGGAGAAGGTCATACATTGTTAAAAGAGAATACCTGCGTCGTTTGGAAATACAGACCAGTAATGACCGAAACAGTCACAAAATGCATGAAATCAAACTCTGAAGTACAAAGCAGTTTTTACTGGTGGACACTGAGCACAACAGCTTCCACTCTGGGTCAGAATAAAGGGCAAAAGAAAGGAGGTGCCTTGCAGGTATTGATGCATTCCGTGCAATCCTCCACAATACACTCTTGTTTGTTTTTTCAGAAATCGTTTGTTGAGCTGTTGAATTTTTAATGTGGATACATTAATATGAATTATGCATTAAAAGGTCTGAATGCTGCTCTCTGCATTGTGCCTTTTTGTGTAACATACACATTGTGTACATTGGAAAGGCAGTGCAAATAAACAGGCGGGTTGTTGTGTGCATGGCTGGACAAAGTTTCAGATTAACACATGAATCGTAACAAAAAAGCTTCCTCTGCTTATTGTGTTTATTTACGTGTATGAAGTTGTTGCTTAATAATATTCTCTCTATGTTGTATGTCGATCATTGTACACAGTATAGGGACTATTTCATGTGTGCCGTGTTAAAGGGGGCATCCTTCAAACATTCATAACCAAACATGACCAAACAATGTGCAGAGAATGAATGAATGAATGAATGAATGAATGAATGAATGAATGAATGTGTGTTTTGTAACTTGAATCGCTCCCGCTGAAAATCACATGCCATGCTGTTTCCGCCATGTTTTTGATAAAGGTTATCCTGCAGATTTTGGTGACATGGCAGCACACATGAAGGGAGTAGACAGTCTCCTCTTGTTTGTCCCTGTCACAGACAGTAGTGCAAATTCACTGATTCAGAGTGAACTGTCTTGAGGGCATAATAATAATTAATTTCAAACAGTCTCGTGCACAACATGTGGGCAGTCATGCACCATTTCCAAAGTGGAATACAGACCGTAGTCAGTTGGAATGAGAGCTCTGATTGTTATTTTGTTCATCCAGATTTTTTACTTTTGATTGTATTTTATTGATACACACACTTTTATCACAGTGGTTTAACCATGTGCACATTTTGTGTCATTGTGTCATATTGTGGTTCTACAGTCTTTTTTTTTTGTGATGATCCTCTTCTTGGTTATAAATGCGGTGCACTCTCTTGGCCTCTGTAATATTTCTTAGTGCATCCGCTCTTTATGATACTGACGTCGGCTGACTCTTAAATACTCTTTTATGCATGTTTTATGACTGTGGCGATTACAGCGATTCCACTTCTGAGCCAGTTGTGTGCCAGTGATCTCAAAGGATGTATTCTCTTCCCAGACTTTACCTCAACGTGACACTGAGGGGGAGTCAAGCCTTTATAAACTGACTGACCTTTTTTTTTTTTGCCTCCAATGTCATCATGTGAGCTCAAGGCAGGGGGAGGTTTTGTTTTACATCAGAAATGTTGAAGTTAATCATTTGAGTTTGAATTTGCAGAGATGATTTCGCCTCATGAATTAGAATTATTGGAGATCATCACTTACATTGAAGTGAACACGACCAAAGAAAAGCTGTGATCTTTTGTAAAATAATCCACATTCCATTATCAAATGTTGTGATATAACAACCCTCCCACAAACTACCGTCTTTATTGAACACTTTGTCCTTGATTATATTGATAAAAAGAATGTGCGTGCACTTCTGCTGTGAATGATCCGGCCTGTCTGTTATGCAGCAAAGTTGAGTTTTATATCACAGGGCAGTTTCAGACCCAACATGTCCAATACTGCTCCAGCATATTCAATTAAATTAAATAAATTTAGCATGATCAAAAAGTAGTCTGGGGCAACCAATTTAGGGCTAAATTATCTGTCCAGTGTCTAACTAACTGTGTCCAACTGTGTTTGGGACGTTCCTTGTGCTCAAAACACACTGAAAGGATGACACTAAGGTTTTGTTGAAAGCTGTCAGAGATGCGTTTGAACATCCTTATACCTGAATCTGCTACAAACCAGATTCCAAAAAAGTTGGAACTGTGTAGAAGGTAAGAAAAACAAAAATAGAATTTGTGTATTTGCGAACGGCTTCACGGAGTGTTCCAGAGCACATGTGTTCACAAAGTGGTGAACCTCGCTCCATCCTCGCCTGTGAACGACTGGATGCCCTTTTCATACCCAGTGACACTATCACCTGTTACCAATGAACCTGTTTACCTGTGGAATGATCCAAACAGGTGTACTTGGAGCGTTCCACAACTTTCCCCGTCTTTAGTTGCTCTTGTCTCAACATGTTGCTACATCAGATTCAGATTAATCATATATGTACAAAAATCAATGAAGCTGATGAGGTCAAACATTAAACATATTGTCAAAAACAAGTTGCAAATGATCACAGCTTTGTTTTACGTGGTATCCCAACTTATGATCCCGCTTCTTCAGTGCATTAAGGAGTAACAGAGAGTAGTTCTGGATTCATCTTTCCAGACTACAAAACTGCATCTGACTCCCAGTGTGTCACATTTTAGTGTAATGCCGTGCACGGACTAACTCAAACTCTCTGCTTCCGAGTGCAAACTGAAACTTATTTAACAAGTTTTGATTGAATAAAAGAATCAAAAATGAAATCAAAATGAGTTGTAATAGTAAAAAGATTAACAAGATAGATACTGCCTTAACCCGTGTATGATTGCGTCCTGTCAAGATAGCACTTGAATGTCCTGGTGAGAAGCAAATGATTTCTGATGGCCATCCAGGCTTTTCCCTCTTTGAAAAGCCCAGATCAAATAGGCTCACTCTTGTCAGCGCCTAAGCGGGAGAGCTTCCCATACGAACAAACGATTGATTGACAGGTGCACGTAGGCTGGCTTTTTAATTTCCATGCCTCGCTTCAAATTAAACCTCCACCTTGGATAAAAGCGTAGGCTATCCTGCATCGACAACTCCCAAATGATAGGAAATGGAAAACCTGATGAGCAAAGGACGAGGGATTTACATTTTGCTGGATCTCCCAGTAGTGCTGATGGTTGACATTTTTTTTTTTTTCCAAGCAGATAAAATAGTGATGACAATTGTCTTTTTAGGGATTTTGTCAGTGTTAGTCAAACTGATAAAACACCTATGGTTTGGCGTGAAGTAGTGCCATTTTGTACAGCTGTGATCTTACAAGTACGCATCAAAAACTGCATTTTAAAGCAAAGCGAAAAGTAAAACATGAGAGAGAGTTTTGCATTGTAAGAGAAATGCTGGAAACGGTATATAGATAACAATATTTTTCAGATTAAAATAGTATTTTTCTAGTAATTTCTCATCCAGACCGGAGTGTAATCTACTCAAGCACACAAACATTAATGCATGTGCACACAACTTTGAAATCATTCAGATGCGGCCAAGAATAAATTGTAGACATTACCACTCTATTCTAAAACATACATTTTCTTAAACAGCTGTTTGTTGTGTGGGCCTCTCTATGTGTGACAAGACTGAATAGCCACCAGAGAGTAATAGTAAATGTGCGGCTGCTTTTATTGTGTGTTTTTTATGAGACAACATACATTAAACCCGCTGTAGCTGCAGTAAATAAAGTGTGCTGTAAAACTGTGTTCGTGAAAGAGCTTGTAAACATAAACAGCCGCAATGAGGTCAACATCAAAGTAATTGTAATGCTGTATGAGCAATGAAATACAACTTAATGCTTCTGGACAAAATAGCTGTGCATTGTCCCTGAAGACGCTGCAACCCTCCGTAGTTAGCAGTGAAAGGAATGTGTGGTGGCCAGAAAACTGTCAAATACTCGCCGTCTGTGGTGGGATTACACTCACTGCAAAACCTTGAATTGTTTACCGTGTTACCTCGCCATTAGACAGCCTGTTCGATGGGGAACTGAAGCTGTTACAGCACTCTCCTCAAAGCCACCAGACTCCTCTGACAAAAACATGAATTTTAGCAGGTCGAACACGAGAGCTGCCGGTGTCCCACTGCCTCCATCAGTTAGATACTTTGTGTTATTGTGTGACTTTGGTGTTTTAAAGGGTGAGAGTTAAAACACCAAAGTCACACAATAATTGATATTGATTTTTTTTTTTTTTTTTTTTTTTTTTGTTTAAGGGGGCTTTTTTTAGGCAGCCAAAATAATTTTTGCTGTTGCCCCCATCAACAGCAGCACATTGCTTAGCTTCCTGCTCCTGTCTGCTTCAGCAAACTCAATGTGCCAGCTGCCATCTTCTGTAGGTAATGCACGGACTGTGGATAAGCACCTCATTCCACCAGCTCAGAAAATATTAACAAACCCTTTAAACCCTATTCTTAAAGACCCATCCAGATTTGCTACTCTGGGACTGCCAGTGACTCATTGGTCACTCAGATTCCACCTCAGTTTACGTCCAATGCCAATTTACAGTGCAAATGCAAAAAGTAGCGTCGAGACAGAAATGTAGAAAGCAAGAATTCAAAAAGTCAGCATAAGATATGAAAAAGAAAGACAAAACATTATAATCTGATGGATTTTGCTCGATGGACCATCATTGGCATTCTTACGACAGGATTGATCAAGCTTTTATTCACTTTTTTGTCCGTCTGATGCTAATCTGACAGGTGCTTCCAGCAATGACAGTGACAGTGTCTTTGAATGTCTGCTGGAGTAGTTTTTATTTAAATTTCTCTACACAAACGACAGGAACACTTGCACTTAGTTGACTTTAACTTTGTACGAATGGAAATGCTAAAATATTACAATTTTCCAGCTTTTTCATAATTTGTGCACAACAGTTTTGAGGAGCAAAACTTTTTCCAAGACCCTCTTATTTATCAAGATGTTATCCGAAAGCCAGCCCTCTTCAAAAGAACACTTACTGTAACGTACAGCCGACGCGAATTGAAGCTTATTGATTAATGTTTTAAAGCTAGAATCCACTTAGCTGCTTGAGATGGGCCTCAGAAAAAGTTACACTTTCACAACGAGATCAAGGAATTCAAACATTTGATTTGCAGCAACTTACGTGAATTTATTCATTGAGACAGAAATGACAGCCGACTTTGAGATTCCTTTTACTGATCACGTTTCATTATGTTTGGCAAAAGGGCCTGCGCCATTACCATGAGTAATATCATAAGTTATGAATGAGGCAAACGGCAAATGGCATAACACATCAACACTCAGGGCATCAGCGCTCATTTGGAGCTGTTTGAGTGTCACTGCACACTACATAGGCCTAGACAGCATTAGACGGAGAGCAAAATGAGCTTGACGTACACTTCTCTCCCTTCAACATGACTTCATTTTATAATGTGACGCCGGCCTTGCTGCAACCCAACTCATGTCAAGCTGTTACGGCCCATCCGACTTCACCCCTCCACACACACACACACACACACACACACACACACACACACACACACACACACACACACACACACACACACACACACACACACACACACAGTCGGATAATCAGTGGAAAAGTTGACTCGGCCCCATCAGCATCAGATGTTTTGTTTCCTTCAAGCATGTTGTAAGGATTAACACATAAAAGGAACTAAAGGCCGTGGTCTGTCATGAGCACTGGAGGGGGATTTGTGGATCATTATATGAGCTGCTCGCTAACATGAGGCTTTAGGGAGAAAGCTGGGCCCCCCTGCCAGGGAACTTAGTCAAGGGGCTGAAAAAGTTTTGTCATTTGATGTTTTACATTTTGTCATTAGCAGCCGTCTTTTATGATTAACAGCGCTGGCCCTCTGGTTCACCCCTTTCTGCTTGCCTCATTTAACTCTTTCAACCTCCATATATTGGGGCATATCACTTAAGAGTTCGTATAGAACGCTAAGTCAACATTAACAGGGATGGAAAACTTCTTCCCAAACTGTGTGCGCTTGCGTGCTTTTTTCTTTTTTTTTTTCTTGAGCGAACCTAAGAGCTAGTGGAGTAGAATGGGACAGAACAGTGCCGTCAGAACAAATTCCAATATTTGACTTGTGTACAAATATAAAAAAGACACGTTGTTTACCAAACTGCTCACAGGATCATTTATTGATTTGAGGTGAAACCATAGCAGCGCCTCACATGATGAAAGAATACATCCAGCCTGATGATGAGTCCTCAACATCTAAAGGGGAAGTTTGGAAGATATTTGGCTTCTGTTCGTCGGAGTAAAAGATTCAGGAAAAGCGTGTTTTCATCTTTGGGCTCCGTAAGGGGCAACTCAAGTGTAGGTACATGAAATCTTTTGAGGATATAGTACACAATTTCAACCCACGTCATCCACTCATTTGCTTTTATTTACATCTTTTTCTCAATTAGAAAGAAATCACAACCACTTTAATGGCAAACTTGTATGTGTGTATAAAAAAATTTGCTTAGGATGCATTTAATATTCCTCTTGCAGTTTCCTCTTGCACTCTTGGGAATTCCACCACCAAGTTTGTTTTCATACCTGAAACAACTAATGTGCATGTTTATATACTGATAAAGTGTTTGATTCTATGATTTCTGTGCAAATAGTCTGAAAGGGTGTTTTTAAGGTGCTACCATCATCCAAGAGTTAAGATGATGGGAAATGAACAGATTAATATATAAAAGCAGTACAGTGTGTTTACATTTAGGCATCGCTGGTGAATGATTTCTTATTGCAAAAGCATGTTGGATTGAGTACAACAGTGTCCAAGTCAGTCACAAACAAATATGAATAACCACATCCACAAATATACCTGCTGTATTCTGCAGATTGTTTGAAGTAAATGCTGCATGTGGTTGGGAATTCAAATGCAAGAAGCCACAAATGGTTCTGGGCACTGGCACAGTCGAAAGAAATACACAAAAGCAATATGAGGGGGGCAGGGTCCTACAATTAACTCTCCATGACCTAATTAATAGTGTAAGAAATCCACTCAAATGAAATTACACTGAAAGGAAGCTCTACAAAGGAGGAAGCTCATTCACACCTCTGTGAGGTGCATAGAATGGATTTCAGGTGAGCAGATTAAGGTTGAATTTTACCTTTCATTTTAGAAACAAATCTTATTTCTCTCACTAAAAGAATAACATTTTCTCATGGGCTTCGGTGGATTATGGCGAGGTGCCAGTTCCTTCACATACTGTATAAAATACCTTTATCCCCATTCTTTTTGAAGAAGAAGATAAAATATTAACTGCATTTACAATGATGAATATGCATACGACTTAATTTTAGATCCCCAGACTAGTGATCAGAGTAGGCTCTCTCTGATGAGATATGGCTGCAGTATCTCCACCACTAAAACGTTGATGTGGATGAGTCATTAAGAAAAATCAAAAAGAGAAAACTAATTGCGTTTTTCGTCTGAGGAATTATGATCTAAAGCAGACACATCCTTCTGTTGCTTGGCAAGGAGTCACCTGCAAAGCTTCCCAATCACTGTGACTGGCAGTTCTCAAGTCAGAGAGTCTAATTTCTGTCTGGTTTTGATTGGTTTGTCAGCTTTTATCTGGGGACCCTATTTGGTACATTTTCTTACCCTGAAAGGACATGTCTGTCAAGATGACTGACAGGCCTCAGGCCCTGTGTGGAAAAGCAAGGATTCCCAGCAGCTCTCTCTGCAACTGTCCTCTGGAAAAGCGTAAATCAAACCCTGTTATCCACATATGATGCGCAGTTCATTGTCAGAAGGCTCGAGGTGACTTTTGGAAAGGTTTTACATCAAGTTTGTGCTGTTAGTCATTCATGTAAACAGCTCAGTTTCTCAACCAACCTCAACCTCAACGTCCTATGTGGGTTTATTTTTTAAAATGCAGATACGTTTCTTTAAGTTGACAGATAGATTGATTAGGAATCTCATTACTAATAGGGATAAATTGCCTGTTCTAAAAATACCTCTCAGGGGACCTATGTCACACTTGGGAGTGAGCTAAAGGTGTTTAAAAGGTGTAAAAAATGTAGCTCAGATAATGATTCGTTTAACACGCCGCTGATTCACAACAAGTTGGTTTGTTAATGCAACATACCAAAGCGCTTTCTGTAATGAGGAAAACTGGCTAATGAGAAAAACCAGCCGAAGAGGTTTTTGTTGTTTTCAGACATTCGCAGTGGAAAAGTCTCTGAAATGCATTGTTACAGTCTTGCTTGCATCAGTATCTTTCCTGTGTTGCTGTCTAATGAAGCAAGACTGAGAGTCTACAGCCATGATGGCAAAAGGTGAAAAGTCAGGGGATCATCGAAGTGACCGCAGTTCCTTTTCATGGGAACATGTGCGTGTGTTTGTATGACAATCCAGCCAGTAGTTAGCCAGAGCCATTTTATTCATAAGCACAAATATCAACCTGCTGCTGGCGTTAGAGAAAAAAAGTCTGTGGATCACCAATTTCAGTAGCACTCATCCTTTGGAGACCAAGAATGTCTCAACAAAGTTTCATGTCACTCCATCTGTCTGAACCAGTCTGAACCAAAATAGTAGACTAGCCAACCAACAGACAGACAGACAGACGTTTCTTTAACCGGTGTTTGACAGCTGACGTTTCACTTAACTTAATGGACCAACTGCAACACTTAATTATTAACATGATCATCCTTTATTGTGGTCAGAAAATCATTAATCAAAACTTGATTCTGATGTGAAAGGGCTTGTTTTCAGTCATCGAGTTGTTGGTGGTTTTAGTTGTTAGTTTGAAAATCATGCCACTTTCTGCTCTGCTTTGCATTTATTATGTCTCCATTATTTCTCTTCACAACAACGTGAAAACACGTGGAGCCAATGCCCTTCCCTGTATTGCCCCTCATGTCTGTCCCCTGTTGTACCAAGCTCAGCAAAGCTGTTCATTAGTGATCTAGTAGGATCATTAACATTGTGACACCATTGGACCTTGCTGTTAACGCAAAGCGTCCAAGGTGAACTGGTGCACGCCGTTCGATTTCAATTAATATGTTGCTCAACTTGGATTTGGGAATGGAATTGGAGCATGCATCAGTGAATGAATTTACTTGGACACCTTGAGACAGATGAGGCCGTCAATGCATTGAATTCCATTGTGTTCTTGGCAACCGTGGCTCCAGGAGCACAGCTTGCCACTATGTGTGTAACTTTTGAACCAAGCATAACATTCTTGCATACATTGCAGCTGAGTAAATAGTTCCAGTTAGCATTCTTAAACCATGCTGCTGTTTATTGGACAGTCCAGATGGGATTAATCATTGAGGACCATAATTTTATACATCCAGGACTGTTCACAGGTGTTGGAGAGTACTACTGCGTATGTGAAAGAAAAAGTCTTATGCGGCTGCAGAGGGAGCTGCATGAAATCTGATAGATTGCCTCAAGTGATGTCACTTGACTTTCTTTGCTGTCTACAACAGATGTGCAGGCATTTGTCTCTGTGACAGTACTGCAGTGACAGCCTGCAGGGTTATATGCAGAGCACATGCTACAAGGATACAATCACTACACCTTACACACGATGCAACAATGAATACGTGATATACATGACAGTATAAACACCACACCTGAATATACATTGAGGTTTTGATCAATCTGTGTCCGTTATCAGCTAATTAACGTGGCAAGGAACAGTTTTATTGAACACATATTTAATCTGAATTATTGAGTGGGATTTCAGTATTTTACAGCTGCGGTGATCTCATGCTTTGATCACCATTACTCAGTCCACTGTGTGTGGAGTAAAAACGTCATTATACCTTTTGTACGTTAAGATTTTATCGTAAGAGGATGAAGGGACCATTTAGTGCAAAGTAAAAAAAAAAAAAAAAAACTGCTCTTCTTCTCACTTTCCGATTCAGGGTCAAAAGTACAGCTGATTCTAGACGTTCATCCTAACCTGTTTTAAAAGACCTGCTTAAAGGAGGAGAGGCTGGGTGGACCAAATGTTGTGCATTGCTTGGATGTACTGATATTAGAAACAGAAAGTGTGCAAAACTGCTCACTGAATGCGTTTGAGTTTTTTATTAGCTGTTTAAACAGTTGGAGGCAGACAATTGGAGGTCTGTCTGTCTATTGTATCCTAACCCAGCCTCCTTTAAAGGCTGTCTCAAAGTGGAATACTTCTGTTTTAAATGTTAGAGTGCGTGTTACTTCGACGCAGTGTTTGAGAATGAATATCACAAATGAGTATTTGAAAGCCTGTGTGACACTATTCTCAGAAACAGAGGGGAGAGAATCTGCCAATGAGCTCCTTTTGGAAACACGTACATATTTGCGTGCCAATGTGTATGTGTGGTCTTATCATGGTGTGTGTGTGGTCTTATTGTTGTGTGTGCGTGCATCTGTGCATGTTCCTCAAGCAGCAGGAGAGGACGTTCTTCCATCTGACCCGCAGCTCCACAGGGCTTTATCTCTGCCGGTGTTCCACATTATTGATAGCTGCAGTGATATTGACAGGCGATGTGGTGGTAGGAAAGGGAAAATAGGAGTTTGATATGACATATTGTGCTTCTCAGCAGGTCCCATAAATAACTTTGACACGTTTTTGTATGCATGGGAAGGCCTCTGATTCAGCCTCCCATAAAAAATAAACTTCTATTATGGAATGTATTTGTCAAGTGGTGCGGTGATGGATGGACTAGTGTTTAGCCCTTGGCAGGTGGATGGGAACCGCCACAGCAAGCAGCAGCAAGGGCTTGTGGGGAGGATTTGCTAAGCAACTGTGGGTGGGAGGTGGAGGGGTGTCGATGCAATTATTCAGCATGAAAGGGGATCATTTCAGCACCTGCTTTCTCTTTCCCATCATGCATTATTGCGACAGGATATTTTCCTCTTGTACAGTGACAGCAGAGTAGATGAGAAAGAGGAGCATTCGGGAACACAAAAGCAGCAATGCGAAGATACAGTTCACTGATCGATCAGCCTGTAAATCAGTCGTTTCAAGGACCCTCCAAAATGGCCACAAGATAAATGTGAGAGGTCATGAGATAATCAGTGGGAGTGAAAATTAAAAACACATTCTACTGCAGACTTTTCTTTAATCACTGCTGTTTTCTTGTGAAATACTGGATAGGCCAAAAAGGTGAAGAACCACTCTTGTAAATAGTAAATGAAAATGTAGGGAATTACCTTGCTGATATTGGACAGTAATCACATTATTAAATTCTTCATCACCCCCATTCTGCTCGTTCATAATGCTCTTGATCTTACACTATACTTGTTGCACTACCGTATACATGGTATATGCACGTGCCTGCATTCTGCATGCACATCGTAGCACTGCGCTTTTGTTGTCTTCAACAAGACAGTGAAAGGAGGACAACATCCCACATGCCCCCTTAAGCTGTTCTTGCTTAGCGTCATTGATTCATTTTTCTGCCTTGAGGCCCCACTGGGCATGTTGGTTTTCATTTCATGACTTCATCTTCTATGGTCGTGAAGATATCTTGACACACATGAAAAAACATACACACAGGCACACTAAAAACACGAAGCACAACAATCTCATTCTGCATGTACTGGACCAAGCAGTTTTAAGAACGTTGCTTCTTCTTGTGAACAGTCTTTTCGTGGGTTTCTGTGATGGTGCAGAGCTGCTTGGATAAAAATCGGTTCAGCGTCTTCATGGCATCTTGAGCAAGTCTCTTAACTCTCCAGTGTTACAGTATTTTTTTGCATTCGGGCATTTTTCCTAGTATTTTTTATGAGCTGATGATGGTGCTGGATGAAAAAGATGTAACCATCATCCTCTGGGGAACATGAACATCTGTACCAAATTTCACCGCAATCCATTCTATAGTTGTTCAGATATATTTCAGCCACAACCAAATATGTCAACCAGCTGGTGGCGCTAGAGGAAAAGTCAGGGATCACCAACATAATTAGAGTGAAACGTGTACTGACCTTGCTTATTTGTACAGAATTTTGTGGCAATCCAATTTTTGGAATGTTTTCTATGTGATCCAAAATGGCAGACTGACAGACTTGACGTTGCCATCCTAACAGCCACACAGCTGGCTGGGGATTTATTTGTATATATAATGCCTTCAGAAGGGCAGGGAGTTCGTTATAGCAGAGGCTGATGGGTGATGTTTGAGCCTAAAACAAGCCCATGCTGTATAAATGCACACTGGCAGACTTTTTATGCTCTAATGGTGCAGTAATAGTCTGTCTCATTGTCTCTGAATTGTTGACGTTTGACACCACACGGTCTGCAGCGTTCCTTGTGTACATCAGAACAAACTGTCCTTAAAACACCCTTATCATATAAATGGCTCACTACTATTACTTCCACTTAAATCCATAGCAATCAGATGATATAAAAATCAGCTAAATCTCTGCGTTGGGACTCCTTTTTGAGCAGTCGCCCGTGAACTTGCTGAACCAGAAAGCGTGTGATGGAGAACACTTAGACCCTCTCATCCATTTCACATTTGTTCCAATCAATTATTGAAGTAGACAGCCAATTACAAATGAGAGGATTTGAGTGCCCGGCTTTCGTTTCTCCAAAGGCTTGCATTAAATGTCTCTTGGTGGTGAATAATTGGTGCGATTAATTTACTGTTGGGCGCAAGAGGTGTTTTCATCTGTCCGTCGGCAAACGACCCTCCCTTATATGATTTAAAGTATTAAGATCAGGGAGGGGGGTTGGGCTCGTCAGCAAGCTATAACAGGTTGAGATGAAGTTTTAATTGTGTTTTGATCCATGCGATTACATATAGCATTCTAGTTTTTAATCTGCAATTACCTCCTTCTTTGTAGCCCTAATTGGGATGGTTGAATAGCATTGCATGCAAATGAGGATAGCTGTAAAGGAGCAATGTGCAAAAAAAAAAAAAAAAATGCATCAACCATTGCATATATTCACACTATAGAGATGAAATAGTGACTTATTTCTTCATCTTCCTGTTCACCATCGATTACTCTCAATGTGTTTAATTTGATGGCTAGATTGACAGCAAAGTAATTTATCCGTCTGCACTGAATGACAGGCCATAACGGACTGACATTCCATGTTGACGCTCCAGCTCTGCATAATTTCCAGCTCACCACTCATCAAGAACACCCACACAATAATGAAAGCTTGAAAAGGGACATGATGAAACATTAGATCCATCCTCAGACACAATGAAGCTTTAAGAGATGCGGTGGCTTTTTTAATGTGAATGGAAAGCCCCTCACATCTCTTTTCTTCAGCTCCCTGCTATTAACACAGGATGTGAGTAAGAGGTGGAACATTTCTAAATGAAGAGTAAGCTCTTTAGAAAAACATGTTGTCCTCGCTCTAAATCATAATCCGAATTAGAGGACCAAACAGGTAGAGGACAGGGACGGCAAACTCTTGGGTTTTTGAGCAGCATCAAGGGAAGCACAGGTGCACAAGGTCAGCACCCGTTTTCTCTGGAGACTCCCTTAAGGGTAAATGTGCCTATGATGGAATAGAGTGGCAACAGAACAGACGGGACGACTGCTGTAGGCCCGCGGCACTCAATCACTCTCCCAGTCCCACAATAGAGCTCCATCTCATCAGCTCCCAACAGGCTGCCAGCAACAATAAGTCCACAAAGTCAGTCCAGAATTTAGACGTACTTGTACTTCCTACTGTATTTCTCCAGAGACAAGGTTTATAAAACCAAGCTAATTCATGTAATATGCAGTCTTTTTATTGCCTCTTAAAAATCAACAGTTTCAGTGTTTGAGTTTTATCCTGTGCAACGTGAATGAAAATGTTAAGCTCACATTTATGCTCAAAGTCCCTCTTCAGTTGATCCATGAAGTCACTGAAGATGGAAGATGGTGTTGTTAAATAGAAGTACACCTGCAGAGGTCCAGCAGGGGGACCACACCTCATTACCTCACAAGCAGATGACATTTTTTCTGCATCTTATTGTGTGCTTTTGTTCACGGACCCTACCCCGCTCCTGTTGAGGGTCCTGCTTTGGCAGCTGTTGATCTCTCTGCAATCTCTCATTGAGCATACAAAGGTTTCACTTCAGCTGTCTGTCTCCCATCTCACTGTATGTTTTATCTCCACAAGAGCTAATGCTTGTACGCATACAAATATACATGAGGAATTTTAACCTCATAACTGAAGATGGTATCAGATGTTTTGTAAAGATGCAGCGATCACATTTAGAAATATTTAATCCAAGTTTGTGCATTTAATGTTGAAAGATGAGCAGGACAGAATGTAAGAGAACTAAGAGTTGTGGCCCTTCTTGTGCTGCTCTCATTTGCCCAATGAGATGAAGGCGGGAGTCCGTTCTGTCAGTCTCAGCTTGGAGAAGTGTGAGACTGTCATTCCTTGTGTTGGACTGAAAATTACCCACAACAGCTTTATTGGGTGAAGTGTGACAACATGAATGCAAAACTTAAAAATCGATTCTGTAAATGTAGTCTGATGTGTTTTACTGCCAGTAAGTTACACCTGAATTAATGACAGAAGCTTGAAATTTCTGCATCTAGTTTTAAAAGCCAGAACAGAGGCAGGGACTCATAGGTCTCTCTCTTTAGGATTAATTAAATAAGCTCTGTTTAAATCCGTACTTTTCATTTTAATCCTCAACAACGAGAATGATGTGCTGGATAACAGAAACTCAAATCACTGTAGAGTGTTTACTAACTGCAACAGGATACTGAACCAGCCTTGTAATTTTGTATACAGGCATCTCTGTGAATGCAAAGATACAAGAAATATGCCAGTGAGTTCCGCTCATGTCATTCAGGCTCACAGGTTGAAAGAGTGTGATGTGTGGAACATATGCGGTGCTTTGCATGCAGATGTGACACCATATGTCTTCATTTGACGGAGGGTTGACTCTCTGTCGGAATCGTATCACGCTAATTTGAAAATTTGGTCCCTGCTTAGACCATGAGCAAAATCAGACACCTCTTTGTGTTGCATGTGTGTTGTAAGATCTATTGTCTTGACCCCACCGTGCCTCCACCCTCCACCGTCATAAGAAGTATGTGCACACACATCCACATCGACCCTCGCCTACTTGTTTTATTCACATCCCTGAATCCAACTCACTAGTATTCAATCATTTTGATTAAAAGACTGATTTTGTCCTGAAACTGTGCAGCAGTTGGAGGCTCCACCAACCAATGACATTTGAGGATTCATATATTTTCATAAACTTTTAACAATGTCAGTGGGACATGTCTTCAATCTTAGCCTCACGATGGCAAAGGCACTCAATCTTTCTTTAGCCCCCGACAGAACATTTGAATATGAGCATAGGATTATTAATGTGACAGTTCATTGGGGAGGCATCATGGGGAGATTCAGAAGGAGAGGTTTCTTTTGCAGGTAGCTTTTGAAACGGAAGTGCATAATGTTTGCTTCAGGTTAACCACTCAGATGTGCTTTGGGAATTTTTTTTCTTCAGACTCTGATAATGACAACTTGATCAGTAATACATGTTAAGATTTTTCACTTTTAAACAGTTTAAGCTATCTTTATTGAAATGGCCAAGTGCCTACAGTGACTGTCTCGTTAACAATTTTTGTAGTGTAACTAGTAATATGTATTTATTATTATGGTAGTTACACGTTGATTAAAGCTACAGCTCTTTAAAGATTTGACCCTCAAACAAAGCTAACTCTTGGTTCACTTACTAGCTTTTTCTGCAGCTTTCAGTGACTGTCTCATTGATAACTGAGCATTAATCCGTTAATGTCCTCATGAGTCTTTTTGTATGAATACAGAGGAAGCTTCTTCTAGTTAGCTGAAGACCCATTGGTCAGTGGTGTGTGACACAGCGCTGTAAAAACACTACACACTTCTTTCAGAGATTGTTGCAATTCAACCTAAGAGTGATACTGCCAGAACAGGCATTCAGGGCATGAACTGGGAATTAAAAAGGGGCCACTGTCCCTGTTACAAGTCGGGCTGTCAATGTATATTCTGAATTTAAACATGTATTCCAATTGTAAAATCATCCATACGTTCCATTGAGAAATGTCATGTATGTATATTTTGACAGCCCTAATTACAAGTCAGTGTACCATCAAAATGATGTGAAGCTGTTATTTTAAGGTAAAATAGTTGCATAATGTTGCTCTAGTTTTCTTTGAGCGTTGTGATCGTGGTTATGAAGTGTTTGATTTGTAGGAAAATTAGCAAAACAGTTTAGTTCCATGAAAAAGAAATTTGTGAATTTACTGACTGTAGTAAGGCTGAAATTCAGATTTTCTGTGATTTGAGGTCATTAATCCCAGTTGATCTGCCCTCTGCTTGATTGTTTGAGGTGACCAGGTGTCTCACTGATTGCTGCAGTTTAAATCAGCACCGCAGTTTCTTTGCTGTATTATCATCAGACATACTTCCTAAATTGGGAAAAGCAGCTACACCTTTTTACAGCTGTAACCTTCAACTTGCTCAGCCATTGTGTTTTACTTTGTATCTTATTGTTGCATTCAGCAAGTTTCTGTTTTCTTCCTCATCTGTTTGTTTCCTCGTGGACAGTCACATTTTCCTACCTTTGCACCTCCTATCTCCTTCCTCCTTTCTCTCTCTGTTCTCGTGTATCACGGCTTTCTTGTCATCAGAATGAATTGAATTTGTCCCCTTCAGTGCAAACAACAATAGACAGAGTAGGGACCTTCAGGAAAACAAATCGCCACCTCCTGTCCCTGTTGGGGATTGGATGCACTGTATGTGTGTCTGTGCATGTGTATTGCTGATGAGGCTGAGGGGGCAGATGAGGAACAGGCCTATGCCAAAGAGGTACCCAGGGTCATTTATTAACATGTCATCCTCGCAGTGTCTGTTGAACCAGCAAGAGATCGAGACAAATGATGTTAATAATATTAAGTAGCCCTGTGGTGAGACTGGGAGGTCTGCACTCCTGTCCGTGCTGGGCACCTGATGCTTATTACTAAAATAAAAAGGTGATAAGTTAATGTCGGCAGCACTGTATGTAGCAATGCAAAGGCCTTCAAACGGCAAATTAAGATCGGATGTGCTTAAAATAGCTCCTTCTTACCCTCCTCCCTCTTCATTTTACATACATTTTTTCCTCTGTGCCTTTAGGCATTTGTGCAGGACGGTCTGTAGGTGAATTCCCACCTGCTTTCGTGCCAGAAAAAGTCCTCCTTGCTCTATATACATTAGTTGTCACAAAAGCTCAAAATTAGAAGTGCATGTAACTTTATAAGGGATAGACTTGGTGACAAGAGCCTAAAATGTCAGCGATCCATGACCAGACACTCCATCACCTCGGGAGGGACGGCTAACCCGCCACATTGAGTGTGACGCAGCCACATTCAAGGACACTTCTTATATCCTCATTGTACATGAAGAAATATGCATTGTTCAGCCGTCCTGGAATCTCATGTGGGCCCATGATTTGTTCAGCCATTGTCATAGTCACTGCTGCTTAAACAGGTGGAAGTCAAATGTTCCCCCTCACGTATTGTTGGTAAATGTGTCCTTCTAGGATTGGGTTTGTCATAATGTCTGCAAATTTAATGGGGGATCACTTTTCTAAATACGATTAATATGTCCAAGAAGTATGTTCTGTCATACAAACACAAACTAATGTCAGGAGCTGTGAATGTTAACATTAATTTAGTTTTTAAAAGATGAAAAATGAAAAGAAATGACAATAAAAAATTATATTTACTTCAGCTTAGCTTGTTTTAATTAGAGCCAGACTGATGTATAGCAACATGGCTAATATTATCAGCTAATTTCAGTTTATCACAGATGTATGTATGTAGAATTTGTACATTCTGGCCAAAAGGTAACATGAATTGCAGAAGAGAAATGCAAAAATTGTGTTTATTTTTCCAACTAGAATACATCCCACTCAGTACATAGTTGTTTTACAAACACATTTTGGGATGCTTGTTAAATATATATAAGAGTTTATGTAAAATAAAATCTGTTTATGTTTAGATATCACCCTAAAAACACAATTATTGTACACAGTATTGTTACAGCTCCACTGTTCAGATGTTTAACTATGCTGATGCTTTTATTATAGTGCATAAATTGTAGGTCAGCACCTTGCATCTGGTTCCAGAAGCAACTTTACTGTGGATGCATGACTCAAATAGGCTTGGCCCATTGGTATTTTAGTTTATAAAAATGACAGTTTACTGTTTACTGCAAAGCTTTATGCACAAACTGTCCTTTGTGACATTATAAATTTATGCCCAGCATGAAATAATGATTAGGCAGTAAAAAACAAAAAATGACTACAAAACACAGCACATTTTCAGCGCAGTCCAGAACATTTACAGTAGATGCATCTGTGAGGGTAACATCAGAGAAACTGAAGAGCACGCAGTAGAATAAACAATTAGGTGAATTAGACACTTATGCAATTATCAGATATTGTTCATTGAGACTATAATTGCATTATAACCTCTGTGGAGGTTTGTTAATAGATTTTAATTTCTAACCCCCATTGACCATAAGAGAAACAAAGGATGAACACGTAAGTTGATTAATGACAGAGGGGGAGTGATTCTCTGCAGAAAGTACAGCTTGATGGAATTAATAAAATGCTGAAACACGTGACTAGCTTTCAATAGTATTCACATTCACAGCTTGTAACGTTCGCTGGAGTCAGTCGCTTTCACGCAGCATTCATAATGGTATCGTACAATAGCATTTTGTAAAGGGGGCAAGCTCGCACCTAATTCTCACATAATAGCCTCATTGACAACATAGTAATTCAACCTTAGTACATGACCAGTGGAGGTCTGTTGCAGGCATTCAGACCACAAGAATATTCCTTTTATAACCACATTTAATTAATTGCAGAGGAAGAGAAGACAAAATGGCTCGGCTTTAATTGACTTGACCGAACATTTTCATTACAGGGAGGGTATATCTCTCTCAGACAGTTTCAAAGACCAAACTTGGTCTTTTCAGGAATTATTGTGCTTTATGGGAGTGTGGGTGATTTGTTCCCGTTTTATGCATGAAATAAATGGAAAAGGAACAAGTGGAGAAATACAATATCTGTCACTGCAAAGGTTTGCAATAACGTAAGGTAACTTAAGACTATTCATTTTGCTGCTTTATACAGTATATTTAAGAATTTATAAGAGTTGCATTTTTTATCATCATACAGTAGTAGTAAATCTGCCACCGCTGTTTTGGTATGGCCCCTGTGCTATATGTGCATTACATTTATAATACTGTAAAAACAGTAAAAATCAAATGGGCACTTTTTAATTTATACGCCATAAAACGAGCTGATGTAGTAAACTGTGTTTCATATGTATATCAACATAATTCACCTGTGTCAATTGCCATCACTCTGTGACATTACAGGCAGGCTGTATATAAAGGTAGGCACTGCGTTAATGTGGTGTTTTGTCTTTGTGCATATGCTCTAAGCTTTATCGGATATCCATTTAATTTATTAGGTAAAGGAGCCTGGTGAATCTGCATTTCCTGAGGCATTCTGAGTGAATTTAGCATTCCATTAGCTGCTGCATTTTACAGCTGTCATTCAGATTTACCTGTGGTTATGAGCAAATATGCTACACTGCTATTGTAAGCCTCAGCCCAGAGCAATAAACTGTATGTTCATGCAAATTCAGAGCCGTTCAATGGTGATTATGATAAGTGCGGTAATCTCCTTATCTCATCACAGTCTCTTTGGTTACTGAAATGTGCTATGAAATGCATCAATACACACAGAAATTGAGCAAAACTGCAACTAATGCCACAGTCTTTCTCCCTCATGTTTCCCTCACACCATTATGCTGATGGTGTGGAACTACTCCCACTACATCAATCACAAAGTTGGAATCTGCTAAAAGTGCAGTTAGTGGTGCAGTTATTTTATCGCAGATGCAGAAGAAATGTGTAAGCCTTGTTTCACACTTGTTTTACCAGCTGGCTGCCTTATATTTCCATACAGCCTCAATGATGACAAATATTTGCACGGTCTTGTGCTGCTTTCCACTGGTCAAAGGAATCCTTTGTCAAGACTTGCATGGCATGGCGAAGGCAGCTACAGTCAGTCTGCCTGGCAACAAGAGGACAATGATCAGCATCAATATTTTACACCATTCCAGGCCCAAACTTCATATTTAATTGCTTGTCAGTCAATGGTGAAGTAACTCAGACCTGCTGTTGCAACAAAAGCTGATGATACATTGTGTTATTTGCTAGCAAGGCACTGTGTAACCTCTGTGACCTTGCAATAAATCACACCTTTCCTTCAATATATGACCAGATATCTGTTACATCGTCTGCGCAAGGACATTGGCTACAATAGCAGCAGAGTGGCAGACGCAATAAATATTTTTTAAGGACTCAAAATGTCACCTGTAAATACCCATAAATGCCATTACCTCACTTCATAGCATGTAGCCATAAACAAGTGATGAATAGAGTCTTCCACTGCATCAGTACAACAGGTTTCTAAGAGCCCATTGATTTTGGATTTGAGAGTGTGCGTTAACGTTGAGCACTTACAGCAACTTGCTGACAGTACAGCAAACACTCCCACAAAAGCTATTAGCGCCTTGTTAATGCTTTCAACGCCTTTTCACATGAGCCAAGGTCACATATTCTTCTCAGTTCTGTCACGTGTCAGAGTCTGAGATTATATAAATGAAAACATACTGAGACGGGGAAAAAAACAGAAAAGTTTTGTGGTTAATTATGCCACATAATTCAATTTTGATTAATAATTAATGTCTCCTTTCCTAACTAAATATCTATAATTAATCAACAAGTCATAGCAAGAGAGTAGGCTAATTGGTTTGAAAACACAAACCTGAATACTTAATTCATAGAGGAGGTTGACATCGCTAATTGCGGGAGTAATCAAAGCTCCACCCTTTGGGATTTGACGAAGAGATTGGTAAATGGGGGTTAGCGTGATCCTTCAAAGCATTATCATGACAGCTCCATTTATAACCAGATGAATATCACCAATGACAAAAACAGTAAATGGCAAAAGCCTTTGTGCATTAGGCTGTCTGAATGATAAACTCCACTGATGGAATCACTCGAGGAGTTTCACTTAAGACGAGCTTGTAACTGTTTTACTCAAGTCTCTTAAGCAGCATGCAATCAGTGTAATGTCTCTGCTGACGTGTGAACACCTGTGTGTGTTTCTGCTGGGCCAGACGATGGCTCCAAGATTCAAGGCAACATCGAAGTCAGAGAAAGAGAGAAGAAGAAACTATATTTGGGAAAAAAGTTAAAAGGATCCCTGTCGGGATGGATACCGAGGATCCGTCTGAAATTGGTGCCAATTCCTGATTGGTCAGAACCATAATAATGATTCTGCAGGATTCATTCATTCATTAAATGTTAAGTATTTTCAGTTTCCTCTCTGTTAAATGAACTTTTTCCCAGTGTCTGGCCATCCTCTAATTATGATGCGTTCATAAATGTTGTGCCACTAAAACACAAAATACTCACAAATTAACTGTACTATTTACTCCCCCCACCTCTTTTTTTCACAGGGGTCACGCCTCATCCCCATCATAAAATGATTATAATAATAGTTTTTCAGTGATTATCACATTGGTAATAAATGAAAATAAAAATAAATGAAAGGTCATTGACAGTTAAAGATCAAACATTTGTCCATTACAGCTTTGGATAATGTGGAGCAACAGTACCACTAAATGTAGTTAACACTCGCACACTGAGATATTATTATACATTATTGTATAAGAAGCTGTACTTCCGTTGTATCATACCGTTATCGTAATGATAATGTTCACCTCATGTCACTGCATTTTCAGGACCATCCCAAAGTTTCCCTTCAGAACAGCTTCACGACCTTTTCAGAGATTAGTTCTCAGCACAGAGTGCGTGTGTGTGTGCGTGTGTGTGTAAGGTATCTGTTAACACATGACTTCTGTTAATGGCTAATTTGCACTGGATAAGTGTCTCCCAAACTTCAGAGATGGGTGTGTCATACTCCATTTATGCATTGTCATCACACTTAAAATCTACCATCCGTCACACATAAACTCCGATAGCGACCCATTTGAGTATTAACGATGCTGCGAACAAAGAAAGTCACAGCTGCGTAGAACAGAGCTGAGACTGCAGGTGTGATCTCAGTTTGAGGTGAAAGCTGCTTTCAAGTACAGCCTTACCTGATGGATTACAAGTCACAGGTTTGGAAAGAGATGTGCCGAAGTTTGCCAACAGTCTCAGGAATGTCAATTTGGATAAGACTGCTTGTACCTGAGGTTGTGTTTAATGGGTATCCTGCAGTTCGTATGGATGTGGGTGCACACAGTCCAAAATGTATTTGATTACTCTAGATTATAATGCCTCACACTTATTTATCCTTTTCATTACATGCCATGTTGTCCTTGAAGTGGCTTTCTTCATTCTCTTTTTTTGTGTCAATTTCCACTTAAATTGGACATCTATTTATGTCACCAAACAAGATTTATTACCAGCATCCAGGTGAGAGTGAACTTGGCTGAAATTAGAATACTCTTTGTCCATGACATGGGCACATCCGTGGAGGGGCTGCAACCTTGCACGTTGTTCCCTGTTGAAGGGGAAGCTGTCTGTGTATGTGTGTGGAGACATACTGTATGTATGTATAGAGACTAAAAGTGTGGGAATATATGTGAACAAGGGGGTGAGGGATTTTCTGAGTTTAGGGGACAGGACCCTTCGCTGATGCGTCTCTGCTGGCCTGAATTCACAGTTGGGGTGTTTCATCTGCTTAGCAGTGTCACCTTCAGTACCTGACGAGGTTTGAAATGTGATTCATTGTTAATGCGGTGTTGCAGTAACACGATATGCAAACCTCATGTGCTTTAATGCTGTTGATGGAGAATGTTCAGCTTGTTAGAGTTGTCATTAAAAATAACAGATACTTTTAATATGACGTTCTTCCCTGTGACCATTGTCACCACTACAGTACCTGTCTTAAAAATACATTTTTTTGGGATGCACCAATCTGATTGGTTGGATTCGTATTGACACCATTGTTGACCGTTTGCAGCAGATCCGGTTTTAGCCAGAGGACTTCAACATTTAAATACAGTTTCTCTATCAGTGTCGTAAATTCACACTTTATTCATTTCAGCACATTAAGTTTTTCTTTTGCCCAGAATCTCACTCTCAGACTTACACCTAAAGAAAATGTGGAAAAACTCAAAAGTCCTGACTTCCAGGTGTTGGTGGATCAGCAGTTTAAAGGGCAACACATACCAGCCGTGTTGTGATGCATTGCATCATTTGATGGCCATTAAGGCAGAGCTATCGAGATGTCCTGATCTGGGGAGTGAATGTTGTAAAACTGCTGATTTTCTGGACAGTTGATGCAACTTGACACACAGGAAGAGGACATAGACCACAATGAGTTTGAGTATTTTGATCATGCAGAGCCTGTGTAGTTACTCTGAAGAGGCACTGTATGTAAGAGCTGATATACTGGCTGTTCCATTTGTTAGCGAACAGGTAACCACAAAATTGCAGTAAAGAAATGGTAACCTGGTAACGGGTGATAGCATCATGATTGGGTATGAAAGGGGCATCCTTGAAAGGCTCAGGTGTTCACAAGCGAGGATGGAGCGAGGTTCACCACTTTGTGAACACATGATTGTGTAAATAATATTAATATTACAGTTTGTTTGCTAATGACTGCATTGTGTTTTTAATCCCCTTGCACATGATTGAGGCTATGACATTGTTTGTTATGCTCTCCGTCTCACCGTTTCCTGTCCCTACTCCCTCCAGCCTCCTTGGAAAAATGTCAATGCTAAAACAAAATCGGTACAAATGTCCATTTCCTTTTTTCAAAAATGCTTTCCTTCATGCTGTTCATCATTTCTGGGCTTGAGTACAGTCTAGAGCACCACATGGGGGTTAAGGGGCTAATTTCGGTAATTGATTGTAAGTGTTGTATGACAGCTCCCCCGATGCTGGTGAACATGTGCGACGCTGCCATTTAAAGGCCTGCTCACCAGAAGCTGCTGATTGATCCGTCTGATCGATAGCCTGGTTGGTGCACATAGAGGACGTCTCAGAGAGGGTTCACGTCCAGTGCTAATGGTGAGTGGCGTGTGTGTGTTTGCTACTGGTGTAATTATTCTCTGTGCTTAATGCTTTAGCAGCCAGTGCACCTTTAGGTATCTTGATTTGCGACCAGGAAATGACATTTGGACCGTTCGTGGAGGCAAAATTCACACAAGAGACAAAATAAGGAACAGGCTGCTATTCCGTTTGGAAATAGGTTTTATTAATGCAACGTAACCCCCCCTCACAAACCAGCCCACTTTCTGCTCTGTTGTTTACAACCTGTAACCTTCTATCAGAGCTGTGGAAGGGAGTTGATAAGGACACAGAGAGGGAGCACGGTATTACAATAGGATGTAACATGGCCGTAGCCTAACCATTAATCTCCCTATCTACCCCATTCCCTCCCTCACACTCTTTACCTATTTGACCATTTCCCATCACTGCCAACTTCAGGAGCGCAGGATTACAAACAAAAAAAAAAAAGCAGCCATCGTCACAGCTGAGACTCGTGTTCGCCAAGTTGGCAGGCGTCTGCGATGGGCATCGTTCGAATGTGTCCGCTCTGATATTTCCCCTCTATCTCCCATGACCTGATAATGTGAACCCTCTAATGAAGCTATTGTGTGCCTGTCTAAAGCCATTGTCTTCCGGCGGGAACTTTCTTTTCTCTTTCCGGCATGCGCTGCCCTCGGTGATGAGGCGCACCTGTAATGGCCGCATCTCTCTGTCTTCTGTCTCCGTTCCCTTTCTTTCTTTCTTTCTTGCTGCCTTATCAGTGCTCTCAATTTTGGTCAGTTTTCCACTGTCTACACAGGCAATTCATTTTCTCTCCCTGCTTTTCCTTTTACTTTCGTAACAGCAAATGTACAAATTGGTGCTATCGTTTGATGCAATGACGTGCTTTCAAGACATACAATGGAAAACCTAACAACAACAAATATTTGTGAAGTTATTTTAATTAGAGGTATTAAGTCCACAATTGTAATGTTGACTGTCTATATGCAATGATCCTAATGTGTATATATTGTCGGAAAAAGAAAAAACACATTGGATCAGTGATTATCTCTTCAAGCTTTATGCCCTTTGTTAAAGAACTATTACTCTGAGCCTTTATTTGCATGTAGGTAGACTCAAGGCTACTTCCATGAAAACACAATATGGTATAATTCTGTTAATTTATTAGTAGTGAGTTAAGCTAACACTTAAACACACACACATATATATATATAGTATAATATGCATATTTAGGAGTTGTTATTCCTGTAAACTGGCTTCCAGGAGCTTGTGCGCCTGTGATAATCTCATCCATGCTTGATGCTGTGTGTCTGTCACTGTTACTCATTGATGTAGGTAGCTATAGCTAGCTAGCTATGTAGGATGATGCCCTCCCATTACCTTGAGCTTGAAAATGAGACTGAATGGTTATTTTGTTTGAATCCATTCTTTCAGCCTGACATCACGTTCATGTTAGCTGCTGTCAGTTGTTTGGAAGCATGACGTTATTTCATAGTATGTAATGTACTGATTTTAAGAGTTATTCCTGTAACTTACAAAAACCTGTACAGTTTCCTCAATCCCATCCACACTTGCCACTGTTTTTTAATTAATGTAGCAAGCTAGTTAGGATTGTTTTTTGATTTTCAGTCCTGCCAGCAAAGCTCTGATGGGGCGACTTTCTCTAACTGGAGAAATGAGCTCAGAGTATCACTTAGCAAATCAGAGGAGTGGGTGGTGATTCAGAGGTCTGAAATCAAGCTGCACAAATGTTCTGGCCAATTTTCCAGATCCATTCACCAAGCATCACAAAAATCCAGTTGTGAGAGATTTAATAATATGTTTGCTAACTCCTCATCCGTTATTGACATTATAACCAATATGATTCGGTTAATATGTTCAGATCCGTCTGTGGCTGCATTTATCCTATCAGACTAGTCCTGACCAACTCTTGTTGGGGTTTCAAAAGGTGATCATCAAACCGTCAATCCAGTGTGCACCTAAATGCCTCTAACCTGACAATAATATATCCCAATGATCTCATTTGGGTGAGATAACCCCTGTGAAAATGCTGCTTCTTTAAATTAATATTTGTATTACTGACCACTGGAGTAATTTCAGGTTTGTAGCACACTGTGATGACACCAACTGATCTTTTTTGTCAGAAAGTAAAGAAAATATTTGGATTTTGTACACTTAAACTAATCTGAGTCTGCGATGCTGTTGTATTGTATATCTTTTTGTTAGCGTGGCTCATTGTGCTCTGAACTCGATGAGGAAAGAAAACATATGTGAAGCTGATTTTCATTCATGTCTACCACACCTGTCACAGATTGAACTGACTGCTCACACCGGTGTTTAAGTGTCATATTCCACTACAGTCCCCCTGACAAAGGCAGACATGTTTTTTCTTTACCTGTGGAAAAAAATAAAACAGGGGAGCATGGATGAGTGTGTGACTGCCTTCTTTCATTTTTCATTTCCTTATGTAAACACTGTTGTGCTAGAGGAATATCACTTTTCTTGGATGCGAGAGTGCTCTTTCATGCCAAGATTTCCTGAAACTCATACCAAGAGTGACACACTCACGGTGCGCTCGCAGACAGTGAGAGCCGAGCAACGAAGACACCTTTGATGAAACAAGCTAAAGAGCCTTTGATGTTGTGCGAGTTTATGAGGCTGATTCCAGCTGCTTTGTGCTCTTCAAGGCCGTCCTCCTACGGCCTCTACCACCAAATTAGAAATGGCACCTGTACACCTCCCTTATTCTTAAACAATCAGCACTTCCTGTTTTCCTCTTGTTTGTCTACCACATAGCATATTTGTTCCATTATGTGCAGCTCATTGAGGGGCTTGTAGGGAATTGAGTGGAGGCAAAGAGAGAAGCACATTCATGGATGCTGGGGGAAAACAGCAAATGCACTGCAAAGTCCTAGATAACCAATTTGTTGAAATATACTAATATTACCTCGTTTATTAAGAGCCATTTGACTAGAACCAGTGGCAGTCTGTCTCTGCACCAGTGCGTGCTTTATATCCTCTGTTACACAACAGACATGTCTTGTTTTGCCATAATCTATTATTTGCAGCAGTAAAATAAGTATTCGGATCTTTGACTTTAGAAAAAGCAGTAATACTACAAAGTAAAAGTATTCTATTACAAAGAAAAGTCCTCCACTATTTTGATCACATAGATCCTCAGATGAGTCATTCTTGGCCGTTCTGAGGTCCATATTTATAGACAAAGACGACAGAGTCAGCTCCAACACTTTGGAATAACCTGTATGAGGAGATTTAGGCCGCAAACTCTGTCTCATCTTTTAAATCCCCTTTAAAACTCCCACTGTTTAAAAATCATTTTTGTCTGATTTCGCTTGTTTTATGCTATTTTAGTTGCATTTTCTAATGTGTGCTGTTTTTATTGTAAAGGACTTTGTAACTGAGTTTTACAATACAACACAGCCGTGTTATTATCAAAATCTGCTCGAGTTAAATTAAAAGTATTAATTTTGCACAGACCTTGTAGCTGACTCGTTGGCAGTTTAGGGGTTAGGGTCATCAGGATATGAGAGATGGGCAATAAGTAGCAAGTAAGTAGAGAAATAATAAAGACATGTTTGAAGTAAATTACATAGTTCATCATATTTCAATTTAAAATGTCCTGCTCAGTATAGACCTTTTACATATCAGTTCTTTAATAACCAAACTATTATGGAATCTTCATCAAGAATGTTGTTTATGTCATGGGAGCATGAGAAGAAGAATGTAACTAGCTACTTTTCACCATTGATTATTCGTTATGGTCAGTGTTATTTCAGCTGACCTGACGTTGCTTCTTTGACAGGGCTGGTTGTATCCTTAGTCATTATGTCTCATAATGTGTCCTATCAGTCAAGCATGACTGCATATTGTTCCAAGTTGAGTATTGATGTGTATTTGTAAGTATATATTTCTTAGTGTAAGCAGTAATAGAAGTTTTCCGTGTGACTTCGTCTCTGTGTTGTTTTCTGCTTTCAAGCTGCACAGCAGTACAACACAGTGCACACTAGTGTTGGAGCGTTTTATATTTTTCAGGTGTGCCTGTTTATGATGAAGCCACTACAGAAGCCTCATACTATCAGGAAACAGCTGTCCAGCTCTAATCTTTTTATGAGCGATATGCTGTTTTTAATGAAAGCCCTCGCAGCTCTCCACAATCAGCTAGCCATATCAGAGCTTATATTTCATCCTGCTATTGTGATGTCATCACCGGGCGCAGGCATAATACATAATTCCCTGTGTTATGACAAACTGCGGCCTCAGGCCAGAGAGGTATATGAACGCTTTTGGGCCCCATGTCAAGTCCATGCCATTTGTGCCGGAATAATCGCTCTCGGCTTGTTGGTGGATCATATGAAATAAGGGCTGGCATCCAACAACAAATAGGTCAGGGCTATTTGAATAAAAAGTGAAGAAGTCAAATGAATGGCTTTACAGCTGCTCAGATGCCTGGATTCGACCTCACTTTCTTCCTTTTCCTCCTTCCTCCCCATCACACTCAAATATACAGCTCCACTCTCTCACATGCACACATTCAGCTCTCAGTATATGAAGTAGCACAGCAGACACAAGAACTGTGTACTTAGTGTTCAGTGTACAAACCTGTTTACATTTTTTTTTTTTTTTTTTTGACTGATGAATAATAAGAATTAGCACTTACTAAATAATAACTACTGTAGCCAGAGCAAGTGATGTTCAGCTGTTTCAGAGTTTGGAGAATTTAGGTATCACAGTCTATAGTAGTATAGCTACCAAAGTAGCATTTAAAGGATAAGGTTTGCAGTAACAAAATGCATGAAAAGACCAAAACCAAACCTAAATTGATCCCACTAACAAGTGCTATCTGTGTAGCCAAAGCTTTATATAGCTCATTCCTGTGTGCCGCGAGATGTCCATTGTTCATGTAAAACACATCAAAGAGCCACACGGTTGCACTGGCTGACATGTTGCTCCGTTACCATGAACATGGATCCATGTGGTTTGTTTTCAGTTAATCCCACAAACCCTGTCCTGAAGCTGTATGTACTTTTTATAATACATAATAATACAAATAGATATTAATCCGTCACTGAAAATATTCCCAAACACTGCACCTTTTAGTCCTGTGTTAGTCATGTTTGCTTAATACTACAGAGAACACCTGTTTTAAAAAAATGACTGAGCCCCTTTGGAAAAAATGACTCTTTACGTCTTCAGTAGGAACCACTAGGTTTGGTCTTTTCATGGGATTTTTGGACAATTTGCAAGATCCAGATGTGTTGATGATTGGTTGTTCGTTGCCATGACTGTGCATTCAGAGATGTTTCTGGCTGAGCCCCGTTAATCAGCATGAATGACGAGGGAATCCTTAATTACAAACCAGTTTGCCGTCTTTCTTGCATGGATCTCTTTTCCATGCTTCCCCGCTCTCTGTATTCCTGCTCACCAAACTTCACTCTGTGTTCATAAAGACTAGAAACTGTTATTTGGATTGTGATGTTAAAGACAAGAAACTAATGTTACTTGGAGGATGATGCTGTGATATTGTCGCAGCAGGCACAGACACACAGACTTTAACATAGCTTACAGATGGACTGCGTGATTTCCTTCAGCTCAACTTTGGCTTCTTGGTAAAATCAACAATATCCCCAAATACAATATGTTACTTATGTTTTCTTTGACACAATGTCGTCCATGCTGGCATTTCACTGCTCTGGTACAACACCCACGCCTCCTCCAACTTCAGCTGCCCGCGGCGTTGTAACCACAATTGGATGATATGAAGACAGCAACAGTCCAACCATAATGTACGCCAGACTTACTCTTTAAATACTTTGCCTGAAACTCCTCAGTGTTTATGCAGGACTAGGGATGCACATTTTGGATTTTTTTTATGACCGTTAACCGACGCCCTTTAACGATTAATAACCGTTAACCGATAAGATTTAAATGCCCTTCCATGCTGCCATTCCGACATTCCGTCATTCCGACGATGCACAAACACATTAAATCCGTCATTTACCGCCAGCTGCAGTGTATGTGCAAAACAGGGGATCGAGTCCCAGCTGACCCGTCCGGGAGAGTTGGCTGCCACGATGTTGCGCGCGTTGTCGTGGACGCATGTGGACACTTTCCCACTAAGTCCCCACGTCTCCACTGCATCAACCAGTTTAGCTGTGAGGTTATCAGCTGTGTGTCTACCTGGCATGCTCTGCGTTAACAGGACGGCAGAATTAACTTTCCAGTACTCATCGATATAGTCACATGTAATTGTCACGTAGCTCTCTGTTGTGAGCGCGGTCCAGCAGTCCGTTGTAATAGCCACGAACTTAGTACTTGCAAGTCGCGTTTTACCCCCATGAGTTGATTGAATTACGTAGCTTAAAAACAAAATTGACCGTTAGTATTAATCGGTTAGAGTTACTGTTATCGGTTAACGGTTAAACGGTTAACCATGTGCATCCCTATGCAGGACACTTTGGTCTTCTTGGTCATATTAACAAATCACAACTCGGCCAATTTGTGTCACATGTAGAATCTCAATAACTTTATCTAAAAAGCATGAAGACAGGCAGACGGGGGCTCCAGAGACCCGGACTCCTTGCTGCTGTTTGCAGTGAGCTCGCCTCGACCTCCGCTCTCTCTCTCTCAGCCCCCGAAATCTTTATCTGCTACATGATGCATGAAAACACACTGTCTTCTCATACAACTTTACATGACCCCTGACCCTATCTGCACAGATGCAATATGACCTGGCTGCCACCATCCATTTTGGCCTGTGGAGTAGATTCAATGAATTTTTATTACGCTGTGTGTGTGTGTCACTTGCTTTGACTCTTTCTTTTGACCCTCGTCGCATCCTGGGTGTCTTGAAAATGCATCACTCTAAGATGAAGACGTTGAGCCATTGCAAGAGACATCTTTAGTTCTGTATAATGTCTTTGAATTTGCTGTTTGTGGTGAATTTGAATCTGAAGAAATCTGCACAGGACATAGCACATATTGAGTTTGTTTGTTTGTTTTTTACTTCAAATGACAATTCCAACAGGATTGTGACAGGCAGATTTCCAACCATACTTCCTGGCAAACTGCAGTGTAGATGGACATTTGAATTCTAGTCTCTTATAAATTTTGGCCATCTCATTTGACAATTTGGCATTGTCACTTGCAAAAAAGCTTGCATGTGTTCACATTTGTTCTTTCCAACAATTTCTGCCTATTCTGCTGATATTTTGGAGGCTTGGCAGCGTTTGTTGAGTTCCACGAGACTGAAAGTTTTCTAGAATCTGAGGAACTTTCGGTTTCATTTTTTACTGTTTGTGAATTTTGAATTAACAACTCGGGCTTGCAACAGTTTGTCTTCTGCACCAGCAAACAGCCTGCTCGCTCCAAATGGAGATTTCATGGGATTGCGCAGGCATGATGGTTTCGGGGATATGTGGATGGACTGTCTGTCAGTCTGCACCACACAGAGATGTGTGTCTCCGTCTGCTGTATTCAGTGTCTTTTCTGTTTCCCTCAGGAGCCTCTCAAATTGTCAGTGCCAGGCAACAACTATATGTTCCCCAGAGGGAGCCCAAATATCTAGGGAATCAGGCGTCATTTAGCCTGTAAGAGCCTTTTTCTTTGCCTGACACTCTGTATTGCCTTTTATTTCCCCCCTCTTCTTCTCCCTCTATCCTCTCTGCCTCTCACCAGTACAAGCATTCAGTCTCATTCGTTTTCACCTTAGGTGGTCTCATTCACTCTTCCCCCAACCTCCCAGCCCATCCTATTGATCAGTTTTTAATCTTTTTGTGTCTTAATTGACAATGATGCATAAGCGAATACAAGGCAACGCTGCAGCTAATGATTGCTTTTATAACTGATTGCGATACCGGTATCGATAGTTTTCATTCATTCATCTTTTAAGCTATGAAGTGTCAAAAAAAAAATCAATCCTGACCTCAAACTTGATCTTGATGTTAAAAATCTGTGTTCATCATCTGTCTTCACACTCAAACCTTATCTCTGCCTTTTTTTTTGTTTTCTCCATATTATCAGCATACAACGAAAAAATATATACAAGTAAAATGATTTGGAGATTAATGTTCCTGTACGTTTTGGTCCATGTCCTGTGATTGCATTCTTATTATACTCTAAATAAAAACCAGAGACATTTAGTGTCTTCGGGCTCTGATTTGACAGATGTCATGAGAAGTGAAGCAGGTTTAAGTTTTGCTCATAGTTGATGATAGCATGATTCAACCGCTGGAAACTGCTGTTAAAGAACAGGCACAGAGTGAGAGAAGTCATGACTGTGATCTTGGCAGCACATCAACTATACTTTGATTTCAGGATTGGAGCATGAGCTCCCCTTCCAATTCATGGCCATTGTGTGTGCATGTGTGTGTGAATGTCTTTGAAAGTGCGGCGTCTTCACTTACCGTGTTTATATAACTGTACTTTATGTGCAGGGTACCAGAGATGAGATGTATAAGGCTACGTTTTAACAGCACAATCACAATCAACACAGAGTGCTCGATAATGTGCAGAAGGTCAGTGAAGATTTAAACAAATGCACTTGCTGTTTGTGCTCATATATGCACAGAGCACTGTGAGCACAAAGGTTGAATGAAGAGAAACACAAAAGAAAGGTATAAATACATAAAAGCTTTCTCAGCCAATCAGCATCTCATACCTTCTTTAAGTTGTGTGTGGCACATAATAAAAATTGATCACCAAATGGAGAGCAGATACCAGACCATCTTCTCCGGGAAAACGATATTGTTGTCTGGGAGGTGGGATTGCCAGAGCTTTTATATATGGCATCCAAATATGCAGCCAAATGCAGATGATGTGCCAATGTTTTTGGATGAGGATCGCAAGAAAAGGTTCCCAGGAATGTTTGGTGAAATAATAGAGAAGAGAGGGATTTTTCAGAGGGTCCTCGAGAAGTCAGCATCAACTGCCAAACATTTGAAAAGCATTGTAGAATAAGAAGTTTGAACCAACTGGTCTGATGTGCAGAGAAGCAACACAAGCTTCGATTGGATTGAGCATAATTTCATGTATGTTATGCTTTTGGTGTAGGGTGTGTTTATGTTCATTTATGTGAGCAGGTGAAGTGATTGGTTGTCATTGAAGCTATTAATATCCACAAAGGACAATTTGTTTGTCAAACATGTTCTATCCCTGCACAACTTGTTTTAAATTAGAAATAAATGCTTCTGTAATACATTCATACATGCCACTCATGTAAGTGTGTGTGTGTGTGTGTGTGTGTGTGTGTGTGTGTGAAACAGAGAGAGAGAGAGCAAGAGAGAGAGAAAGCAACAGCTGTCAGGATGTGATGACTCAATTTCTTGACAAGCCTGGCACTGAGCACCGGTTTGGAAACTAAAGGAGTTACTGGCTGATGAGGAACTGCCACTGCCTATTAATTCAAGCAAAGAGAGGTTGTGTGTGTTTTATCTTGAGTGTGAGGAGAGCGCTGTGCTTTTATAGTTGCACATTAGCTCGTCAGTTTGCCTCTGAGGGCTTGATTGGCATTAAATTTACATGCTCCCAGCAAATAAAAAAAAAAAAACATTTTGGTAAACCTAACCTTTTACCATGATGCTAGTCTTGGGCTTGGCCTTGAATGGTCTTAGTAATTGATGATAATAACTGTGTAATACCGTAATACTGAAACGGTTATCATACGGTGAAAATCTCATACCGTTACCACCATGGTTACACCCTTCATGAACTGTGAACAGCTAGCCAACTGGTTTGAGACAGGCCTGTGCAGTATTTGAAGTGATATTCCTCTTACGCCATGCGTGTAGCCTCGAAAAGTTGCTTTTTACAGGCAGCACTTTGTCACAAAGATGGGAGACTTGACATTAGCTATAAGATTCCAACAGTAACATGTTGTCACTGCAGAGAAAAAGCATTAAAACATTCCTAAAGGCTTTTCAAGCGCCTTCTGCACTTCTATTGAATATCATCCATCTGTATTGTTCAGTGCTTTCCTTTTCCTAACCAAAACCTTACATTTACTGTTGATGTTGTCAATGGTTTAATATCTTTTTCATTGTGTTGGACATACAGTATCTCAGTCTTTTGTGCTGTTTGTCCACTTATTAATGGGAATAAGACAAATACACCACCAAACAACAAACAGGAAAGGAAGTATAAGCTACCAGGGGAGATTGTATAACTTTATGTACAGTATGTGAACGCGCTGTATGGAGCAGACTCCACAGAGATCTGATTCAAGGTCGTTCAGTGGACAGAACAGTGTCCTCCGCAGCTTATCTTCACTCAATCCCTGTATCACAACTGACAGAGAGAAAATAGCTGCATTCTATGTACAGTACAACACACACACACTAATCTATTCCCTATGAGATAAAGATAACCCCAGAAACCACAGGTAACACACAAACAAATCACAAGAAGTTCACTTTATCAGCAGCCAAAGGAGACCTGGCAACCTGTCTCCTCGCTATTGTTAATCGCTCTTTCTCTCTCTCTCTCTCTCTCTCTCTCTCTCTCCAGCCTCCATCTGTCTCTCCCCCTTTTCTTACTCCCATGATCTCCCTCCCTCTCTCTCTTTCCTTCCCTCCCACTTCCTCTCTCCCTCTCTCACTCTTTCCTTGAAGCCCACAATTTAATAACCTCAAGTGCTGTCAGAGGAGGCATTGAAAAATGGCTTCTATAAAACATAACGGCCTTAATCAGAGTGCGCCGAGGATTCTCCCTGCTGCCGCTGATTTCACTCCCCCCTCCCTCCTCGCTCCCCCCAATCCCCGCCTCTAATGAATTAATGTTGAAATATGCAGGGGCTCAGTAGTCATTAGATGTGCGCCGTGAGACGTGATTTAAGATGGCTGCCTTTATGTGTCTGCCAGGCAAGATGGAGCGGGACGGGCCTGGCTGGACAGTGATTGTCTTGGCTGACTGAGTCGAAAGTGCTTTAAGACCACTCCTCGGTGAGGGTTATGGGTTACTGTGGAAGCAGTGTTGTTGTTCCGTGGTTCCTTTTTAAAGCAGGGGAAAGCGGGAAGTGCTTCAAAATTCAGAGATCTTCTTTTTGTGTGAATACGGCCGTGAGTCGAGTGGAGTTCAGGAGATTTTATCCACTGGCTCAGCATAGCATGTTTTAGCCACGGCCTGGTATTCTGTGATAATATGTGTTCCCATCATGCTTGAAAAGCAGGGGCTAACTGCTCTGACCTGTAATATTACGGCCCTGGAAGCGGGGCTGAAACGTGACATCATGGTAAACTGCTTAATGTGCATGGGTCATGTACAGAGAAAGCAACATCTATCAAAGCATTTCTGTTTTCTTCTGTCATTGCTTCCTAGCTTTTATGTAGCATTTGAACAACAAGAATCAATCATGATCACACATTTAGAGTCAAGGTAAGTCTAATATTCGCTCTTATTAGCTCTGTTTTTTGTCTCCACCTTCTCCTGAATATCTGGCTCTTGCGCTGCTTGAGCTTGTTGCTACTTGTGATGTTTGGTACTGATCAGGTCGTGTACAGCAGCTTTTTAGAGCTTTTTCTCTGCCTGTTGCTCCTGAAAGTGATGCTACAACAGTGATGAGAGTGAATCAAAACAGTGAAGCGTCAGCGAGGCAGCTGAAATTTACCATGAAGCATCTTTAGGTGTGAAGCTGCTTTACGGTACTTTAGCTGAACACTTCCTGCTGCTGCTGCACATTAAAAGGTACTAGCCAATGAGACACTGAGACACTGTATTTGTGAAGGAGCAGCAGGAAGTGTTGCCTAAATCATCAAGGTTAGAAACCAACTACTACTTCGATAAAGAATGGTTCGTTTGTATATAGATTTGAGCAATTGTTGATATAGTCTGATCAGATCTAATGTAGCAAGGAAGGAAGAGCAAAAGAAAATGTAGCAGCGATAAACTGGTGCAGCTGCATTTTCTGTACGTTCTGCACTTTCAAGTAATCTTTGAAACAAATATGCTAAAACTTGGCTTTTCAACATGGATTTTGCTGGCATTTTTGCCTTCTGTGTTAATAAATTGAATATTTTAAGGTTATAGATCGTTGGTCTGGCTGCAGAAAAATGTGATGGCCATTTCTTCCTATTTTTTGAAAATGTATTATGGGTTAAACAATTCATCAAGTAATAATCAGCAGATTAATTGATAATAAAAAGGATTTTTGCTGCCCTACTCATAGTACAGCAAAGTATCAATACAAGTAGCCCAACCATGTGGAAATGTGACGCTGTGGTGATGGAGGACATGTAATGTATGTTGCTGCTATTGATGTTGCTTCTTTAAGATTCTTTGTCTAATCCACAATCGTTCACTGGAACCCTTTCTGTTTTGTTTTCCTTCATAAATCTACCATTTTCCATTCTTTAATGTCTCCATTAGCGGTCACATGATGCATTCTTCACAGTCTGAGTCTCATACTGCAAACATCCTGATGGTAATATATTAATATTATAATATGATCTCTGTGAGAAAACTTAAAATGTAAAGGCTCGTGCATCTCACCAGCGTGCTCTACAGAATTCAGAAAACCCGTGATACTTCTTCAACGCAGGCCTTACCATCAAACACTCTTCAGACATGTATTAAAAAAAGGAACATCAAAGTGAAGATGCTGTAACTTTCCTGAACATTTTTTGACAATGTTTCATTACTGCTGGGCAGGTCTATAATCTATTTCCTTTGAGACTTCCTTCTTAAGTCGAGATCACACAATTATGAGAGCTCTCATTCTGACGGCAGGGCGGAAATTAATTAATAAATAAACACTGCATTTTTACATTCATCAACATGCGGTAAGAATAGCTCTAATTATCACAGGTGAATTAACACTTTCATTTTTGTGTCAAAAAATTAATTGTATCCCTTAACAGCTATTCCCAGGGGGAAGTTAAAGAAGGAGAATGGGGAAGGTAAAAGGAGGAAAAAAAACACAACAGTGCAGACCACCAGGAGTGCTAATTGCTGCTTTCAAAGCCTTGCATCAGTGTTACCGTCTTTCCACACGAGTGTTCAGTGTCCCACAGAGAGATGCTGTAGGTAGAACCTTGTTACAAATACACGGATGTCAAGTCTTGATCTGCGGGACCTGGCAGGAAACTTCTCTTCATCTTCACTTAACCAGGCAAGCTGACCGAGAACAAGCTGTATTTAGAGCAGCAACAGCGTGAGGTAACTATTATAGTGAGGCAGCACTGAACTGCCTCAGTTATGTGTGGCATTTATTGCAAAGTGATTAAGCAACTAATCATTGCAGCTCTCAATGCTAGCAATGTTATCCACGGAGGGTTGATCTCGGACAACTGGACTTGTTTGTAGTTACTTGAAAACATTTCACCTCTCATCCGAGGACGATGTTGACTTGGTGAAAGAGATCCAGCACTCCTTGAATGACCATGACCTGGATGACTAAGAAAGACAGAAATGATTGCTTTTGTGATGCATTCCATCTATAAAAGAATTTTATTGGAAAAATTACTGGAATACTTGTTTCAGCTGTACTGTTGAGTAATGTTCGCTCTTGTCTGATAGATAGAAAGAATAGAAAAAGAGATGAAACTGAATAACTTGACGCAATGGTTAGACTCGCTCATCTTTTTTTACACCTGGGTATATATTTGTTCGTCTGACTGACAGGATGGCTGAGCGGACATGCCCAAATGTGTGCCTTTCACTCTTTTCCCATTTTCTGTGTTAATGTCTGCACATCTTTCTGTCTGAGCTGTGACTGAATGACAGAGTGAGTGTGAGTGAATGCAGGCATCTCTTCATGCATGCACACTGCGTGCATGTGTGGTCAACCCACTGGTGAATACCACTACATTAGCAAGGCCATTAGCACATTTAGCTGCCTGTAGTGCCCGAGTGTTAGTGACATGTTTGGGTCCCCCCTCCACTTAGGCACCACATTTGATAGACAGGACTGACATGCCAGGTGACAGTAATGTCACTGTGGCAGCGAGCGGTGCCACTGCTCTTGAGACCACATGAGAATGTCGGTATTCCATAAAAAAAAGGTTACTGTTAAGCATATCATTACAGTAAGATTTAAGCAATAATAACACAAGAGGGAGATATACCTACAATATGAGCGCTGAGGTGCTGCAGTTGTAGAGTCAAGGCTAGTTTTAATTTACGGTGTGATCTGACCAAAAAGGGTTCGAATCTTCTCAGTGCATCATCTTAAGTCTGGCAAGACTAAAGTTTGTGTAGCGAAAGCCGGATACACAGCAGCTCGTTCCTTTGTGCCATAGAACTATTAAAAAATGCATAACAAAGCACATTGTTTACAGTGAACATAGGTACTGCAGTTTCCTTTGGGTTGTTCCCACATACAGCACGCTTTCCTGCTGCTGTGAATACTCACCACAGTACCATATCCATGACTAGATGCTACTTTGCAAGATGCCAATTACTTCACCCTGGATGAAGTTGAGGAACAGCAAAACCTAGTTTGCGTAACTGAAGCTACTCAGAAAAAGTAGTTCAAAGTACTTTGTAAAAAAAATCCATGAGTACATGATGATATGAATTTAAAACACTTGTTTGCAGGTCATACATAAACCAGAAAAATAAACTATCCTGTTGTTCATGGGAAAGAGCAAGGACTGTCAGCTCTGCTTTTGTATGCAGTGTCCATCAGTCAGACACTCGCCTTCCTGGAGTCCAGGTGGGAGTATTGCACCAATTGACACCTAATATATTCAAGTGACGAATGCTTTGCCTGGGCATGTCTTCGCAGCGGTCAGGATGAAAGAAATGATGTGCTTCACTGTTCCCCAACACTGTCCACGACTGGAAATAGGTCCAAAAACAAATGTGCAGCTTGCTCGTATCTGAGCACTTATTGTTAAAAACTACAGTGCCCAGCTGTTTTTTGGAAAATGAAATAAAAAAAGAATAAAAGTTTATGTCTTCAGTAGGATTCATTTGGCTTGAGACAGAGAGCAATAGAGAGGGTTGGGAAGTTAGAAAATATTAAGAGACAGACTGGCACTTTGTTGGGGCCATGCTGCTATCACATATAAGGTCCAGTAGATGTGCGGCAGTGGGAAAGTTTAAAGGGGATGTTCCAGAAGCAGACTGGACCACGACCACTCCACTTCCTGAGCCGCAGCCACCCAGAATTTAAGTTGTTCTGTATCTAAAAACAATGCAGAGTACTTGCAGTAGATATATAGTTGGAGTGACTAAGAAGATAATTACCCTGGCTATACGTCCAAGCTGAGGTGTAAATTAAAAAAATACATTTTATGCTGTCATTGTCGCTGTCAGATTCAACCGTAAGCGTAAATCTAAATGTGGATGATGTGAAGTGCTCCTCAATCTTGGCTCAATATACTGCTCACTGCCAGTTCACCATAGATGAGGCCATTTGATGAGCTAAGTTTGGACACAAGAGTCTAATGGTGGCGTTAAAGAGAAGAGGTGGGAGAATAGATGGCCGGACATCAGTCACTTTAATCACCTGTTTCATTATTCAGTGGATAGGTGCCACCTGGTCATACATGAAGGGTGTCAATGGGATCTGGGATCTGAAGAGGAGTGAGACATCCTAAAGAGGAGCTGTGGCGACTCTCGTCCAGTCCAGAGAAACCTCTTTATTTTAGCAGCGGCAGGGACACATTTGTCTGCCTCAGCAACTGTGTGTGTGTGTGTGTGTGTGTGTGTGTGTGTGTGTGTGTGTGTGTGTGTGTGTGTGTGTGTGTGTGTGTGCGTGTGCGCTTTTTGAAAGATAGGAAATAAAAGAAATTGATTATATCTGTGTTGGTTCGATTCATCTTTGGAAATTGGGTCATTTTTTTTTATCTCCACTGTAGATTGCATCATTATGATGAAAATCCAGAGAAATTGTGTTCGCAGGGGTTGGAAGGTGCAGTGGTATCACAATCTGTTCCTTCAAGTTCTGCTTTACTTTGTGTTTTGGCTGATTGAATGATTGGGGGCAGCCAGATGCAAGCTGGAGTCCTAGTTGGGTCTGAATCTGGATCAGCTTCTTTTTCTGCATCAGATCACGTGTAAAGTAAGGCAGTTAGAGCTATCTTGCATATCTTCATTTCTGCATAGTGCAGAGCAAATTATAAAATTTCTGTAAAACAATGAATTGACACTGGCTTCCTTTAACGATGTGTCATGCTTGTAAACAGCTCACCTGAGCTTTGGTTTCATTGAAGGACAGCACTAGCTAAACTGACCTCAGCTCCAGTTGAAACATTTGAATTCGGGGTAAAGGTCAGGATACAGGAAAGGTAACCCATGCCGATAGGATGATCCACACCCTCGCATCTCAATGCAGTCCTACGGTCCACTTTTCACAGGCACGCACCGCAGAGGAGATAAGAGAGAGAATAAGCTGTCAGCGGGCCGAGTTCGCCAGTCCCCTCTATATTCTTCACATTACTACAGAGGGAACAATGTGTCTGCAGTGGCAGGTGGCCATAGTTCATAATGTGCTGATGCTGACCAAGTGTCAGTTTGATCCATGGGATCGGTGAGTGGGATGGGGCTGTGGCTCCTGAATCCTTAAGCAAGCAACTGTGTGGTGCTCCTATGGGGATGGTCGGAGACATGATACAGATGAGACCGGCAACTATCTGCCTAATGGCAGACAGATACAAGGCGGGGGGGAGGGGGGGATGGTGGAGGAAGACAGTATGCAGGACAGATGAAGTGTTGAGTATCACATTTGGAAAAGGCACAAAGGCAGATACTGCACTTGTCATTCTGTGTTATTTGTCATCTCAGGCCTGTAACTCTGAAACTAATGTCCTGTGTCTGTCCCACAAACAGTGAATATAAGTGTTTGCAGCCCATTCTGGTTTGAGGACAGTCGGAACAGTTGATGTGTGTTTGAATGTGCTGCTGATGCTGAACATTTGCCTCATAAAACACTTCCGCCTTTTGGTGGTCAGCAGGGGCGTGTCTGGGGGGCAGCCTGGGCCGCCACCCCATTATTCTAAAATATGATTGGCTGTCTGCTCGGTGAGAGGCCGAACTTCAGTTTGAACCAACTGCTTGAAGAGTATTTTTGAATGTGCATGGCTTTCTGTTGTTTCGAGCCTACTTTTAGATTCTTTCTGAGGACACAAAATATTGCTGTTTTTGCCCTTACACAGCAGAAGACAGTATTCGTACTAAGCTGTTTACATGGCTAATGAAAATGAATATCCCACAAATATTCCTGTGCACATGCAGCCGTGCATACTTTGATTAACATAATGGCATACTGTGCTTGTAAAGGTCAGTGTTGCAGTATTTGAGCATATCTGAAAACATGTTGCTATCCTGTCTTTCATAGTTTAAAAGTCTGTGTGTTTCTCCTTCCAACAGGAAATATGGGCTTTTCTTTTGTTCATATAACGCAGCCCTAGCTTTGCAAACTGCGCTGTGCTGTATACATGTCTAAAGAATAGTAACAAATAATTTCATTGGCATATCCCACGTCTTCATCAGAAAATGTTACATTGAGAACAAAGCCTAAAAGAAGAACAATGAAAATGAATTCTTAACAAAAGTAGCAACTTTATTTGTGTCATATACTGATATCAGCTGATAGGAAAAATAAATAGTTTCACCTGAAGCATAAGTGTTGTTGCTGTGGCTACCTGGAGTTTAATGTACCCTCAGCAGTGAGTTAGAACAATGGTCAAACTGTTGACTGGACTGTTAAAGGTGTCCTGATATTTTACTGGACACCTAGCAGCCAATCAGAAACCAGTATATTCTGTAGCCATGGCATAAGATAAACTGATGTTTTTGTGCCTGTAGTTCAGGCTACAGATGTGTGTGTGGCTCTGTGTGCAGCATTTACAGTAAAATACAAATTTGAACATTGAGAGTTGGATTTGTATTGACCACAGCAGCTTAGATAGAGACGTGTGCTTCTCGTCTGCAGCGCTGACACGAATAAACTCAACTTTGCAGGGACATAGTTAGGACACAGTTGTTTACACACACACACACACACACAGACACACACTCCTTGAGGCAGGTTTTGCGGTGAGCGATGAGCCGAGTGAGCGTGATCAAAGCAACAAAGCACAGCAGAAGAGACACACACACACCCACACATCTTGAGCAAGAAAAAAGTATAACTCACACACACACACACACACTCACATCAACAGAGCTACTTTATCAGTCTTGGGATCTGACTCAACAGCATTTACATATTCAACAAACTGTCACATCCACAAATGCGCACTGCAGCCCTCGGCGCTCGTTTGAAATACATTCATTTATTAAGTGATGAGTGAAATATTTACAGAGTGACAATATATTCCCGTCACCTAAACAATGCATGTGATCAGCTTTAATATGTTACTGCACGTCTGTGGATTTAACACAATGTTCACTCAATAAACCTGGATTGTGTGCGATGTAAAATTCAATAGCTTGAGTGTTTTCAGTTGATCATGAAAGCTGGGGATGTGTTCAACAGAAGAAGGAAGTGCTCAGATGAAATTTTAAAGAGGTTTCTTTTACAACTGAGAAAAATGCGTTTTTTATAGATTTGTGCGCAGGTATGTATGTGTCTTAATGCCGCTCGGTAATGTCGGTGGATTTACCCTGCACAGCATCCCTAACCCCGGCTCATCTTCCCTCGTTGTCGCTTCTCTCGACCTCCCTCCTCTTTCATTTCCAACTACTCCCTCATTCTCCCTCTCGCTCTGTCTCTTTCGGTCTTCCTCTGCGATTTATTGCACAGGGCAGGCAGACAGCAAAGAAACCTCCCTGTATGGAACAATCTGTCATCTCAACATTATCATCCAAACACACCGCCTTCCATATTGTGCTACAAGGGCTTGGGCAAATTGCTATTTTTATGGGACATGATAAAGGAAATGCTGCCTTATGTTCACATTTTTTACTGCCCAATGTTAGAGCAGGACATGCCATGATTCACTATATTGGAAACTACAAACGGGTGACAAATTAAAGGGAAAAGCAACATGGAGTAAGGCGTTGGGCCACCACATGAGGCCAGAACAGCATCAGTATGTCTCTGGAACTCTCCTGGAGGGACAGAACATCATTCTTCCAAAAAATATTCCTTCATTTGGTGTTTTGATGATGATGATTGTGGAGAGCACAGTCTAACTTGTTGGTCCAAAATCTCCCATAGGTGTTAAACTGGGTTGAGGTCTGGTGAGTGCAAAGGCCACAGATTCACATTTTCATAGTCATCAAACCATTCAGTGACCCCTCACGCACTATGGATGGGAGCACTATCATCCTAGAGGAGACCACTCCCATCAGGATAGAAATGTTCCATCATCGGATAAAGGTGATCACTCAGAACAACATTGTATTGATCTGCAGTGATCCTTCCCTCTAAGTGGACCCTGCAAAATGCCCCCACAGCATAACAGATCCACTGGATCCCCTCACTGTAGAGGTCAAGCATTCAGGCCTGTTCTTTTGGTTCAGATGTCCAGAATACGCTGAGGGATGACTCATCTGACCATATCACTTTTTCCATGTTTCTGTGGACCAGTGTCTTTGGTTTTTCATCTTTGTAATGAGGGCTTCAAGCACCACAACCCTACTATAATGTCCCTCTTTATGTAATTGTTGATGGGCGGTTCTTGCTGACAGTGTGATCACATCCTGCAGTGTCATCTGAGGAAGAGCCAATCTTCTCTTTTTCCTTATAAATCGCACTAATACACGAGCATCACGGTCATCAAATGTGTGCTGTTCACCACGATTTCAGACCCTATTTACTGATGTCTTTCCCTTTTACTCAGTGTTCCTACTGAAACAGCAGCCCGGTGAGCAGCTCCTACAACCTGTGCCCCAACAATGAACCCTCTTTCAAAGCCTCTTGGATCTTTTCCCCTTGCCAGACTCAGAATGAGCTGGGCCTGCTCAGCATTTTTCTACACACCACACAGCATGATTGGATGTTAATTGCTTAATTGTACCATGCAGTGCACCTGTGTGGAAGCATCTGCATTCGTTATGTTTCTTTAATTTGTCACCCGTCTGTAGTTTGTGTAGTGTGTGACGTGTCTGAGTTTGTGTCTGTTGAAAGACAGAGTACATGAATATTGTTGTAAAATTGTCAGCCATTAGACAGGCTCTGCAGAGGTTTGATTCGATAGATCCTCAAGTCATGTCAGTCATAACAGCTACGAGGCACGTGAGTCTCGTACGGTTGGTTTGAACTGGAGAAAAAAAAACGAGTGATAGATTAATCTCAGTTACAAATGGCGACACGGCTGTATATGGAAGATGTTTAATCTTGGTTTTACATAGAACACACGCATATATATATGTGTGTGTTTCTAATCTATTTGGGTCAGCCGCTGGTTCTCGTAAATCAAAAAGTCGAAAAGCCGGAAAGGGTAAAAGGGCAAAATAAAATGTGAGAGAGAGAGAGAGAGAGAGAAAAAAAACAAATTTAAAGGCAAAAGGCAAACCTATTACCATGTTCTGTGGGTAAGACGAGTGCATGTTGACTTCATCTGTCTGCTCTCTTTTCTCCTCTCCTCTCTCTTCTCCTCTCCTGTCTTTTTCTCGGCTTCAATCCTTCTCTCCCCGAGCCCTCGGCGTGCCTGACAGCCAGCGCCGCACCAAACTGACAGGCCCTCAAACCGTGGCCAAGAAAGCGAGCATTAATTAAGTCATTGCCGGACTGTAATTTCCTTGAGAAGTAAAAAAATTTCCTCACACGCGAAAAGGTTACCAAGACCTTTTCTGTGTCAAAATTACCATGCGTCATGAATATTAATGCGCTTAATGAAGACAACCTTTGGTTCATCAAGAATGTTCCAGTAGCAGGTGCCAAGCTGATAAACTCACTCGGTGAAGGCTGTGTTTTTTTTTTTTCAGTTTTTTCCTCTATCTCTTTCTTCTTTTTCCAGTTTTATGTCAGCTCCTTAGAGAGTCAGTTATTTAAATCAGCATCTTCCTATCAGAATTTACTGACTCACATGAAAACACACACACGCACACACACATCTAAACACCCTCTCTCTTATTCACTTTTCCTTGGGTGTGTTTCTCAGGCTTGCTGACTTCGTCGTCAGAAGTGTTGGTTTTAAATGTTTATCTCTCCATCTGTGTGGGAGAATAAGAGATTTACAAAGGCACAGAGCATGTGTGAAAACAGTTTTAGTTGAATTTAGTTAAAATAAAAGTGCTGCTCTTTCAGCAGCACAAGTTCAGTCAAGCCTGTTAGCAAGCCAATTATATCCTGTCTTAAACATGCCTCAGACAAGCTCTCACTGTCTTTAAAAAATCCTCAGTGAATGTTTAAATATTTTAAAATGTCAATGGAAATCATTACATGTTCTTGGATTTCAAAGGAGTTCCTCAGTTCGGGGGGGGGGGGGGGGTGGTTGGACAGTTTGAGTCAGACAAAAATCCTGAAAGCAGCTCAAAGCGAAATTGAAGGATGAGGTTAGCTGAGTTTGGCTCAGTGACAGATAACATGTAGTGTGACGTCATCTTGAATCATCGATGTAGCCTGCCGCAGTCTGTGGTTCTCATGAGAACACACTGCTGGTGAAAAGTCCAGGGAAAAGTCTTGCATTTAGTGAAAACCAGCAGCAGTCTCGTTAGCTCACTAGCTAACTTCTCAGCAAATTTTGTCTTGAATGTATCCAGTGCAGCCTGTGTTTCAAGTCTGTTGTGCACCACTGGTGTGCTGTAAGTATGTTAAAAAGAACTGAGCATTGTGCCCGGCCTGTGGCGTCTTTAGTGGCACCAACAACCAGCAGGAGTCCAGTGGAAAACATGGCGGGTTTGCAAAGGACTCACATACAGCAGCTTTTACACCGGTGTGTGCTGTCTTGTCATTGCTCTGACTGTCCTCTGCATTAAGAGAGCTAACGATAAAAACGAGATGAGGGTTCATAATAGAAATGAACGCGACCTTCACTTCGTACCCTCACATGTACACACATATGATGTATCAGAGCCAGAAACACATCATGTGCCACTGACTCTATCGCTCTGGCTTTCCGTAGTGCATGACCGCACTCATATGAATTTTAATCTTTACACATTGATTCTGAAAACACCACTGATTTGTAAAAAGTGATGGCGAAATTATACTGAGTGAGAACAAGGTCACTAAGTGTCACTGACAGAGCTTTTGAGCTCTCAGCGGTGTGGATGAGCTGCCCCTGTACTCCTCCTCCTCCTCCTCCTCCTGCTCCTCCTCCTCCTTCTCCTCCTCGTCCTCCGCCACGCCGCTGCCTATTATTTCCGTTGTGTAATTGAGATGCAGAAACATTGACAGAACTCATTTACTGCGATGGAGAACTGTGTAATGTGGAAGGGAACACAGATTATTACATCAACCCGTGCTCACACACACACACACACACACACACACACACACACACAGGCAGACACACACACATGTTGGTAAAGGAGAATGTAATTTGGCACCATGTTTGAAGAGCCTCTTCAATTGTTCTGCCAGGATTTGTACCTGTGGTCTCATGTAGCCAGGGAGGCAAAGGTGAGCGGAGGTGAAAACATGTTGGGTGATTGCTTCCTACACTGCGGGAGTGAGTGCTCAGGTGTTTATTATGAGAATCGCACATCAGTATGGCTGTGAGGGACTGGCTATTGAAATGGGATTGCTCTGTTGTCTGGTGCTTTCATTATGCCAACAAATCATGCGCTTAAACGAGAGAACGGCAAACAGAAACTAAAGTCTGAAAGACAGAGAAATCTCTCTCCACTCTTGTGTTTTTGTCTCGCTCTGACATCACTCCGCCCCTTCCTCCTGCATCAGGACGACAAAGAAGGTGGTTCATCCTCTTGAGACAAAGGACCTCGCTCACACACACACACGGACACACTCTCAAACACACACACTCACGCACACATACACAAGAGCACCGAGGTCTGCTGTCATACACCTCTCATTAATTCCTACCTGTCAGCCAGCTCCCCCTACCGTATCGGCCCCCTGAAAGGTGACAGCTTTCCAATGACTGACAAAGGCTCTTTAGGTGATACAGAAGATCCCTAGCAACCGCCGGCTTCTGTAAAGTGCCCCTCAAATGTCACTTTTGCTGCTCTGAGACGTGCGCACACACACACCCACACATAGTATTTTTAAAACAGAGGCCTGCTCTCAAGTCTTCAACCATCTTTGACATCCAGAGGCTATGGATGTCACAGAGGCCTCAGCTCTTAAAGCTTTTAACATCCGAGAGAGATGGCGTTGTTTGACAGTGCTATTGGTGGATGCTATTGTTGCGTGTCGTTTTTTTCCCCCCCGAGTGCATTGGATTTGCTTGTTTTTTCTGTTGTAAGAGGCAGATAAGGAAGAGCGAGAAACAGAACCAAACTTTCCCTCCGTGTCCATTCAGCTGTCATGCGTTGAGTGGCAACGGCGAGCAATATTGGTGTCGGCCTGTGCAAGCTGGGAAGGGGTCAAGTACATAGAAATGTTGGCCGCTCGTATTGACGTCATTCAGCTGTCGAGGCTGATTCCAGAGTGCAACCTTACCTGTATTCAGTGTTATCTGTGTTGTAGAGCTGGTAATAGTGGGCAGAGATGTGTGAAATGTCTGAGTGTGGTAAAACTTCACACCTGACGAAGGAAGAGGGAGGAAGTGCTTCTTATTCGGGACCTTGAAGCTTTTGCTAACAGAATAGATACATTATTGGGATACGCAGGGACAATGCGCTCTAAAGAGATACAAAAAAGCATCCTAAATTTTGCAGTAATATTGGTCCCTCTCCGCCGCTGTGCTCCATGGACCTTGTTGCAATCAGTGAAATTCACTTTTTTCACCCCTGATGTCCATCGAGGATAGATGTCCATACCTCTGTTTACAAATCATTGCCATTGCCACAAATTACATATACACTTGTATCTCAATTTGGCAATATCCATCCATCTATCTACAAATCTGCTGCTTTTACAGAGCCAAGTGGATGGGGTTGCAGGCTTAGAGAGATAGTCCACACGTCCCTCTACCCAGCAATGTTTTCCACCTCCTCCTGGGGGGTCCTGAGGCACCAGATGAGATATATAATCTTTCCAGCATGTTCTGGGTCCACCTCAGGGTCTCCCACCAGTCAGATGTGCCCTGAAATCCTCTAAAGGAAGGTGCCCATGAGGCATCCTGTTCAGATGCCTGAACCGAATTTTAGGAAAAATGCTCCACTAAAACAAACTGTATGTTTCACCTCAAATAGCAGAGCTCTCCTTTTTCATTGCAATACATTAATTGACCTGGAAGCGGCATGATTGGGAGGAGTAAACAACACAGTGGCTCAGCAGGAGGGCTGGTAAAGCATCTGGAACTAAAAGTTTTTCTAATGTATTTTTTAGTTTTGTAATGATGTAGTTAAGGCAAACATCAGCTTTACACTGGTTGCTGCCTTTTATAACAGGAAAAGTGTGTGTGTGTGTGTGTGTGAGTGTGAGAGAGAAAGAGAGAGAGAGAGAGAGAGAGAGAGAGAGAGAGAGCTTATCAAATTATCAAGTATTACACACTGTGACTCAAATGAAAATCACAACAGGGTATCACTGCTTAGAGAACAGCAGCCTTTGGTCTGTTTGTTCCCTGCACACTTTGAACCAAACCAAACTGGATGGCTCTGCAGATGGAAGAGTCATTATGCTTACTGACTTTACCTGGTCTGCATCGTGCACTATGCACTAGTGGTCAAGATGCCCCTTATCAAAGACTTTAGAGTAATAAATGTATATGTAATCGTGGCACTAAACTGATAAAGATCGACACATCAGATTTAATCACCATGATCATCTCGTTAGATGTTAACTGCTCTTAACAGCATGTAAAACAACTCAAATGAGTCTCGAGCCTGAGATTTGTCACTCCTCACATGAAAATCTTTTGTGAGGAAGAAGATGAAGAAAAGCAAGTGATGTTAAGATATGAAAAAAAAAGTGCCCCAGAAAACCAATTATCACAAGAAATGGAGCAAAATGATTTCACATTCTTATGCGTGCAGAGGATGTCGTGCAGGTTTAAATTAACTCCATCAGTAAACCAGATGATTACATTCAGTAAACAACCACAATGTGACGAGGGCTCTGAGCACACAGCCAGCTTCTATATGCACTCAGACTGTGTTTCCTGCATTTGAATACAAATAGACTGAATGTGCAGGTGCACATTTATAACACTGAACAGTGTAGTATGTCTGCTTTATGCAGCGAATGGTTGAGATGGAATTAAAGTGCATTTTTAACCCTTTTAGATCACATTCCTGGTCACACTGCGATACATGTAGTTTATAAATAATTTCTTTATATTCTTACATCAAAATCCAATGGTTTTCTTTCTGTTAATCAAATTATGAGGTCCACACATTGTCTTTAAATTTTAGCTGTACAGAGCTAAGATTCGTTAGTTAGCTAGCTAGCAGCAGCGTGGTACATCGGTGCGTCTTTGGATGTTTGCCCTCTTAAAACTTGTTCTGTTTCTATGAAATACCTTGGTTACAGGACCGCTGGTAGAATTTAATCCCTTCAAGGGAAGTTGTTACCTGTGACTGCCCTGGATTTTACATTGGACTGCTTCTGCAACTCCATGGAGCTTCGTCTCTCTCTTCACCTTTGGGATACCATTAGCTGACCCTCCACCTCCTACAGTCCAAGGGGTACGTCTACCTGCTCTCCTAAAGGGGGTAATGAGGTGTTGGTGGTGAATGGTGTTGAAGGGGGCGAGGAGTCTTCTGTGATTGAATGGAGGACAGTAAGTAACACTGAATCACTGGAATTCTCCATGTTTGTGACATTGCCATTTTTCAGCGCTCAAGTCAACATAATGTCCAGCTGGCCGTCTTGTTTAACACGGACATACATCACGATGCAGAAGCTAGATTCTCTCTAAATGCTGTTTCATCTGCACTTTAAATGCTCTCATGTTGATTCCAGTGGTGAAAACACTCGAGTTTTTCACTATAATGCGCTTTATTTTCTCCTATCTTTTCATTTAATCTGTTTCCAGCGTTCTCTGCTTTGGAGTCAATAAAGTTGAACTTTGAACCCTGTTGCATGATTCCCTCAGTTTTACAATCTCAAAGGCCAAGCGACTATCACCCCTCTGTTGAGAATATATGGCTCAGGGATCCCTGCAGAAATTAATTATATAACCTAGCTCAAAAGTTCACGGTGCATGAAAAACTTAATATGCATGGCCTTCACCTTTACAGGCTCATAAAATTGTAGAATTGTGCTTAATTTTTTTTATAATATGACAGGGATAATTTATTAAGACTGGCATATATTAATAGGACTCTACATGGATGAGACTTTAAAAAGTTGGGTTTGATGCCCACTCATAGAACCACAGAAAAGGTCAATAATATTTTTTAATACGGCTCTAATGACATTCACGTTCTTAGTCGCCACTTTTAAATTGGACTTCATGGATAGCAGTGGAATTACTACTACTACTGTATTTTGAAAAAATCTCTGTGTGTGTGTGTGTGTGTGTGTGTGTGTGTGTGTGTGTGTGTGTGTAAAACACATTGTAATAATCCAGGTATTTCTGTGATCACTGTATGATTTAATGAGATAACTTCTGCACAAGGAAAAGTACAGTTGTGACTTTATACAAAGACTTACAGGATAATTGTGCTCAGATTTTGTTAACGCTTTTTCAGTTGATTCCCATTAAAGTAACAGATATTTAAAGTCTAGAACGTAAAAGATGTATCTGTAATTACTTTCTGAGGATGCAGCTTATAATGTGTTTGCTAACTCTGTCTGTAAGCAGTGAAGTGAACCTGTAAGTCTGTCTAACGCAGCACATCATAGAGGACACTGGCAGTTTAAATATTGTGTAATTTTAAACAAGAGCCGTAGTTAGTTAGTTTTTTTAAAATTTCATTAAGAAATATGTGTCTAAATATGTATATATTTATTTAAGTATAGCATTTTATTCTCAGTTTATGTGTCTGCTCGGCGTAGGTGGGATATCTCATACCTCACTTGTCTGTTTGACCCGCATCTTCACCGTGCCATCTGTGTGAAAAACAACCTAAGCTGAATATGAAAGAAAGGTGAAATGGCCACTGGTGAAGCGCTCTTTATGCACACGTGCGTATCAGTTGGACTGATGAAGCCAGGGCTGTGCATGTACTCAGACCAGGGCAGGTCTGGCAGCTCTGCCTACTACTTGATTACGCCACTCTGACAACCCAGCAGCCTGGTAAGGTCAGGCCCTACAGAGTGTCAGAGAGGTGGGATGATGATGTATCTCTCTGATGCCGCAGTTTTTCACCTCTTGACTTTGTTGTTTTTCTCCTTTGCGTCAGTGTCAACTTTTCGCCCATCTGCTGGGGACGTGTCTCCCATCAGAGCTGGACAGTCGCACGGTTAACCCTCTGTGTGCCTTGAACAGAGCAGTGCAAACATTTCTCCTCGGTTGGAGTAAAATATTCACTCTCTGTTTAAATGAAACAGAACATTTGCGAGTAATTGTCCAGTTTGTTTCATTAGATGTCAAAAATATGACACGTGACATCTGAAATCTGTTTATAGAGACGTTTGAAGCAAGCCACATTAGGTGTCTATGGACAAACGTCTGACTTAAAGGCATCATTTAGAGACGAGAATAGTTTCCAAGAGGATGCTACTGGCCTAATAATTTCATTTCAGTTATTATTATTACTCGTTTATGCATTATTTTGAACTGCTGAACAAATCTGTGCAGTGATTCAAAGGAAACTGACGAAGCTGCGGACTGGAATATAAAATCACAGCATTAAATTCCTAACCTCTCCACCTTTCCTCTCTGATTTGAGATTTTTGCACACAAATCCCAGAAGAGTTGGACAGTCGAGATTAATCATGCTGTGAATGCAGAGATGCACAAAGTTGATGTTTTCTCCATTTTTCCCGACAGTCAAACGGAATCTGACTTTGTGTCCTATTGATGACAGAATCCCATTGATGTGCACTGTGCAGGTAAGGGCATTCGGGGTCAAAGTTCAGTTTAAATTGCTGTAAAATCAGGTGAGACATGAGGAACATGCATGCCACTATGGCTCAAGCAGCTGCTCTCTGCATTGGAAATAATGGCTTTGCTTTTTTTTTCTTTTTTTTTTTTGCTTGTGATGTCACAGTTTGGTGTGAAAGCTCTGTTATTGTGATGCATCACAAATGCCCATGAGTGTGCTACCTTCTCATGAAATTAACAGTTCTCTCCAAAAAGTGCAAAGTGCAGCTCTTGTCTCATTGTTTAAATTTGCCCAAAGCATTTACTGTCCGTTCTCAACAACGTTAAGTGTTTAATAGCAGGTCCTGTGTCTGACAACATGTATTTAAGTGGTGCATTGTACCTTTGTTTATTTATCCTAACAGTGATGCCATATGCACCAAATGAGGGTCATTTTAAGAAAGACAAAACTTTATATACAGCTGGCTTTATTGCTGCACAGGGTCAACAGTTTACACTGTGTTTATTAACTCACATACGCTGCATTTTTATCACAAAAACAAAGCGATGTACTCTTCTCCAGGATGATTGCAAGTGGCTTGTAGGTGACAACAGCCGCCGTGATCCGGATGTCTTGCCCTGAGCCAGTCGTCCTGTGTGCTGCTGCCTCTGTTCAGGCGTCTCTTGCTGTTAGCGTGTAATGGTGGATATTTCACCTGATAACGCTGCAGACGTCGCCAGAGAAGCTGAGGTCAGGGAGCCGGCTATTCTTAGCGTGACCTCAGTCGTACTTTCCGTTTTGTCTGAAAACAAATGGGTATGAATCAGACTCAGATCGCAAAATGAGAGTGTAAACTGAGGGATGAAACTGGGATCTGTGTGTTTGTCAGATAATGTGACTCAGGACGACACAATAGGACGCCGCTCTGCCAGATTTCTCCCTTTTTCCTCTTGGTGTATCACTGCGTCAGCATCTCTGTATGAACAACAGGAGGGGAGGGAAGAATGTTGTGTGTGTGTGTGTGTGTGTGTGTGTGTGTGTGTGTGTGTGTGTGTGTGTGTGTGTGTGTGCTCAGGTGGCAGATACCCTAGGTAAATCATTTCAGATCCATTTATTCAGAAGCCTGTGTGCAGACGACACCTGCACAACGCTGCCAAAGAAGTGCCAGGATGTCAGCGACTTCGTTTGTTGCTCTGACCCCCCCCTCGGCTGGCGTGTGTGTGTGTGTGTGAATGCGCTTGTGTGTAAGCATGTATATACTGTGTCTTTATTTGCGTGTGCTACTATTCTGCGTCTTTATGTTAGGTGGCTCAGTCAAATGTCTTATTCAGAGGGAGAAATAACAGCAGGGGACGCTTCTCTGTCATCTCAATGGCTGTGTTATTGCCATGCTGTTTTCAATGACTCCTGCTTTAAATCTAGCTTCTCCCCCGAGGATGAGTAGTTAATTTAATTACTCTAATGAACAAACCGATGCTAAAAAGGAGGATCCTTTGCTTCTTAAATAGCAAATTAATTTTTAAAAAGCCCAAGATAAAAATTAATGGTATTTTTAGTCCGTATGAATTCATATTTTTTGACATGACAGCTGTCTTAAATCTGTGTTCAAAATGAGCTCGTTTGCGTGTGTCATTTGCGCGCTGACAGTCAGTTGTGACAGCTGTAAAGTGTTCTTGAAAAAGCGGCCGACGTGGACACTCAAGGCAGCCAGACGAAAGATTTGCAGGCTGTGATGTCTGTGTGTCAAATTACTTATCTCGCTAAGCATATGCTGGCACTTCAGAATCATATACTTCAAACCCGCAGCCTTCAAAAGCGTCAAAACGGACTTTCTTATTCAGCACATCAGTCATGTAGCCACCAGCAAAATGAGCGAGATGTCATTTGCACTCAACAAAAAGCTTCCGGAGACATTTAAAGACACTCTTGATGACTGTTTCAATTTGGAGAGACTGTTAATGATATCGTCTCAGCTGCCTTTTTCTGAAGATACAAGTGAACGACAAAGAGCACTTAGATGTGCACTTCAGCTGAAGCTTTGCCAATTATTAATTTGAATCCTGAAGACAATTAGTAAATCACTGCGGCACCCATTATCCAGCTGTTGCCCTGGATTTCTGTATTTTTGAAGTGTGAGCCAATCTTGGGGTCAATTTAGTCTGCCACTAATGACGAAACATAAAATAATGATTCTCTCTATCACACTATCGCACATGTTGTGTCAAAATAACAAAGGCCTCTTTTGTGTGATGAGCCTGAAATAAAAATACAGATAATATTGACCTAATAATGGAGAAAAACAACAAAAATATCTTTACCAAACACCTGCTCTGCTCTCTCATTCACAGCTTGCTTTTGTTTGAACCTCCCTTCGTACACTTGCATGAATGCCAGTCCTTGAGCTAAGAGCAAATATCCCACTTGGTTCGCACTGTTCAAAGTGTTAGAGAGGGTTAAACTATTTCATTGCACTAATTGGCCAGTGTCATTCCTGACGTTTGGATAAACAGCGGAAAAGAGGGAAAGCTGAGACAAATGATGGCTAATTAAAGTGGTGTGTGTACGTGTGTGTGTGTTGCAGAGACAAAAACCAGCTGACAAAAAAATGGAGTGACGAAACACCCGGCTTGACAAAAGCAACAACTACTACTTGCCATGGAAAGTTAACAGGAGAGGGAAAAAAGTCTACTTTCTGCTTTCTTTGAAATCCTCAACTTCTCTCTAATTGGGTTTCATTCAGCACTGACTGAGAAGGAAAGGGAAACAATGATTGGACACGTTTTACTTTCAGTATTTTTGGCAGAAGCAAGCAGTTTTTAGGCTTGAACTAGGAGTGTTTTATCTGGGTTAGAAGTTTCGTTCTGGCAATTTCCTATATTGAATGAGAATTTTCATTAAAAAGCGGGCGAAGGTGCACAGTGGGTATGAATCTTTCTCCCCGGTTATCGCCGGCCCTCACTGCTTCAAGTGATCTGATAAAACAAAACTCACACAGAAATAGTCACCGCGTAGTCACGAGAAAAAGACAATAGAGAGAGAGAGCAGAGGAAGCGAACTCTTAAAATGAGCTGAGGCATGTCTGAACTCCGACCCACGGGGGACATTTGTTTTCAGAGGTAGCGCGTCATCCCCAGGGAGGTATCTTCCTCACCGTTTCTCTGCTACTCTGCAGCACTGTTTCACCTCGTGTTACAGCCTCTCTGTGTCTGACTGACTAACACATGTGGACGCACGCACATAAACACACACACACACACACACACCCGCTCGCAAACAATCCGTCAAACATTCGCCCAACCCCCACCTCGCCTATTTTCTCGCATTTGACCACTTGTCACGGGATGTTTATGGGCCATTGTTTGCAGTGCTGATGATCATTGTCACCGGTTGATTCCATTACCCATAGCCCTCTGATGGATGGGGCCTACGCTGACGTCCACTGATATGGGTGTCCTTGACCACTGGGGCAGACGCAGTGAACGGAGGGGGCAGCGGGCTGCAGAGTTGTGTCTTCTCCTTTTTAGAAATAGAAATAGTAGAAATATGTGATGCTGTTTTCAGGTGTTTGGTTTGCAGGCGTGATGAGGCAGAGGAGCTGATCGATTGATTGTTAAACAGTCTTGGTTCGCAGTTGGTTTGCAGTGTGTGGTTGTGAAATTAAGAGCATACACAGGAAAAACAATCAAGAACAACCCTTTAGGGCGACAGAGGCATTTTCTGATCTGACGCGCCATCGTTCGTCTGCATGAGCTGAAGTCTGTACAAATCACTGCAAAAACATGTCTGCTCTTAATTGTGGTGAAAGCTTTGTGAGGTTTAAGAAAACATCATGTGTAGGGATCGTGGTTTGGGTTAAAATGACTATTCCGCTAAAGTTAAGGGAGCTTCGTCATCATGGCTACAGTAATGAGCATGTGGTTGAGCTTAGGTAACGATCGTGGTCATGCATGTTGATTGACGGTAGGAAACAGGAAGCAAACAGCTGTCTCCTGTAAGTCCGACCTTTTGTTGACTTTACTACGTCACCTGACTTCCTCCTCTGCTCCTGACATAATTACCACGCTGGCTAGACAGCTTTGTCACTTCAGCGTAAACATGTGTTATTCTGGGGCTCAGACGGCTTGTTCTTCGTTTTTCTTGGACACCCAGAACCAGTGACAGCACATATGTTTCATACCTCACAGGCAGAAGGAAAACAATACGATAAACAGTGCAAACGACTCAACACGTCCTCATACCTAAACGACTGAATAGGTCATATATCTGACCGGTGGAGAGTACCAGCGATGGGCGTACCAATCCTCAGGCTGATGCCTACGACGGCTCTGCTGCAGAGGAAATATGACGAGAGTGAGGATGGAAAGGAACTGATCCAGAGGTATTTTTATTCCTGTGCTACAGTATTTTGAGTTGTGTTATTCGATTTAGAGTTAATTTCCAGTTTGTCCTCCAAATGTGCCTGAGTCTAAATTGAGCACACCCATGCAAACACAGGTGTGCATACACACACACTCTGGACACCTGCTTTTTGTTGTTATGTAGGGCACATGCTTTTTGGTTTGTTTGTTTTTGTTGCCTTTTGGTTTTGAGAGCAGAGAGCACCACACTGTTGTTTCATGAACAATTGAATTTCAGATTTTTTTGCCTGCCTATCTGTTTGACTGACAGTTGTATTGATTGCTGAGATAACATTGACTTGGAATGTAGTTGGTTCAATTCAAGAAAAATAATAATAGAATAGCTTCTATGGAGGAAACTGCTTTTGCCATGTTGCTGTGGCTTAGCTTGCTGCACTTTCCCAGTACCATGCCCAACGCTGCTTCTTGGTCAGGTTTAGGAAAAGATCCTGGTTTGTGTCAAAAGGTTATTGTGATTGTGAGTCATTGTTGACATGAACAGCAGTCTCCTGGGTCAAAGTCCTGTGATTGTTTGAGCCATCCATCCACACCACCTCCTCCATATGTGGACTCTTCTTGCTCTTTATACTACATCGCCTGACATCCTCCTTTGCTCCCATCATATTAATACAGCCACTGTAGGTCATGGCCTAACAATAAACCTAAATACGGGTTTTAATAACCTCCTTGCAAAGTCAACCTATACAGCTGTTTTGCTGTGGATGGGTTGAAAATACACAGCACCAACCTGCAGTGTTCACACAAGCACCGGCGTTAAATATAAGAAAACTAATGCTGGGATAAGTGCGGAAGGTGCACTTATTGTGTTTTATTAATTTTTAAATTAGGATGTTTGTCTCTTTGTCTTTAGTTTTCTTCTTTTTCCTCTTTTTTTTTTGTTATATTTTAACTTTTTTTCCCAAATTTCTGGCATTTCCACTCCTATTGTTTTTCTTTTTAAGTGAAATTGTGCACAAAATAGGTGGATGGAAACGTAACTGATGTCAGTCTTACATATTGACCCAAGCAATCAAGTATTTGTACATGCATAAATAACCCAGTTAAGGGTTAAGGCATATACATAACTCACTCACTAATCTAATAACACCAGTTTATATTAGTGGTTTGATCATTAATGTCCATGTGATGGAGGATGTGAGGCCTTCAAGATTAATATGAGAACCAATATGAAAGAAAAAGGAGGGACTAGTTGATGTGTTAGTTGATGTCCTTTCTTCAAACACAGCACTTCAGTCACTTTCCATTCGCTCTATGAGAGTAATTTGACAGAGAGATGTGTAATCGTGCTCTGTTAATCAAGTTTTACGTACTCTGATTACGACCTTAATTCACATAATATAACTTAAAGAGTTAACATGATAGATGCAGTCACTTGTGCTGGTCTTAATCACATTATTGCAGTGCATGTAAACACACTGAGGGGCTGCCTGTGGCCCGGCCTCCCGCAGTGCTCAAGTGTCACAACATTATTTGAACATTTCTCCACCATCTCATTGAATTAGTGCTCCCGACTCACTGAAACAGATGAGCTTGAAGAGAAGGAGTCGATCAGAAGTCGCACATCACGAGCAGACAACTGCAATTACTGATGGGAGATGATGGGCTTGGATTTAACCAGGGCGAGGCCGCGGTGTGGTGCAGTGCCAGTGAAGGATTGGCCATGCTGTTGGGTGACGGGGGGATGAAGCAGTGTTGATAGCTCAAACATTTACAGCGGCTCCAGCTATCGCCATGTTTCACCGAGCCTGGGTGCCATTGATCAGGATGATATCTGGCTGAGGCGAGCGTGTAGTTAAAGGCACATGTTTAACAAGCTTCTCCAGCATTTCCCAAAAATTGTCACATAAAGACTTTCCATTATTATTCTGAACAAAGATAAAAGAGTCGTTTTCTATCCCTCAGATCTGTCTTTTGTCACCAGTCCTCACTGGGCAGATTAATTTTCTTAGAAAACGCCTTTCCTGGATCAGACGCAGTATTGTTCTGAGATAGACGAGGCCGCACGCTGCACTCTGAGGTAGAAATTAGCCTCATTTTATTAAAGGGTCTTAATGATAGTTGGGTTAAACCATTTCTATGACTATCAAATGCACTGTTTCGTCCTTGTTCGTTTAAGACAATGCCAACATGCAAAAAGACAGGAAAATCCAAGCCTCCAATAAAACTAACATTAATAGCATTGCAATATGCAAAGCTATGCTAATTTTATGCACACTGTCAACCTACATAGTGGCCGTTCTTCGTTCATTTCAAAAGATATGACTGCAATTAGACGACAATTGATTGAAATCATTTGCGTTTTATGATTCGGTTACTTTTGAGAGCTGACAGGGTGTTGTACAATTCAGTGACAGTATATTTTCGCTGCACGGGGAGATTAACTGCTATTATTGACCCTGATGCAAACCAACGGGTAATACATTTCAAACAAACTACTCACTATCTGGCTGATTTGCATGTGGTGTGTCATTTACCATATTCCCTGATTACCTAATGATTTATGCTTTAATATAATACACAGGGGCCTTTCAAAGCAATATGCGCACCTTACCTTTACAGTGACTTAACATGTCGGAGACAGAGAAAAATTGAAATGATAGTTTAAGGGCTGCGGGGAAAAGAGAAGTCTTATCAGTTAAGACTTGCTTTGTATGTAGGATTTTTTTCCCCTTCTCTCCTTGGAAGGCTGGGGTGCAGTTGATGAATTCTTAAGCAGATCTCGCTGATAATTGTATTTCATAACTGTCATGCGGAGAGGGACTGTCCGCTGAGAAGCTATTTGTGTCACTGCATCTCCCTCCGTCTCTCCCTCTCTCTCTCTCTGCAGCCTCTTCAATAAAACTCAAATCACGACAGAGATTGTTAAGTCTACCTCCAAGATTATTAAATCCAAATGGAGAATTTATGGGTGACACTTCATAACAATTAATCTGAGATGCTTGATTAATAAAGTTCGCTCACCCCCCCCCTCCGTCTCGCTCGTTCTCTTCTCTCGTCACCCTCCCCGTCACTAAAGTTGTCCTGTTTGAGTGGGATGAAGGAGGAGGGGAACAGACAGGATGGTTGTCAGGGACGACATAAGTGTCATTCTTTTTGATTAATGGAGCATTGTGACCCCGCCCCTAACCCTCCTTCTTTCCCAGCATGCCCACTCTCACCTCTTCAGAGCCCCCCCCCCCCCCCCCCCCCCCCCCCCCCC
>JBBMOE010000015.1:6373104-6447998 GCA_037975065.1 Chaetodon trifasciatus | reverse complement strand
GCCCCCCCACCACCAATAACAGGTAAAAATAGATGTGGGCCAAGTTCTGCTCTTCATTTGGATTCAAGGTAGACGATGTATGATGGGAGTAAAGAATGGAAGAAAGAAATGGAGGAAATGAAGGAGTGAAGGAAAAAAGAAATGTAGAATGAAGGAAAGAAAAATAGTAAAGAAATGTGAGATGAAAGAAAAAAATGTGGAAAGAAAAATGTAGAACAAAGAAAGATGAAAGAAAGAAATGTGGAATGAGGAAAGAAAGACAGGAAAAATGTGAAAGGAAGGAAAGAAGAAATGTGGAATGAAGGAAAGAAAGCAAAAGGGAAGGTGGAGGTAAAGGACCAAGAACAATAGATTGAACGATAGAGACGAGAGCAAAAAAAGACAGACAGAAAAGAGAAAGAACTGATGAAAAAAACCAAGAAATGGAGAGAAGCTAAGAAAGATGTAAAGAAATAACAAACCAAAGAAATGAATGAGGCTAGAAAGGGAAAAGCGGAGAGGGAGAAAGAGGAGGCAGAAAGACAGATTTTTGGAGAATGTCACCTACCTAACCTTGTCACCATGTTAAGTCAGCTGTGATTAATTAGTTGAGTGAGACTGAGCAATTAGGTCAGGAGTTTGGGTGTGCGTGAGTACAAATGTGTGGACATGTGTGTCTGTGTGTGTTCATGCACAACTTTTTTTCATCAGGATCCTTTCATTAACAAACAGCAGAACATACAACATATGAAACAAACGCTTTTCTTCCTCTTCCTTCAGCCAGACGAGGAGGCAAATAACAGTCGATGAGTGTATTCATAAAGAAGTAAAGATGGAGTAAAACATGAGGGAGAAAGACAGAACAGCAACAGCAGCTCAGTGGATAAATACAAATAAAAGGTGTGTTAAAAGTCCAGTTTATCTGCTTCCATCTGCTTTTAAAGAGGTTAAAAATGGCTGCCACACACAACAGCATTTCAGGATTAATCCCTTAATGGAATCCTGAATCTTTTTTAATTAAACCTCCTTAACCTAATGTCTGTATGGTGGTGGCAGTGGCTCCTTCCACTTAAAGCAGATAGCGAGTGGTGAACAGAACTTTCATATTTGACACACATGTGAAAATCCCATGGGGCAACCCCAAACAGCGCCGTGACTGCCGATCGCTCTAATCCTATTTGTGTATTTTTCACAAAGTGTTGAAGATGGATTTTTTTTTTAAGTTGTGCAGCTGCTTCCTGTTTGCATCAGTCACATGTCAGTCTGCTCTAATCTTATACAATCTGGAAGCTGATGCACAAGTCTAAAGCGAAGGACTGCATGTTTAAGACAGATTGAGGTTGAGTGGACCTGGTGTATCGTTTAAGGCTGAAACTCATCAGAGATTTGCTCATTTATAGCGTCCTCACATTTATTTTTAAGCCGCGTGCAACTTCTCTCGAAATGTGTGAATGTAAGACCAGTTTGCGGTTTGCAATTCGAATTCCACGTCAAAGCTGAATTTACTACAAAATGCAAATTTACGAAGCTGTCATAGATTCACGATTTTTGCTTGGCTTGCAGTGAAGAAAACCCAGAGGGGTACAATTAAGTGTTTTTGAAAAAAGGGCCCTGTGGTGTATTATCGCAGGAATGTGGCTCTAGATTCCTTTGAAAGAGTTTGAGGAAAAGAAACCCTTAGACAAATCCTTGAACCAGTAAAGGCTTACAAAAGATCATATTTAACAATGATGGCTATATATTTTCCTTTTTGCAATTAAAGAGTCCCTCTGTGTAATTTAATGCTTCTTTTCAAGTGTCGGGTCCCCTGAGACTTGGCCTGTAGCTATGCCATCGCTCTTGGTGATTATCATTAATGAATGTCGGCGAAGACCATCCCTCAATGTGACTAGGGAGGAAACACAAGCCCTAATTAAAGGTTCCTATTCATAAATATATGCCTCAAACTGCACGGATCGACATGCGCTGTGCACACAAGTCATTTTAATGTCAGAAAAGCACCTTTTTTAAGAGCGTTTTCTCCCTTATTGTACAGCACACCAGCAGCAGTGACAGATTTTTGCAGCCAAAGCCCGCAGCAAGAGATCTGTGCAATTTCAGACTTGCAGATTTAAATTTAGGGATAAAGCCGAAGATTAGGATGCACTAATTTGACGTGATAACTAAATAGCTTGACTGCTAACTGTAGTCTCGCTGTATAGCTGAAAATCATGAGACAGTTTTTGCATGTGATCCTCAAGAGACTGTCGCCATAGGTTATAGAGAACTATGGTCATACTGTGCATGGAAACGTATTCCTCTATCTAAGAAATGGAAATCTTTGCAAAATGAAAATGTTAAACTGATTACAAGATGTCACCGAGGAAGAAAATAATCCTCATTGCTTGTTTTCTCTCATAAAAAGCAATTTTAATCATTTTAATTGCTCCAAATGCAGACTGACAGCGGCTCTCGTAAACGCTATAGCGGTCGCATTGTCACATCAGTTTCCCAGACAAAGCTACTGGTAATTGTTATGTGAAGAAGATCATGTTAACATTGAGGATAATATTGAGTCTGCCTGAATGTTTTATTTTTTATTTTTTTTCACCGGGGCTCAAAGAGTCTCGTGAAGGGGGGGAAGGAGCTCGGTGAGACAAACATTTGGCTGCTCCTCTCTCCTCCTTAATGGCTGAAAAATGCTAATTGGAGTGCACGTGTCAAAGAAAACAAAAGGCAAGGGAGGAGGAGAGGGAAGGAGTGTGCATGTCAGAAAGGCTGGTATTTTGAAACGTGAAATGTGTCACTTTCTTTAGCGAGTGTTGCTAAAGATTTTTAGCAAGCTTGCTCCAGGAAGCAGGAAATCTCAGATAGAGTTTCTGCCTGTGGTGCGAATGAGATGTAGCTCATGTTAGAAAGAGAAAAAACAGAGGAAATGCTTTCTGATGCTCTGTATATATTCTGCTGAGCAGTTATTTCATAGTTCATGTAAACAAGCCGAAGTCGCTTCCTCTCCTCTTTCGTGTTGCCATGAAATAACACCTCCAATCCCTGCGAGACTCGAAATCCTTTAATAAACTTGCATCTGTCACCGCTGCACAGCATTTCATCACATCCTTCGTCCAAACTGACAAAATCAGAAAAGCTCAGATGGGGATTACAAACCTTTAATTGCATTGTCAAAACTACGGCAACATATCGTTTCCTTTCTTTCTTTCTTTTTTTTTAAAGTCTACACATTAAACAAGTCATGGAAAAGTAAATCTTTATAAAATATCAAAACCCTTCTCTCTCTCTCTCTCCCTCCATACTCACACTTGGCATTTTAATTATGCAGTCTTATCTGATAGATGTGGAGATATAGCTCATGTCAAAGTTAGAGCCTCTTCTTTATTAATTTTTTATTATATATTCTTATATTCAGGCTGTCAATGAGTGTCTGGAATCTGATAGGACCCATCATTGATTGAAGATTACTCAAGATTATGAAGAGAGGTATTATCATAAGCTGTAAGCCTTCATCATTCCAAATGTTAACTTATGTGAATGATACTAAGGGAAAAGATTACGCTCCATTTCAGTCCACCAAGGATAAGTTTAGAAGCACAGTGGCAGATCTCTGCGCAGCGAACATTAAAACACAAAAAGAAGAGCTTTGTCAGAAAGCGTATCGTGGAGACGTTAAACACCACAGACCCCCGACAGCAAATTTGCGGTGCACTGCTTGCATGCCAGAGGAGCCCATACCTTTTGACATCCGAGGCTTATGGCAGCAAAATAGCTCGGGTGGTTAGCCACAGGCCAAATTCTGCAGTGCAACGTTAATTATTTATGAATATTAAGAGGTGGGCATTAAAGTCTTAGTTTATGTCATCGTGATTTTTGTTGATATACTCTGCGATACGATACAAAACGTGTCCTTACACACAACTGAAATGTGAGTAAAACATGCTGAGATCTTGAAGGGATGGTAATCTGTCTACTTTTTCAGGACAGAAACTTCACTGCAGAGCAAACAGTTCCACTAAAACTGCTTTTCAGCTTGTTTACCGGCGTCCAACACGCATGCTAAATGAATTAAATCATGCTACAGTGTGCGGCTCTGACACGCAGTTTATATCATTTTAGTGTGGAACCAGATCTGCCTGAAAAGTGAGAGGATCATGTGACGCTGATGATGAAACTGGGGAGGAGAGAGACGGAAAAGACAAAGAGGAAGAAACAGGAACCGGCGATAAAAGTAATAATTATAGAGGTGAGTGTTTCTGGACATTTTTAATTTTTTTTTGGTGCCGCCTGTGAGTTGTGTGAAGGATTTCAACAAAATGTGAACACACAAACCTCAAGGTGTCATGACTTTAACTTTATTTAGTTATTTATTTTTTTTAAAAATGCTAGATGTTAAAAATTGTTAGATGTTACAGATATTATACAGAATTGTTTAGATAAAAATAGAGCTCAGTTGGAAATGTATTTCTGGAGGTTCATGTAGAAAATGTGGGTTACAGTTGATTAACATACAGAACATGCTAACATGAACAACAATTGGAATTGACATGTACATTTCATTAATGATGTTTCTCACTAACTATAAAACTCATATATGAATAATTGCTTATTGGTGGCATCATCCAATCTTTTGTTTTAACCCTACATGTGAACTGCTCAAAATTACAGCATTTACATGAAAAAACGTGTTTTTTTTAGTCCGGTTTGGTCATGAGAGGATCAGCTTTTTCAAACAAGGTCCCTCACCTGACTTGACAACCTGCAGGACTCCTCTGCCTCGCGATCCAGTAACTCCTCTAAACAGCTTCTCTTTAGATGGCAATGTCAAACCTAGAAATAAAAAAAAAGAGACAGAGACAAAGGAAAGTAGAGGATAATGTATGTAAATATACATGACGACTACATGGATGTTCTCACCCGCTCTGAGGGGAGTATCATCACACAGAAGAGAAGGAAACAGGACGACATGTCATCACGCTGTCACTGTGCCTCAGTATGTGGATGAGGGGCTTCATGTGTACAAGTTGGGGGTGGTGGGAAACAACTGTTTGTGTGTTCGGCTTTTGTCATACATGCACATGGACACGGGTGGTTGCATCAAGCATAGTGTAGCTGCTGTAGCAAGCAATTTGGATCATGAAGTCCTGAGCATGTGAGGCTGGCTGTTGGAAAAATCCATACATAGAGTGAACATCGAACATGTCTACATATTCATCTGAGGTCATAGGTGTCAGAGAGAGTAGTGCAAATTCCCAAATTATGTATTTCTTATCTCGTCTGTAACATTGAAAAAATATCTGTGGCTTCGAGCGAGGAGCAGTGCCATTTGATAGAAATCCTTTTAAAATAAAAGCCCAACTGTTGACTGTGTGTGTGTGTGCACGTGTGTGCGTGCGTGTGTGTTTTCACAGCTCTTCGATCACAAATACTCATCAAACGACACACATGGAAATAAATGTGTAAAGAACTTGTGTTTATGGCATCTACAGAAATTAGGAACAAAGAAGAAAAGAGAAAGAAAGGAAGTGAAAGATACCATCAAAGAAAGAAGGAACACTGAAAGAAATGTCCTACAAAGACCAAAAAAATTGATTGGAATAACAGAAAACTTTCTCGTCTTGTTCTGAGGGATTGTCGCTCCTGCACAGACACTTCAGTGCAGAGACGGTTCCTACCCCTGCCTCTTGAACCACATGTCCCCCCCTGCTGGCCCTGGATCAGATCCTGCACAAGCTTCTGTACTGTGTTTGTGCCCCCTGAAAATCTTCATCCTTCACAGCAAGAAAGGATGCTTTCCTCACTGAACTAACACCAAAAACTAAAATTTAAACATGAGTAAAGTCTAGTTTATATTTTTCTCATTTTTTCATTTTCCTGAATAAACATAACTGTATTCAAATGAATGATCAAACACCTTGTTTTTCTTACTCTGCTGTATTGTTCTGAATCACTAAAACTAGCAAAATACACTGTGTAATAAAAACTATTAACTTCACTCTGAAGCTGTTTGTTCCATCTGCATCCATTTTAGCCAGCCTCTTCATGTTTTTCTTTTGTTGATGAGCAAGAATATCTACCTTTCTAAACACACTCACACTGGATTTACCAAGCCAGTGTGAGTCCAAGCCCTTCATATTCACATTGTCCATTATTTCAAATGAGCCAACATGAGCTGCAACAGTAGGCATTAAAGTTACAGCTAAACCTCGGTTTTCATGTGATATTTACAGCTTCTTTAACACAGTTTAAATGTGTGTAAAGCATCTTAAAGACAAGGAGCAATCATGTGTGAGCTGCAGCTCTCCTGTCTGTCTGTCTGTCTGTCCGCACACTTTGAGATGGAAATATTAGTGACGTAAGTCGGCTCCATCAATCAGCGGGCAGGCCGCCTTGACAGACAGGGATAGACAGATGTTGGGGTGGTACTTGGTATTTCTTTTACCACATTACTGGCGACCTCAGACACCTTCTCTGCGCAGATTATCTTTTTTTTTTTTTTTTTTTTTTTAGCAGGCAGGCAGGCAGGCAGGCAGTGGCTCAAAAATACCCAGCGTAAAGACGCAGAAATCTTCCGTGGAGCCTCACTGCCGTGCGTAATAAGGTGGAGACGCTGTCCGCTGTGGAAACGTGTGGTTGGAGGGGTAAATTGAGAAACTCACCCGAATCAGTTAAACCAGGACTGGCTGGAAGGTTTGCAGAAAGTTTGTAATCCAGTTTCTTGTAAACGATCCGGTCGCAGCCCGAGCTGGAGCCGGAGGAGCTCGGTGAACGGGGTCCTGGAGTCCTGTGGCTGGCCGCAGACGGAAAGAGAGCGCATCCAGTCTGAGCTGAGCCAGTTCTCCTGCCATCCCAGTTATGTTGTGATTATCACCGCACCCTCTTAACACTCAGTAATAAAATAAAAAACAACTTTAGACTTTTTTTCCTTCCTTCTCTTCCTTCTCCTCTCCAGCAGGTCTTGCAGTAAACGGATATATCATGCGGTCTCATTTGAGATAACATTAGCCTAGTTGTGTGCCCTTTATAAACACTTTATGGTGGATAATAGTTAGGATGGAGTGTAGGCTATTAATGGAGCCTCTTGTGGATTCAGAGCCCCTCCCCTTCAGCAGAAGCCTCGCTAAAAAGGTGTAACGAATCGATCCGCAGCCTCCTTTGTCCCACTAAAGAGGTCACGGAAAATATCCACGTTTGAGCAAACTTTGAAACAGAGCAAAGAGCAGATCCACCGCACACAAGTGCATCTCCTTATTTTTATTCAGTTTGGAGCTGGGGCGTGGGGAAATGAGCAGAGGGTGTCATAAAATCATGTTTTATTGTAGAAAAAAAACTTGATATAATGTCATGTGCGTGGTCCAGATTTTAAACCCCAGTGTTTTTGTGAATTTCTGGTGATTGATGTCTCAGGGTATAATCCCAATAATCAGTCAAGCCTGATTCTGCTGAGGTCGTAGCAAAGATTATCCCCCTTGTTTAGGATCAACAAAGTCTAATAGGTTTATTGGTTGATTTTTAGCACGCAGATCTCTGTTTTTTATTTATTTATTTACATATTTTTTTGCTAATTAAAAGGCAGGATTGGACCACTGGCATTGTCGATGAAAAATATGATCGCAGTCCTCCTCTCGTGCCAGACCTCCACTGACTTCACACACTGTGGGATTCTGTAGCAGCGACCGTTCCGCCAAATCTCATGTCGAATTTCGAAATCTCTCTCACACACACGCAGGCTGCACGGCAACTTTTCTGAGGCACCTCTCATTCTGCTGTTTTAGTGCAAGTTTACAAATCGGCCACTCGCATGTTCACGCACAGGACGCGCCTCATGCTGCGTGTGTGTGTGTGTGAGTGCGTGCGTGCGTGCGGGGACAGGACGGCGTTGAAATGGAAGCCATCCCAGCGAACAATTAGAGCAGCAGATTGACAGGTGGGCTTTGACTGTCAGGGTGACGCTTGTGGAGGGGTGGAGTAAAGGAGAGGCCGGAAAGGCAGCTGGATGTGTCTGTCTATCAGTGGGAGCTGTCTGAACGCACCGCGCATCACCAATGTGCGCACATTTCACTGCGGAGAATATCCGGGGACGCTCGTCGCGCTCGTTAGAATAAATAATAGTAAATAAAAAGCAGGGAAACAATAAGCCACAGTCTGCGGCTTAGAGGGCGGGCCTGCTCGTTGTGTTTTGTGATTAGTTTCTGAGGAATTCGTCAAGTGTCCATGTTGACAATCGGAGGGACAGCGCATATGTGAGTATTTCATTATCCAGGGGGTGTTTTTCTGGGAAACGGGGTGTGAGCCGAGCGCTGCGGGCTTTCTCCGCGCACACACTTGACTGATTGACACACACCCAGCCCGGCTAACGTGTCACTCTTTCCTCTCTTTTCCTGATTTCCTGCCAAAGACCGTAGCGGAGGTCGGAGACCGGAGCTGGCACCTGGACGGACGGAGGGGGAGAAAGACTACGGCGCAGTTTGGACTCGTCTCCAAAACGCAAGAAGGGGAGCTCCGTTTTCTTGACTTTTGCTGTGAATAGAGGTATTAAATAGTCTGGTGAGGGGTGTGAACCGATTCTGATGGAAACGCGGCGAGGGGCTCCGGCAGCTGTCCGTATCCCCCTCCGCTGAGCTCGACACGGACCTTTCCGCCAGTTTTTCACCGGCCCAGCCTGCGATGAGTTTCAGTGATCGGCAGAAGTTAACGGATGAGCCCCCTTATGCTTTAAATTACCTATAATCTTCATTTTCTCACCGGGCATACCGACTATAAAACGATCAGCAGAGATTAAACCTCCACTTGCATCGATTAAAAAATAAAAGACTTCTTCACCCCTGCGAGGGATCTACACTTTAATTCTATCATCCCGCTGAAGAACCGAGGAAACGCTGCTGGCTTTGATTTCCTCCCGTTGCATCGGTTTCCTCTCCAGCTTGTCCGCTATTTTGATCTCTGCATGAAAAGTCAAGCGGAAAGTCTTGCAGCAGCATGCCGAGGAGAAAGCAGCAAGCACCGCGGCGGTCAGCAGGTAAGCCCCGGCTCTTCCAACAAACACCCCCCGCCCCCTCCCCCTCAGAAACACACATACACACACTTTATCCCCCCCACAGTCATGATAAACATGCAGGAATCAGACTCGTATGCAGACAAGTTGAGGCAGCAGTGCACAGGCCTGGCGCAGGACACCACAGGCACGACGGTGTGGAGCAAAGCAAATGTCAGGTTCATTCTGCCTGTGTGCGTAGTTTTCCAGCAGCCCATAATAAGTTAATTTCGGCTAATCTTAAGGCATGTTTGACTGGCAACAGCATTGTTTCATTCACGCAGCCACGCTTCCATGCCAATCCTGCCTGTGAGGAATGAATGCGCTCAGTTGCACTTCAGTTTCAGCGCTTTAAAGCCGATCCTCCACTGGGTTGCCAGCATCCAAGTTCTCCAAACAAAGCTCATCTTATCTCATTTTTACAGGCTAACGTGTTTGATGTGTTGGTGCCAGAAGAAAGAAAGAAAGAGAGAGAGAAAGAGAAGTGGCGCATTTTCAGCTTGTGTTCCGCTCTGGGATTGCCATCCTTGATTTGATGCTTGATTGATCGCCTGTCATGCGACTGCCTTTGATCTATTCATTCCTGATAAACATCAGTAAATCATTCACCATAGAGACACGCATGCGCCCGGCAGCTGGACTCTCTCAAAGGATAACTTTTTGCCCCCGCCGAGGAGCAAAGAAAAGACAAATTGAAAGAAAAGTTCTCAGGCGGGATAAATACTTTGCGATTAACACCCGAGGGGGAGGGAACAAGGGAGGAGGGGTGCTGGGGCGTAGCGAGATCACAGGGAAGCGTCTCCAGCAGAAATAGCCCTAAAAACAGTGCAGGTTGAAGTGGGGAGGTTACCTCTCTCTTCAAGCTCTTGACCTGACCTCCGTGTTCATCGCTTAGAAAAAGGAAGTAGATGTTTGTCCATCTAACACCAGACATGACTACAAGAGCCACAAATGAGGAGATAGAGTGTGTCAAATCACCACCAGGTAGCACAGACTGGCTTTGTGGATCAAAATTGGAATATTATTGATACCATATGATGTAAAAATCCAGTTTGGTAACTTTCTGTTATCACATAACACGTTAATAGTGTGAATTGAAGTATTTCGGCGTGTTTCAGAGGAGTCTGCTGTAATACCAATTTAACAAGCATTTCATCAAAAGTGAACAATTCCGCATTTTCAGAGAAATTCTCCGCCACTATTTCCGCCTCCACCCCCACATACTGCCCTTCGACAGTCGTGCCTCCATGTTGCCGTTAAGTTGACCAGACGTGAACTGTTCTGAGAGAGAATCGCACGTTTGCCTGAATCCATTTGATGTCCCTGGGAGATGTGTGTGATTGACATGCATTTTCAAATGACGGGGGGGGCTCGAGGAGCCTTTGAAGTTGGTGCAGTAATGACCAAAGCCGAATAAAACAGCTGTAGAATGTTAAGCAGGCGGTGGAAATGTGAGGTTAAGCAGACTTAATCAAGGTTGTGACAGAAAGACTTTGAACTCGGTGGGGCTGTAATTTCTAATTGACGCAAGGCTTTAGTGATGGATGGAGAGAAATGTGTTTGAAGAGGCTGCCTGCACGCTCAAAATGAATGGTGTCGATTTAGACCTCTGACGCAAATAGTGGTGAAATCCCCAAAAGAGAGTGTTAAAAAAAAAAGTGTTGCTTTTCCTGTTTTCCGGCCTCTTCTGGTCATTCAGCCGAGCTCTGAAGTGGCCCCATTCCGGCTCAGCTTTTGAATATTGATTTAATTGTCTGCTTTTGTGACAGACGCATACATCACAGGCAGGCATGGTCAATCCCAGCTTGGCAGACTTTGTCTCTGCGTTATTTCCAGTGCATGACATATGGTCAATCCACAAACTTTAACCCCTCTACTGATGTGTGTGTGTGTGTGTGACTGCTTCCTCTACGAAATGGTTGACACACCTATAAGCGCAAGGCTATTTTTTACAATGCATTACTAGATATTTCCACAACCTCTATTTGTCACTTTGGAGTTGCACTGAAACAAAATGTTGCATACAGTCCTCAGAGAGAGAGAGAGGCTTCAATGGCTCTTTGTATGCCATTTCAAATGGGCTCTGTTTCATCAGTCACAGTGATGATTTTAGACCCTGTAATGGCGCTGTACCCTATCTAGTTTATGACCAGTGACAATACATCAGTGTTCGTTCATTTGGAACTGCATTACTGCATCTGTTAGCTTTGGCAGTTGAGTTCAGTGCGGTGCAATTTGAGCAGCAGAGACTTTTGCTGCAGTCATTTGTCGTCATTTTCAGGTTTTTCTCTTTTTTTTTTTGTCGTCTGCTCACTGAAGTGCAGTTGTGTTGAGGTATTTCTCACAGGAGCTAAAGTAATAAATGAAAGGTAAACAATGCAGTAATATCAGCTAATTATGATGAGAATAATGATGTCAGAGGAGGTGAAAACGTGAACAGTATTGCAACTCTGACTCTGTGCGAGATTTGTTTCTCTTCTTACTGTTATGAATTTTACGTGTTCGACTCATGTTAAGTAGTGAGTTTATGACAGCAGCGCAGTGTAAAACTTGTGTCACTGTGCCAGTGTTGCCTTTGATTGTGTGCAATTTAAGTTAGCGCTGAAGCGACGAGTTGATCGACAAAATTTACCATCGACAATTTTGCAAATGAATCGTTTGCATCAGCGTTTGTTAGCATTCTCTGCTTCCAGCTTCTCAGATGTGAGGATTTGCTGCTTTTCCCTCTTTAACCTCATCGTAAATTGCATGTTTTCATTTTTTGGACTGCTGGTCCGACAAAACAAGCAATTTGAAGACATCGCCTTGGGGTGTGGGAACTTTAAAAACACATTTTTTAGTATTTTGTGGCATTTTATGGTCTAATTGTTGATCCAAAAACAGTCGTTGCAGCCCTAATGGAAGTGCTGTAATAAATGGTTTAATAGCATGAAATCAGCTATAGACCTAACGAGCACCTATTCTTATCACTGTTTAAAGAAAAAACTGTGGATGGCATCTGATTGTTGGCATTAGTAGCATTATCGTCCTACACAGTGTATGGCCACATACTGTACACATTAGATGAGATGGCTGGTAATTAGTTTAATTAGTGAATGTGAGATATTGTATGGAAGAAATACAAAGAAGCCATAATTCTGTACTTGACTTGATGCTGAGGTCACACGTTTGATCGCTGTTGGAAAATTAATGGTAATGTTGCACGTCTGCTCTTGCTTTTAGTTTGCCAGCCACAGTATCTTAAATCAAACACTGTCACTCCAAGTAATGAATCTGTCAACTAATCATTCAGCATGTCAGTGTGATTACAGAGCGACACTGTCTTAAATTTATTCCACAGGAGTTAAAAAGGTCTAGTTGCAAAAAAAAAAAAAAAAATCTTTTTTTTTTTATTACCTGTCCTGACATGAAAAAAACACATTTAGTGTGAGTGACTGAGACAGAGGGAGAGGCGGAGCAATCCACAGTGGGATGCACCCGGACACAAGTGCACTGGATTAACATCTTTACACTCCTGCACTGTTCTGAGGTTGAATTAGTCAGAGAATCTGCATTCCACTCAGTTTCCTCTCACTCCTGGATGTTAAAGTTTAGCAACATTTGATCCTGCGCTGGATCCCCATCTCCACTGGCAGTGTGTGGACTGACAGAATTAGTGCAGGTCGTGAGGGGAGAGAACGTTACATGCTGGGATACTGTCAAACATGACTGTGTGGAAATGTGTTCCTTCATAGCTTAAGACGGTAATTAGTTCGCCTTTGTCTGCTCTCCTGATAGAAACGTTGGCCAACCGGCTGGGTCTGGCCACTCACGCACTGATGCCACTAATTAAAAAGTTTAGCACTCTAAACATAAATCAAGCATTCAGGATACAGTAAGAGATGCAGTTAATTTCTTTAATATGTATGATTCAGTGTGTCTCCAATAAACGAACTTCAGAGCTACGTTTTAATGATCTGTCTGTATAGCTTAGCTCAGCACATGTTTAATTAAAGCACCCTGCAACATGTCCAGATTGAAGCCACAATGAGGCGTACGCTGAGAGAACAGGATGCACAGACACTGCCTTGCCTTGTGAGCTCCTCCACTGACATCTGCCTTCGTCTCTCCTAAACAGATATACTGCCACTATCGCTGCCTCAATGCAAAAGGAGCCTCTTAATTATGACTTGAGGGTGGGCGGGCGGGGGAGAAGTTGAGCTTCTCTTCTTACCGACGGCATCGTTAGCCGTGGTCCCTAATTATCCAGGTAGCTGACGGATCAGTGACAGGGCCCCACCGATTAATGCTTACAAATTCAGAAAGGTGTCATGCTGCCTTGATATAATCAACTCAGTGTTAGCCACTTCTCATATATGCACCCCCCCAGTTGTTCCAGTGTAAAGTCAACAGCAGAGGTTGCTTGCAGTGTGACAAATGTGAAGCCAACAGCGTGCTGGACACAAACACGCCTGTAACGAGGTTATAGGTTTGGACTCTCACTGTAAACAGTCACAGTATATTCAGTGCAGCTGGTTTTGATAGTTAAGGAATAGGTGTAGGTGAATATATGTGGCTTGCATTGAATGTGAAAGATTTTCTTAATACTTTCCTTCTGATCTTTCTGCAAACAGCTTTCTGGTTTGTTTGACAGAACAGGAACAAAGTTCTAAGCTGAGCAGCATTAATACATTTTGTTGTTGTTGCTTTGCATTGTATTTCCTCTGCAGAAATTTAGCTCACGGCACCTGTCAACTAAGAAGCCAGCACCTTGGAAAACTTGTGTTGGTTTTTATCGGGATGCTCCTGATAAAGTATTTAATGACATTTGTCAGGAGTTGAAGCTGCGCTGTGAGGGGGGAAAAAAAATTATGTTATTTGAAGTGAAAAGTCTGCAGATGAGAACAGAGCACGTCAGCGTGTTTGTGTGTGTTTATGTGTGTGCGTCGCTGAGCAAGACGAGTATTTTGTGCAACCCTGCGTGTGTGTGTATGTGAAATATTCTGATCTGGTGATAAGGTAGTGTATGTAAAGTGTCATTAACAGGTGACATTGACTGAAGGAGTCACTGGATATATTTGCTATCCCACACTCGGCTACACCCGCAGTTTCATTTGCATGTGGTGTCAGAGCCAGCAGGCCTCCAGGAAATCAAAGACACACACTAATACGCACACTCGCACAACTAACGCTCTCTGTCCTCATCTTTGTGGAGGTTAAGTGACAAATGAAGATCGATGACTGCTCTTATGGAAAAGAGAGGGTCAAATTGGAAATATGTGGGAATTAGGTTCGCCAGCAGGGCGACGATGTGAAGGCATTCAGCGCAGCAGCCGCGAGGTAAAACTGTCCCAGAGCTTAATGAGGTTGAGAGGAAGCAGGAAAACCTGGGTTTTCACTCAAGCAGGACACGAGGAGCCTTGACAAAGAAGCAAAGAAAACAAGGTCATTTTTACTGGAATGAAACTCACAAGCATCCTCGCCCTTAAATACATCCTGCTTGTATTTATTGTCTCTGTCTGGTTTCCATTCACAGACATATTTTGGCTTTGATTCAAAACAGCTGCACAACAACCAGCACAATGTACAGCGGGGATGTAAAATAATAACAGGAATAATAACAAGAATGAAATCATCCGCATGAATGTCCTTGAGGGGTTTAGGGCACCGGTTGCTGATTACTGAGACGCACACACACACACACACGCACACACACTGTATTGGCAAAGTTTTCCTGCTGATTGAGTGAAACAGCCAGTTGGGTGAAAGGAGAAGAGGGTGAAATCACAGGCAGGGGTTTCTAAAATACATTCTATTGATTGATTTCTACGTTTACACTCACTTAAAACTTACTCACCCATGTTTCCAACACAAACATATGGATTTCACACAGCGTATGTGATTGTGTGCCTTCGTCCTGGCCATCAGGACTCACGCACAGGGCTGCCGCTGACAATTATTTTCATTATTTACTCAGTTAATCAACAATCGTTTTGTCCATAGAACATCTTAAAGTAGTCAAAAAAAGGCTTGTGTGATTACTAATTTCACAAAACCAGACATAGTTTGTCAGACCAACAATCCAAAACCTGAAGACATTACAATCATTTTTGGCGAGAAATACATCAAATCATCAAAACAACATGTTAGCTGTTTCTGCTTAAAAATGTCATTAAACAGATTTTCCGATCATCAACTAATTGATTAATCGATGATTTGTTGCGGCACCACAACCAATTCTTTATTTTCCACATTAAGAAAATGCAAGTTCCAGTCATTAGACTCAATTTTAGGGAACTGAAACCGTGCTTGAACCTGCACTCTCTGGATTATTCTCAGTATTTATTTAGGCTCTAGCAAAGAATTGTGGGCAATCAGGCGCCCAAAGTGGGCCAGCTGCATTTGCTTCTTCACACACACATTGGACTGATGGTTCCTCTAATAGTTCGAGCAGTTTAAGAGTCGGGCAAAGGAAGACAAAGGGAATCAGGCTGTGGTGTGGAGGAAGGAAAGAAAAAATGCAGAAAAGAAAGGAAAAATGGCAAGTCATGATTTAAGGCAAGAAGACGGGAGGTCCAGGGTACACTCAGAGGTCAGTGTGCACTCAGGGGAGCTCCTGTCTGCACCGCCTCCAGTCTACACTGTGTTTTTTGTGTGTGTTCTGTTGCTTTCTCATATTTTTTCCCCACTGGCATACAGCAGTCTTGCATGTCTGTGTCTTCTAAGTGTGTTTTGCATAAATGCACTTAATGTTTTTAGTTACCACTACCAGTGTAATGTCATATCTGTAGGTGCTGTGTTTGTCCTTGCATGATTGATGCGCTGTACGCCAGACAGACGCCGCTGCTGTGATCGAATTTGTCCGGAGCCAAAAAGACTCTGATTCAGATTTAGTTTCTGTGTTTTGCTCGAGTGGTCTCAGAAATTACTCAGCATCCTTTCTCTCTCTCTCTCTCTCTCTCTCTCTCTCTCTCTCTCTCTTTCTCTTTTTTTTTTTTAGTGCTGCACTTGATGTATTAGAAATTGCCACTGAGGTGGTGTTTGTTGCAGTAATCACGGTGATCATGCTGGAGATAAGCCTTGGAGAAACATGGCCACCAAAGCCGGCCCAGTGAAGTTTAAATTACTCGCGGTGTTCCTTTTTATTGAATCTCTTGCTCCCTTGTGTCGCTGATACTTGAGTCAGGAGCTCAGTCAGTTAAGCTAAGATGGAAAAACTGCCTTTGATCCGCAAAGTAAACATTAAAAAGCGGTGATGAGGTGAAAGCGTTGCCATTGGAGGCCCCGTGCGACCCAGCCCTGAAGTTGCTTTCTGTTAACCGGCCTTGAACATCTGGGTTGAAGCAGGGCGGGTAGAGCGCGGGTGTGGGTGAGGGGAAGCAGACAACAGAGGGAGAGAAAGAGGGGCTGTGAAGAAAAGGTATTAAAAGTGACAGATGAACAGGACTTGGGTAGACGTTCTCCAGCAGCAGCTGTGACTGCTGCCATCGCTCTGACAGGTGTCAATTAAGAATTACTGCCGAGGCCCTGCAGTCATTTTTTCCTGCCCAGCTGTCTGTCTGTGCGCCTTTTTGAGAAATAACACTTTACCCTTGTCACTGCTTTAGCGCTTAGCCGCGGTCGCCCCAGAAAATGAGTGCATGGCGGGCACGCTAATCGATAACCAGTATATTAGCAATTATTTTGCCCATTGATTTATGGTGGGGCAGTGACTCCCACTGTGTTGTTGTTAGCTGCTGATTATATGTGCCTGTGCTCTACTGCAGACACGCACGCTAACACATTGCTCTGCTGTTTCCAGGTAGCTGTATTACATGCTTAGAGCAAAGTACACACACAAAACAAAACACATTTCCTTTTTGATTGTCAAAGTTGAGTCCTTTAGTTTGCCTCAAGTGTTCCCTAGATAATGAAGAACAGTTTAATATCACCACAATTTCTCTTTTTAGGACAGTTAAATAATGCTCTGTTTCTGTTAAAGGAAGTTGTTCTCAGCTGTATCTCAAAATGAAGCTTTTACTCAGGTGGAGCTCTCTGGATGAAGGTGCGTGTAATACATGTTTTCTAGTATGAAACGTTTTGTTCTCGTATGCCAGTTGGCCTCCTATAATCTCACCTGCTTGTCACATTAAACGTTAAAAGAAATTTATAGGCCCTTGTACAAAAGTGCATGCAGTGTTTTAGCTTCGGATGCACCAATCCAGTCCGTATCAGGGCCAATTCTGACCTAATTAAGGTCAGGATCAGGTATTGAGCAGTTTCCCAGTCAATTTCATTGAAAAAATTTGTGTTTAAGTTGTTTTCTGTGCCCTCGTTTTACCTTAAATTTGGAATGAAGAAGCAGACCCTGAGTTTAGGTATTGGAATTGGTAAGTGGACGGGCCGTCTTAGTCGACTAGCAGTTCTCACTTCAAGCCATAAGTTGACTATTTGTGGCACGTTTATAGTATTCATTTAATTATTTAAATAGATATATATTTTGGGGGGCAACAGAAAATGATTTGAGTTCCAGGGCCTAATAATAAGATTATAAAATACGCTTATTCCGGCACCATTCCCCGCTGGGTGTCCCTGTCCCAGCCTAGAAAATCTTAGCTGCATGGCTAACTGAGTTACAGTTAGCAGCAGACTTCCTTGTTACAAGACAAAAGGTCAGTGTTGCAACTGTTACTGATACTTTTGTTCCGGCCTTAATGACAAGCCCCAGCTCCAGAATGGAGTTTGAGGGTTTTTTTTCTGCGACTAATTACCAATTAAAACTAGTTCGACTCTCCTCATCGACTGTTATTGGCAGGCTCGAAAATGAGGAGAAAATGTTGGTGCATCCCCAGTTTTAGCATGTCAACTTCCTGTTTACTTTTCTATTCTTTAACTTAAAACGAATGAATTGGAAAGCTGCTGTTGATCACAAAAGGGAACACTAACATCCTAACAATATCTACGATTTGCGGGGATGCTTGAAACAACTGTAGAAAGCGTAACGAAGAGAAGTAAGAGTCACTTCCAGGCACTAACAACTGCAGCACGCTCTGGCTGAACATAGTGTCTCAGCAGAAATTCCATTTAAGTTCAAAACTGTAAAATTAAACCTTTATAAAGGAGACTTGCATCGATTCTTCACGCCAAACTATGAAGCAACTCTAAAACAGCCAGAGGCTTACAAAATAGAACTAATGTATGTTGTTTATGTTTTGTTTTTTCGGGACTGGATATGGGCTGGAATATGGATACTTGATAACTGTACTCTGTTGGTGTTTTGAATAGAACCCCCTGTAAACAAAAGGAGAACATTAACATTAATTAAACATATGCAAACTAAGCTGCGGCTTGTGGTAAAGTTTCTTTTTTTACCTTCCCATCCCTAAAGGGAGCTGTGGAAGTGCTGTATGTTGACCAAGAAGCGGTACTGTATATCATGAAAGGCGCTGGTGTTTTATTACATGGAGACTGATAAAAGCTGGCCTCAGCATACCCAAACAGCAGTCAGTGCAAGTGGACAAAAGTCAGGGGGCGGAAATTTCTATCCCCAAAGGAGTGTTTATTTAACTGATAAGGTGGGTTGAGAAGCAATGAATATCATTTTTTTGGACACTAGTTTACTGCAGATAAGCCATCTGGGAACGGATACAGTTAACAGATGACACTCTGTCCTTGAGAGCGGACGCTGGGGAAGGTCGTGCTGCAGCCTGGTGTAGTGCCATCTCTCTTTCCTCCCCTCACCTCTTCATCTTTATCTCAGCCTACTCCCTCGCTCTCTCTCTCCTCGTTTTTTTGGGATTACTGGCCCCCTCTCTCTCCCTCCCCTATAAGCCTTTTCTCATCTTCCTATCTGTCATCAATCTCTATCTTACTGACTCAATTCTCCTCTACCCTGCTCATATTTTCTTTCATCTTCCTCCCTGTCTCTCGCCCTCATCTATCGCTCTCTCACAGGATGCTCAAGAGTCAGTGAACTGGTTACAAGAACATGAACTCGACGTCTGAAAAGGAGAGCGTAATACCCTTTCAGGCCCACCGGCCTTGTTCTCATATTTCAAGAACCTTTTTTTTTTTGTCTAATTTCAGCGACATCCTGCAGTCACACTTGTGAGTTGTAAAAAACCCTGAAAGGTCACAGTACGGTTCAGTTTTGTGTCATCTTCTTTGATCTCTAAACACATGACTGTCATGTATTTTCCAAGAGCCATTTCCATCCCCATTGAGCACACAGCTGTCCATAGAGCACGTTGCACAGGAAGAGAATCAAAGCGTATTTTGTTGTTCAGTTTTGTTTGAGCCTTTCATTCAAAGGAAACCCATTGACCACAGTTTGCTCGGGGTTACACAAAGTAATCACTTCACAGTTGTCGGCTTGATGGGCAGTTGAAAGGGGATATAATGTCTCAAGATCCCAGTCAGTTCAACAACACCACATGCTACCCACCCCTCCCAAAAAAAAAAAAAAAAAATTCCTCCCAAATCTTTCCTGAGCCGCCGTGTGGTCTCAGACAGTGACAGTCACAGGGGGGTATAAGCTCAGCTCTGTCCCTCTAAGTCGTCTGTCTCCGAGAGAACAGCGGGAGGCCTCTTGTACACCCAAATGTCTCCTCTCGTCACTCAGCCCCTCACACAGCAAACCAGCACTGTCTGGCTAAGTCGCCGTGCACCTGAGCATCTGCTTCTGATCACCTGTCTGTGTTTGTGTCTCTGTCTGTCTGTTGACCCAACTGTCGGCCTGTTTACTTGTCTATCTCTGGTCCATCTGCCTCTGCGATGGTACACGTTGACAGGACTGCCACGACAGTACATCAAACTAACTAGCCTGAAAACATTTTGACATTGAATAATGTTTATATGATAGTCTGCAGCAACGCAGAGCATTGACTGTAAATACAGTGTAGCCACTAGTGGAATATAATGAACTACTTTATACTGTTGCTAATATTTTCATTTAACTCCTAATATAAATGATAATGTTTTCAGTTAATTTAATTGTCTAAAGGAAAGTCTAGTTTCTGCTTATCTTCTCACTGTAAACTAAGGCTGACAACAAGTTTTCTAAATTTTAATACATAATCAAATTGTAAAAAGATCCACACATTTGGAAAAAAAGAGGCACCGGCACAAGTTTCTGTTGTCCAGTAATTATTATGAGTCTGATGTATTTAAATCTCTGCGGTCAAAATGTCCGGTGAAAATAATGCCTGAGCTACATGTGAAAATATTCCGGCTCTTCATGCTTTTTCTACACTCTTTTCTCGTTTGTCCGGCACTTTGAAATCTTGCAGGACACGTGGACCGGCACCAAGTGGAAACTCTGCGCACACGCCATCACGTTCTTTGATTGAAAATAAAATGTAGGTCAAGCTGAAAAGTGCCAATAATTCAGCATAGTATATGAGTAGTGTATAAGTGGTATAAAAGTATAGCAAATATAAGTTGTAGTAGTAGTCTGTCATTGTATTGGTTTGCTGTGTTATGGACATAATGCGCAGAAATAGATATTTAGATGGTTTGAACCCATGTGGTTTCTTTAGAAGGAATAATCTAACGTCATTTTTTTTCCACCATCAATGATGTCAACATATCTGTTTCCATCCTTTACAATAAGATAATATGCTCCAAGGCTGAAGCAGCGCAGTGAAAATTCACACACACTTTTAAGTGCAGCGTGAACGTTCTTACAGCTTTTTCTCATCAAAGTCACCTTTGTTTAGGAATTAGACATGTCCCATATAAAATATGTCATGTGGATTCTTAAACATGTATATATTACATACAAATACACTTAGGTGGTGACTGGCAAAAACAGACCTGTAAAGGCCCCACTGAGGGCATGTCCCTATATGTTTCATACAGAGGTATTGTAATTTTTACTCCACCATACTACTTGTATCTGACACCTGGATTTACAAGTTTCTCCAGGAAGCAATCCTAAATAATCTCCTCGGGTGAGGAGGTGGGTTTTGTTTCCATTGAACAGAGCCAGGCTTGCTGCTTCCAGACTGTATGCTAAGCTGAACTAACCAGAAGCATACTGTGAGCGAGGCATCAATCTTATCTAACTCTCGACAGGAGAGTGGAGAAGGGTATTTCCCAAAATGTTGAACTGTTCCTTTTTTGTATGAAATGTAAGGTCAGCTCATAAAATACGATGCGGCGTAGCTACAACTTTCATTCTTCTGAGCCAAACTGAAAAAAACAGAACATTTTGTGCTTCCTTGTATTGTGGCCTCGTCCTGCAAAGTATCGGCCATGTAGGGCTTCTGGATCCTGTCTCACTGGTCCATTTATGTCCATTTAGTAGTATTTGCCTCTACCTCCTACCTTGCCTTATATTTTGGGTACGGCTTGCTATTTCACCTTTGTGAAGGTCTGTGTAATATATCTGCCTTCTTGCTGAATACTTACAGTATATTTGGAGTGTGTCTGGCCTTACATTTACAGTCCAAGAATGGCCACATTCCCAGCGTGTGTGAGTCATTTCTAGGTTGAGTGTGACACACTTTTTTTTACTTAACTAATCTGTTTTTGCTCTCCATCTTCTCAGATTGTCATTTCGCTCTTTTCTCTGCCTTGCCTCATAGTTGGAGCCTCGTTCGTAGACGCCTCTGGTTTAACAATAACCACTGTCACTGTTTAGAAAGTAATGCCATACACATTAAACTGCAAGTACAGAGGGATAACTCAGTATTTAGATCAGCCAAAATATGCTTTACAATAACAAAAACACACAATACTTGATCACTGATAATGTACAGTAAGGCTGCAAGTCTTTTTTGTACATCATCATTTAAAACTATTTAAAATTAACAATGAATGTGTCGATTGTTTTGTTGAATATTTAATAAATTGTCTGTCTATTAAATGTAGAAATAGTGGAAATAGCAAAAAATGGTCATCACAACTTACCGAAGCCCAATGTGATGGCATCAAAGTGCCTGTTTTGTCAGACCAACAGTCTTAAATCCAAATATATTCAGTTTGTTCAGACAGTGAATTAAGAGAAGCAGCAAATCCCCACAATTGAGAAAAAGAATTCAAAAAATACAATCAGAAAATATTTCAATAAAGTGTATTGCATATGAAAACAACACAACCTAATAAAGTTGAAGTTACTTGCCAACAGGATTAACTCAGTGTGAGAAACAGCGTCAGTGTCTGTGGTGAGAGTCCTGCTCACGTTCAGTGTGGACTGACTGTGAAATGACACCGAGCGCGCACATTTATCGAGTTGCTTTATTTCATCAGAGGAGCCAGACAATGTCCATCATGCTAGGGTCCTCTGGTGTGCACGGGGCTTTTGTCAGGAGGGAGAATGTGCGCGTCAGGATTGGTTAATTAAACTTGGTCAAACTAAACAAGATCAAGGAGCAGAATGGCTCATGCTGATTAACATCAAGTTGATCAAGTTCAGTCAATTACCTCGTTACACTCGCTCCTCCACTGACTGCTCCACTGGCGAGAATCCTCCAAAGTCCTGTTTGATTTCTGTGCATCGATGCTGAATTACTTTTTTTTCCACTCCTTTTTTTTTTTATAGCAATCTGCATTAAATATAAAAAGGAGTGTGTTTGGTGCATTTTGTTTTGTTTTACTCTTTAGAATAAGGACATTTAAATCTCAGATATCCACTTTTGGAGCATCGCTGTTTGGAAGCAATACAGAAATGGCAACTCTAACACTAACACTCTGAAGTCGCGCTGTGTGCTTCAATTAAAAGTTTAGAGCATGTGAAAGCTCGAAACTTCTGCTAAGCTGTTATAAGTGCTCTCCTTGGGACAGAAAATTAAGCACATGACCGGACAGGCCTGTCTGAATAGAAGTTTCCTCGTATTTGTTGGAAGCCTTAAAACTATTTTAAAACTACACTTGGACATTTTTAGCCTCGCAGTGGCAGACACTGGAGCTACTGTGGAAGCAGCGCTGATGGCACAATCCTGAACGGGTGAAAATGTTCCTCCCCTCCTCTTGATATTTGGGATCTATTATGTATGGAGGAGCTGAGTGTCTACATGACCGGGGCCAGAGAGCTAGACAGGACTGAGTGAGGCAGTATTGTGTGTGTGTGTGTGAGGAGGGGCATAAAAGGGTGAAGAAAGAGGAGAAAAAGAGAGTGACAGCAGACAAAAAAGAACCAGGGAGGAAAGAAGGGGGGAGGGAGTGGGATGAGGGAGTGGAAAAAGAGGAGGCAAAGCAACAGAGGAGTGAAAGAGAAATGACTTGAGGGGTTGAGGGATGGAGAGAGGTGAATAGAGAGAGAGAAGAAAGTATCAAGGCAATGGAGGAGAAAAAAGAGGGAGAGAGAGAGTGAAAGCAGTTGGACTGTGGAGGAGAGAGAGAGAGAGAGAGGGGAGGATGTCACCCATGGCTGCCACTCATCACTCACAGCTTAATGACGCTGTTTTTTTCTCCCTTCTCCCGCTCCTTTTCCGTGGGAGAGGGGTGGGGGAGGGAGGTCGGCCGGCGCCCAATCAAACGGGGTCATACAGAGTTCACATCGTCCAGGTGGGACTGTCCTCCGCCGGGGAAGCGCTTGTGTGTGGCCGCAAGGATCGTCTGGAACGGGAGATAGTTTGGCGAGGACAGTCTCTGAGAACTTCCTGCGAGCAAATCTGGCATGAAAGTCAGCGTTCGGATTACGGTTGTGCTGAAGGTTAAGATCACGTGCAAAAATGAAACAAAGAAATGTGTTCTGATGTGAAAGATGAGGCAGGTTTTTAATGTCTAACATGTCAGTAAACATGGCTTTGTTTTGCCTGCCTGTCGGCCTTTTTGTTTTGGTTAAGGTGCGAATGTCTTGTTCAAAGTTTGTGTTCATGTGTTTACATGTGTGTACGTTTGAAGCATGTGTGTTTGCGTTGAAGGAAACCGCTCCGGCTGTCTGTTGCTTCCTTCTGGGATTGGCCTGATTCCTATTGCAGCATTGGAGTTTTGACACAGTTTGTGTTTGTGCGTGCGTGTTTTTGTGTGTGTGTGTGTGTGTGTGCGCGCTCAGCTCCACTTGTCCTCTCACTCATTCCCGTTTCTGGGAAGCATCAGCCGTTTAAAACTCAAGGCAGGATTTCTCTCCCTTCACTCTCCTCCTCGCACCAAATTTGGGGAACAGCTGGGGCGGCCATGACGATGATTTGTCTCCCTCTGCCCGTCCGCCTGACAGGTTGAGAACATGCGCACACACACAAATACACACATTTGCTCGGGGAGACACAGACACTCACTATTAGGCACATACACACACAATTAAACATGCACTCAGTATCACAGACAGACAGGCACAAACACACATGCACACCGTAGACACATACCCTTTAGAAGAGGCCATGTTCTCAGGACGCTGCCAAAACACTCCGATTTCCTTTAGCCTGGGCGGCCATACATCAGCTCGGGGCCTCCCAGCCCGGATGGCAGGGGCTGACAGAATGACATGTGTCATTTATCAAACGAGGGGCGCCAGGCCTCAGGAAAAGAACAGACCGCCGCGTGACAAAGCCCCCCGAGAGCTCTCCTCCACTCGCAGCGAGGGGAGTGTGTCATGGGATAGACACTGACAAATCTGCAGAGATAGAACACACATGGATACACGCTGACACCGACACACAAGCATAGGAAACACACACTGAGAGGTGCTTCCAGCCCAGATACAAACCCAGTGATCACACATTATATCCAGGCTACACTGTGGTTGTAAAAGAAAGAAAAGTCTATGAAAAAGCTCAACTAAAGCAGAAAAAAAAAATATTTTCTGGAGTTTTAAACATGCTGGAACTGGAGCTACAAACACACATACCCACACATACACCCACATATATGTTTCCCTTGCAGCCAGCGAAGCCGCAGCCAAAGCCTCTCCTGTTGCCAGCAGCAGGCCTGTCTGTGTGCCCGTCCTTCTTAATGAACGGTCACTGGCTGCCGAAAGGAACTCTCTTACTTGGCAACGCCGCTCCATCTCCTTCCTTTCATATCCGTGCCACCACATACTCACAGTATCCCTCTTTTTCCCTCCATTATGTCGTCCTCCTCTCCATGCCTTCTCTTTACCCTTCTCCCTCTCCCTCTCCCTCTGCCTCTGTCATGATCCCCCTTCCACCCCCGTTTACTCTTTCCATAGCCTGTTCATTTGTCTTCATAAACCTAATTTATTTTCTCTGCCAGATGCAACCTGACAGCCATCAGTCTCTCTCCCACACACACTGACGCACACACACCTGACCTCCCGACATGCAGACAAACACACTAACATGTACGCACAAATGCACATAGCTGTGTTCTCGTTTTTTATTCGTTTAGCCTGTCTTTATTACACTCACGCACAGCCTGTATTACCTCACACTGCTCTGAGGTCAGCTCTGCAGTCACATACCCTCTGTTTTACCCCTGTCCTCCACCCCCTCCAACCCCCAAAACCCTCCCATTAACATTACTGAAGATGGATGTGTCTTCATAGCCGAGATTGATTGCGGATATAGAGTTATGGTGCCATTTATGTGTATGTGTGTGTGTGTGTGTGTGTGTGTGAGTGTTAGTGTTAGATGGAGGGCACTTTGGGAGGCGGCGGTGGGAGCTGAAATGTGAGGGAGGCAGGCTTTTCTCTCGTTTCCAGAACCTTCCAGCCGTTAGTTGTCTGTCCGCAGTCTGATATTGTGCTCTGTTGAAGGATTGCTTCCTCTCTTCCTGCCTCTCTCTCTGACTGTGAAGCTGTTCATACCCATTGTATGCTCACACACACACACACACACACACACACACACACACACACACACACACACACAGCATAATCGCACACAGACACAATTAGTCTGAGATGGCTACTGATACTAGTCCACTTTGAAAACCCAGTACATAATTTACTGACTTTCTCCAGGGACCCTTTTGCAGCCCCTAATCCCTCCTCCCTCCTATCATTTCTTCTTTTGTCACTTTATTGCCATGGTCATCAGGAAAGGGGAAAAAAAGCCTCCACACAAGCACACATACACAAACTGCAGAGGGGTTCAAGCTTATGCTTTTGTTATATTTTTTTGTTACGCCCCTGTGCTATTCATCACGCTTTAAATCCTAAACCAGTGTTGAAATGAAACAGTAGAACTTTGTTTAATGGAGCGCCAGACTTCAGCACTAACTCGTCACTTCAGCGGGCAGAATGAAAAAGAAAACGTGGCGATGCATAAAGGATAACGGTTCTGATGGTGTACAAATGCTGGAATTTCCCTGGTGACACATGCAGTTAAAAGCACTAAAATGTTTGGGGACACTCGGTTGTCCTGAGCAGCCTCCTGCCCGGAGGGTTTGTGGTTCTAATTAATTTCCCTGAAGTGACTTTATGGTTTTTAAAGGTCTGATTCTTTGCCTGTCTTTGTTCACGTTGGGAAAGGGATGTGAGTCAGGTCTCTGCGGTCCTGTTCTCACTAAGTCCTCTGCATTCTTGTGTTCGGGCTTGTGTTGCATGTCTGGTGTTTGGCTTGTTGTTGAATGTCTTGCTGAGAAGTAGATAAGGGTGGAGAGGAGCTGATGAAATGTTTTTGATCCAGAAAGACAAAGTGATGTGTGTTTGTGTGTCACCCTACTGTCTTATATCAGACAGCTCAGTTTGAGGTCACACCAGCAAACTTTGCAGCTAAACTGCTTCATTCTGGAAATGTGCTTGTGGGGAGAAAGTGAATCTGCACAAATGTTTTGTTTGGTGAATGTTGACGTGAATTTGCCATTGACAAATAGCAAGCCGCTTGATAGTACTGACCTTTGAAAGAGTCCAAAATGGAGCAAGCTAATGTAGCTTATTAGCTGTGTTGCACCACTGTGTGGACTTATTTTCCTGTTAATAACGGAGGTAGCTAATAGTTAGCAAGCTCGCTAGTGCCTTAAAAACAAAATGCCAGAAGGGGCTAAACAACCCACTGTAGAGAAAGCAGGAAGAAGCCTTGACAGCGACTGTGACTGACTAGCACCAGCATGTCCCTGGCGGGCTAGCTTGTGAGCGGTTAGCGGCTAGCTCCAGCTAACCCTGCAAGTGTTTATCTGGCCACCGAGCTACTAGGACCAAGTGTCTTACAAAGATGAATGGATGAATCTCGCTGTGTGTCTGCTGTGATTGGATCTTTTGGGAGCTTCCTTCCCACAGAGAGTAAAGAATCGGATTCATAGAGCTGTGTGTGTGTCTGTGTGTGTGTGCGCGCTTACATCTGTGTATGTAATTTTTTTTCTCTCCCTCCGTCTCTTTCTTTCTCTATGTTTTGTTCCTCAGCAGTGTACAAAGTGGATGGCCTCTGTGAATTGTGGGGAGGTCTGACAGCGTGGAGAAGGTTGATTGATGGCTTATTGTGCAACCGGACTCGGCTAGACCGAACTGGTTAGGTTGTGACCCTGTTTTAGCCCCGTGCCCTCTCATTTTCTTCCTTTTTTATTCCCACCATGTTTTTATCTCCCCGTCCCTGTATCTACCTTTGTCACACTCGCTCACACCCACTCAGACACGCACACACAGTGCATAAATATACATGTATGTTCAGACTGTAAACACACTTCCCCTTTGTGCTTCTTCTCCTCCACCCCCCCCTTCGTCTTCTTTGCTGCACTAAACTCATCATTGTTGCCATCATTCATTCTTCGCTGTTTCCTTTCTTCCTTCCTCTGCCCACTTTGTTTTCTTTGTCACTGCTCCTTCAGGACAGGTTTTGTCCCATGAGTCAGTTCATCAGGTTTCATTTAACGGACCCTATTCAGCCTGAAACACTGGCCACTCTCGAGAAACGCTCCCAAAAAAAACCACCCTCGTAGACAACTCCATCGCCTCTTTTGATTTTGCTGAATTTCGGGGTCACCAACCAGTTATTGCCAGCCGGAGAATCCGCTCACGACTACAATTCAACAAATTCATGAGAGGCAAAGTTAGCCTAAACACCAGGCGCACTAGTTTAAACTGTGGTTCAGCCTGTTTTTGCTTACAATGATTTTCTGCTTCTATTCTCCACACAACCATAGTGATTTATGGTAATTATCCATCTTTGGGGTCATCCATCAACTGGTTGTTGCTAGGCGATGGGAGCAGCTGTTGTTTAGTTGGAGGAAGCTCCACTGTCAGGGGCAATGCAGGTGAAATTCAAAAGACAGCGTCTATGAAGAGAGGATGAAATCATGTTATTTTGTTCGCTTTGAGATTCGCTCTTTTCCGATTTTAACTGAACCTTTCAGTGAAGGAACAGACACCCTTGATTGAAGAGGAGCTTAAAAAAACTTCTATTTTAAATCCTTAAACATGTGTACAGTTCAATGAAAGTGTAAAGCGATAACAATACAAATATTTAAGTCTGAATTTTGATAACTTTAAACTCTAATGCAAACATGCAGCACACCCATGACAAAAATCTTACGGATAGTGAAGAAAGTGACAATATTTGCTCGAAGAGAATCTGTTTAACAAATGACATCTGTCTGATGCAGCCTACATTGAATCAGTGCTTGGCATCGGTTGAGTAAATCTCACTCACATCATCTTTAATTAGCATTAGTAATGCTTTATCTGTACTTTGCCTGAAAACAAACCAGATGGTTTGAAATGTCTGTGCAGCACCAGAGCAGCGTTCGATTGTTGGGTGTGGGGGGTTTGGCAGGAAAGTCGAGCAGAAAAGGGCTGGAATCTGCCGCGCCGATGATCTAATGGCTGTTGTTTCATCTCAGAACAAGGAGGCACTGACAGTTCAGGGAAAAGGTGATTTATAGACCACAGTCACTGTCACGGCATGTCAAAACTGGCTCACAGGAGATCTGAGCAAACGGGCAGAAAACAAAACAAAGAAGGGAAAAAAAGAAGAAAAGGAGAAACCTGCAAAGCAATTCAAGAAAGACCCGGGAATTATTTTCTTCAGGAAAAAAACAGCTGCAGTCCTCCAGATTTGTTGCTTTCATTCATTTCTGATCTGTTCAGTGAGCAGCTATCATTTGGTCTCTCTGATTCACACATACTGTACTCGTAGTGGCCTAATGAAGCTGAGCCAGAGGTAAAATGCACTGTCTATGTGACCCATTTAAAAAGGCTATTAGCATAATATGAGTTCAAGTAATTGCAAATTACTTGGAACATATGTGAAAGCCCTTGGGGCTGTCGAAAACTTTAGGAAAAGGTAATTTAACTTAATTTATCTTTTAGAAAGACTCCAAAGCAGCAACACAAACTCATTGCAGCAACAGAGAGAAAATGTGAAACGTTGTCTGCGCACGTAGCTACCAGCATGCAGAGCAGACTGCGCAGGCTGTTTTGTTTTCCCCAACCGGAAAGACTCGTGGAAGCTGAGAAGGTGGATTTGTACGACACAGGAGGAGCTATTAGAAGCCCCGGAGCCATTGTGCCATATGGTGGACTATTCCATGTGGGTTATGGGAGGGTGGGGGCCAGGGTGGGGGGGTGGGGGGGCTGTTAGGTAGGCTTTTGCATGTCTGGTCAAGCAAGCTGCGGGTTAAATCTATGTAGTATCTATGTAGCTACGTGCTGTGATGCAACAAGCGATTCAAATTTAACGCTGCAGAACTAGAAACACAAAAGGAAGCTTCGACTGATCTGAAGAGTTTGCATTTAGCAAACTTTGGTCATTTCTCTAAATTTGTGACCGTGTAGGTCTGAAATGACTTTTATGTAGAAGTGGGTAACACTTTACGCTATTCACATCACCAGTTCTCACATGCACACAGGTGTAAGATAGAAGGAAGAAAAACAAGACTATTGGGAACAAGGGAGTAACAATTAGACATTTTAGAGGAAAGGGAAAATAGGTTATACTCCATTTATCATTTATTTTTGTATATCTGGGTACCTTTGGGGGACAGAACCAAGAAACAAAACAGTTACTGAACTGTACTGTTCTGCTAGCAACTGTACATACATGTAATTACTGTACAGGCTCATCAGATTATCAGTGATGTTGACACCAAAGTTTTCCAGTGTGACATCCTTTAAGTAAGTATACTTTATTTATAGTTTTCAGCTACCAACAAGAACTGAACTGGTACCTGATTCACGCAACCAAATACACTGTAAAGCACGGGCTGTGTTATAAAGAGTTGTATGGAAAGCTCTGTTAGTTTGATAGTTGCCTGGAGGTTGAGAGGAGACGGTTTGCCTCAGTATGCGACGTCCACGGAGGAGTCCAAAGAGAGTGTCAGGTCCTATGAAACCACAGCCACGACTATCCCAGAGAGAAAAAAAGAGCAAGAATGAAGAGGACGGGGGAGAGCAGAGAGAGACAGAGATTGCCTGACATACTAAGCATTACCATAATTGGCTTTTCTACATGATAGGACAGAGGAAATAATAATGTCATTTTATTTACAGCCTTCTCTCTGCTGAAACACACACACACTCATGCACGGCGTACAGGTCAATGACACACACTGATCAGGCCTGTCCAAAGCCATCAGAGGTGAGTGGCAGGGAATAGAGGGGCCGGTGACAAAGCGAAACGGGAGAGAGAAATAAGACTGCCACGCCACAGCTCCCATTTTGAAGGGCCACTAAACGGTGTGAGGGAGCCTTCGCCGGCCACGCCGCTCTGAAGGCAGCGCTCGGCCTCGCAGGGTAAATCAGCGGGGTGAAAGCTGGCGGAATTGGACATTAGCACTGCAAATGAGAGCCAGGATTGCCCTCTTCTCTGAGACAACATGAATAAATGAAGAAGGTTTAGAGAGGAGAGTGTGTGTTTGGTGTGTGTGGGCTGTGTGAAGCAGATGGGGGGGGGGGAGACGGAGTTGATTGTGCCAGTGCCATGTCGTACTCAAGTTATCTCACCCTGTCTTGTGTTATCTGGTAGAGCTGATCAGGACACCGACCCGGTTCTGGATTTGTCACTATAATAAGAAACGTTTTGTAATATTTTTGTGTCATAGGGCAGTCAGAGTCCTACTTAATGTCGCTTTGAATTAAAAAAGAAGTTTCTTTTTTAATATTTTTTCTCCACTGTTTTGCACTCATGGCCACAGGTATGCTTATGTGTGTGTCCAGGCTAAGTGACGGCTGGGTGCTGTTTCAAATTTTATGTACTAGCACTGATGAAATACCCGATTTTCTCTTGATACCCTACTTTTAGGAATATAAACTCTTTTCCCCAACATAAATCCTTTACAAATAGGCCACACACAAAACAAAAGTTTTGATTTAAATCAGTGACAACAGGGATTGAGGTTCAACACCGCAGCCTCGTCCAAGCATGTGCACGTTTGGTGGGTTTTTTTGGGGGAGCAAGGAAATAATTTTCTCAACTGTTCTTTCAGCTCAGTCACATTTGCTCTCTCAAATGTGCACACAAAGCAAGGTGTTGTGTGTGTTTGCGTATGTGGACCTCACACAGCTTCCTGCCTTGGGGGAGGGATGTAGTTTGGGGGAGAAGTGTGTGTGTGTGTGTGTCTGTGTGTGTGTGTGTGCAAGAGAGAGAGAGAGAGAGAGAGATGGGGGGGGTGTCCTACTGTGGTGTCACCTGTCTGCAGCAGGAAATCCTGGACTCTGGGCACAACAATAGTGACAGGCTCCTCTCCAGACGCAGATGGCTTCGCTTTTCCCCCCGCCAGCCACATTGCATCCCTGCATGCACCTGACACACTGTGACACTTGACACACACACACAAATCAGCCACACCTATCTCATACACACCTACAGACTCGCACATACGGCAGAAATTTCACCGCATTCTCACTCCTGATATCTCGGACTTAGTTTGTTGGATGCTGTTTAACTTGTTTCCCTGTCATGTTGTTTTCCGGGAGATACACGCGCGCACACACGCACACACACATGCACTCACACCTCTTGTTCGCTGGCCTAAACACATCTTTTCTCCTCTCTTTTCAAAACTTCCCCTCTTTTCCCTATCCTCCCTGACAGCACAAAGTGGGCTTACGTTTTTGACTGACAACCACAACAGACACCTCTCCCCTCGCCTCCCCTCCACCCCCGTTTTAATCCCCTCCCTACCCCTCTCTCCCTCCCTCTCCTCTTCCTCTTTTGTTCTGAGTGACGCTCGAAAGCCGCAGTGTCAGCATCTTTTCCATCTCTGATTGCCTTATTAGCCGGCGGTGGCACCCGCAGCTTTTCTGACACAGATGGTGAAGGAGGAGGCTCGAGCAGGGGGAGGAAAAAAAAATGGCTGACTTGTGTTTGTTGTTGTTACTTTCCCCTCCCACCTCTTCTCAGGCTTGTTTGCGTGGACACTGACACCTCGGGCTGACACTGACACACTCCTGACACTGATGCCTGTCAAGGCAACATACGGAGGATGGCAGGGAAAGACGAGAATTTAGTGCTAGTGTGCTCTCTGTGTGTGAATGTGTGTGTGTTTGTACTGCTGTCAGGTTTCTCTCACTTTGTCAGCTAAGCTGCTTTGTCTTTAACTACCTCACCGCATTGACTTTGAATAGGTTGAGTTTTGCATTTATTTCAATACAGTGGGCTGCATCTCGATAGGGAGGACGAGAAGGGTTGAAAGAGAGCCGTGCAGCTGCATTTGCAAAAGGTTAAAATGGACTAATTTAGTGACTAACTGAAGTGAATGATTTCAGTGCAGCCTGTGTATAATTAAGAGCAAAACCAGCACAGGAATAGTTTAATTAGGAAGAGGAAGTTTGTACTTTGAGTATGTACGTTCTCTCTCTCTCACACACACACACATTCACACACATGCAAGGCTGAGAGTTGCAGCTGTTGGACCTCCAGATTTTCCCAGGCAGCAGTAACTGGCACCTCACAAACATCAGGTATTATGTCCATTCCGATTATGGGATACAGAGCTACATGCTGTTTGAAGCTGACAGCACATCTGCCTCCTCACTGGAGACTGATTCTGGCACCTCAGACAAGCATCTTACAAGGAATGGATTGGAGGAGCTGCCTTAGCATATTTAACCCTCTATTTTTCCCTCTCCCTGCCTCTCTGTAATATTTCTCTCTTAATCTGCTTCCAGGATCACATGTAAACCTTTTCATCTCTCTACTATTCTATGAAATGATTCCTTTTAATTTTCTTAAATGTTTTATCTGAAGATTGAAAGGAATTATAATGCAGGTTTTATAATTTTAGAAACAAAAGATTTGTGAAAATCATAGCTACCGAGAGTGGGCAGCCATTTTCCATTGATACTTTAAATCTCTCTCTGTTCTTTTAAAATGGCACACTTGAAGCTGTGAGTACTCAGGGAGCACAGGCAGTAACAACACAGCTTGTCATGTCCACTGGCCGTTTCCTAGCATCATGCTGTGAGGACTTCCACAGCCGATGCCAAGTTGACTCCAGCCAACCATGGCTTGGCAAGGCTGATGCAGCTGGCATCTTCCTCCACTATCTCTTACTTGTGAATCCATAGTATGTGTGGCATGTTGGACGAATAGAGCAAATCAAAGTCAGGAATAGATCTATGGTTGCTATACAGCAGCAAAACAGACAATGAAATACTCTGCATAGACTGGGTGGCTGTAGGCTGCTCTGGCATTTCAATTTGCAGATAAGGAAAGAGGTTTTATATTTGATGAATATACTGAAATGTTTGTGCATATGCAGTAAGTTCATCTTATTAATTCAGTGTTACCACTCACTGTGTCTTGTGAATTCAACATCAAAGTGAGTCTTTAACACAGTGATCAATGAGGCATATTTTCCTTTTGCCTGTTTTTTTTTTTTTTTTTTCAGTCGCGAGGAGACAAAAATGTCTTCATTTGTATTGTGAAGTAGCAGATCTCACCACATGATTAATAAGTATCGTCTGCTCTGAGGATTTGCTCTCTGTGTAATTTGAAATTTTGCTTGTTTCTTACTTTTTAAACTAAGCAGAAACATTTCTGGAGCTCATCTCTGCTCTCTATCCTCGCTGGGCTGTAGTGTTCAATAGCTTCATTAGGCAGTGCAGTGAAGAGGACTATCTGTCATTGTCAAGATATGGATGTTTGCCACTTTATTATCACAAACCGGTGTCCTCTGCTGGGACTATTGACAAAATTCTCTTTAGGATTATTGCACATGCAGCCTTCATATAGTAAGGGTGGTAGATGCTTAATTGGTGTCATTCTAAGGTATCAAAAATATATATGTAAAAAATCTAATGCCACTCTTGTTTTGTTTTTTGTTTTCCAGCTTATGGGCCTGAGGACGAATTTACAGCGGATAAAATTGATGAAGATGAACATTTGCAAGATGACGGCCTTTCCCTGGATGGTCAAGATGCAGACTATTTTTTCAATGATGAGGAGGAAGCAAGAGATCATTATAGCTGCCAAAACTCTCCACTCAGCAATGGCACAAACCCAGACGCTGGGTACGCCTCCCCACTCAGCACCACCAGCGATCAGCTGGTGGACCTTAAGACAACGTCCTCCTTCAGTGATCAGGACAAGGTAAAGGAGAAGCAAGGGGAGAGCACAGAGTCCATCAATGGCCTCTCGCTACAAGACAGTCTGGCACAAATGAAAGCCGTCTATGCAAACTTGATCTCTGAGGCCTCCTGGTCCAGCGTTGCTCTGGACATGCTTAAAAGTAGACAAGGGAACAATTACACAGCTAGCAATGGCAATGGGAGCAATCACAAAGGGAGCAATGGGTTCCTGAACAGTCACAGCCCAGGCACCATCCATTTGAAGAGCAGATGTAGCACTAGCAATGCCTCAGCCACTACTAATGTTACCACCAGCAGTACAACCACCAGAACAGTGTCAAGCAACAGCAGCAGTGGCACCAGTGTAAGCTCTGGCAGCACAGGAGGATTAGCATATGACTGGCACCAGGCAGCGTTGGCCAAAACCCTACAGCAGACCCCATACCAACTCCTCCCTGAGCCGAGCCTTTTCAGCACCGTGCAGCTTTACAGGCAAAACAATAAGCTCTATGGCCCTGTGTTTACGGGTGCCAGCAAGTTCAGGTGCAAGGACTGTAGTGCAGCCTATGACACTTTGGTTGGCCTGACAGTGCATATGAACGAGACTGGTCACTATCGTGATGACAACAAGGATACCGAGGATGATCGAAGCAAGAAGTGGTCCAAGCCACGTAAGCGTTCTCTGATGGAGATGGAGGGCAAGGAGGACGCCCAGAAAGTTCTTAAATGCATGTACTGTGGCCACTCTTTCGAATCCCTGCAAGATCTCAGTGTTCACATGATCAAAACAAAACACTATCAGAAAGTGCCTCTAAAAGAACCGATGCCAGCCCTCACCTCAAAGCTGGTCCCACCAACCAAAAAAAGAGCATTTCAAGACTTGATGTCCCCGAGCTCGCCAGAGTCTGTCTCATCTGGAATACTCCTGGGAGAGTCCCCCAAAGACCAAAAAGTGGCCAATCCTTATGTCACACCAAACAATCGATACGGTTACCAAAACGGTGCCAGTTACACTTGGCAGTTTGAGGCACGCAAGGCACAAATTCTCAAATGCATGGAATGTGGAAGTTCACATGACACCTTACAACAACTGACAGCCCATATGATGGTCACAGGGCACTTTCTCAAGGTGACTAATTCAGCCTCTAAAAAGGGTAAGCAGTTGGTTTTTGATCCCGTCGTTGAGGAGAAAATTCAGTCAATTCCTCTTCCACCGACTACTACACGACTCCCAGCACCCAATGGGAAGTCACAGCTTGACTCCCCGGTCCGACCTGCTAGCCCTGATGAGGAAAATGAAGAAAAGAAAGATGAAGAGGCAGAGGAAGAGAAAATGGAAGCTAGGGAACCAGAGAGAAAAATAAAAGAGGAGAAAGAAGACCCTCCTGAAAAAGCAGATAAACCTGGAAAGGCCAGATCTTACCAATACCTGAGAGAAGAAGATTTGGAAGAGACACCTAAAGGTGGCTTGGACATCCTAAAATCTTTAGAGAATACAGTTTCAAGTGCAATCAGCAAGGCCCAAACAGGCACACCAACCTGGGGTGGATACCCCAGCATTCATGCTGCCTATCAGCTCCATGGATCCTTGAAGTCTACCTTGTCTTCATGTGCACAGGTTCAACCTTTGTTCAGCAGCAATTTGAAGGTACTGCCCTCTGATTTAGGCGCTATGATCCGTTCACCAAATAGCCCCTCTCCACCTCCAAGTCACAAGAGCAATGTGCTGGCCATGGAGGAGCTAGTTGAGAAAGTGACTGGCAAGACTTCAGTGAAGAATGAAAAAGAGGAGAAACCTGCAGAGAATAAATGCAGGTCTGCAAAGTCTCCATTGCCAAATCCAAAGGACAAACGGGCTTCACCCAGTCCAGAAAACCTCTCAAAGGCAGTTAAAAATACTGCAGCAGAGGCCCAAACTGAGTCGAGAGGCAAAGAAGGAGAGCAGAATGAGAGCAAAGCAGAGACACAGATAAAGAGTGAAGTTCATTCACCAAAAAGGCCTGAAAGCAATGGCTGCAGTAACCTGAGCATCATCACAGATCACTCACCTGAACAACCACTCGTCAACCCTCTCAGTGCTTTGCAGTCTATCATGAACAACCACTTGGGGAAAGCTGCTAAAGTGGCCACCCCCTTTGTAGACCCCTTTGCAATGCTTTATAAGATCAACAGCAACTCGGCTCAGATGAAGTCAGCAGAGGTTGCGAGTCAGAACCATGCTGACGATGATCAGCCCATGGACTTGACAAAGTCTAAAAACAACAATGGAAATGCACCCAAGGGTATTTCTACACCAAATGACAATAGCAGTGTAAACAACAGCAAGCCAGTGTTCAAAAGTTTCTCTCAGGCTTCATCTCCGCCTCTTCGGGAGAATGCTTTGATGGATATTTCAGACATGGTAAAAAACCTGACGGGCCGTTTGACACCAAAGTCTACAACCCCGTCTTCCATCTCTGAAAAATCAGACGTTGATGGCTGTACTTTTGAGGACAGCTTGGAGGAGCTGTCCCCTATTCAAAGACGGAAAGGCCGACAGTCCAACTGGAATCCCCAGCACCTCCTGATTCTCCAGGCCCAGTTTGCCTCTAGTCTTAGGGAGACTCCTGATGGAAAGTTTGTGATTACTGACTTGGGACCCCAGGAACGGGTCCACATCTGTAAATTCACCGGTCTCTCCATGACTACTATCTCTCATTGGCTGGCCAATGTAAAATATCAGTTAAAGCGGACAGGGGGTACGAAATTCCTAAAAAACATTGACTCTGGCCAACCTTTGTTTTTGTGCAGTGACTGTGCTTCCCAGTTCAGGACTCCCTCCTCCTACATTCACCATTTGGAGTCCCACCTTGGGTTTACCCTGAAGGACCTCTCAAAGCTTTCCATAGACTTAATAGAGCAGCAGGCAGTCAGCAGAATAGAGGACAAGACTTTCAGTTCCTCTGGACTTACAGAAGAAGACACTGGCTCAATATATCAGTGCAAACTGTGCAATCGGACATTTGTGAGCAAACATGCAATCAAATTGCACCTTTGCAAAACACACGGAAAGTCACCAGAGGACCATCTTATCTTTGTGAAGGAGCTGGAAAAGTTTGACAAGAAGTGAAGACAAAGCTGATAGCATGACAGATTACTGTTGCACTATAACTCTAAGCTACAATCTGTCATAACGGATAGTGCCACAACTGTATTGAGAATTGTTACGACACATATTGTCATGGAAACACGGTAGCTTTAATAACACATACTGTAATTATTCAGTTCGCTATCGGTGATGGAGCCTTGCATCGCAGAGGCTCAAAGCTACATTATAAAAGTTGGATTTTTGGTGACATAAATGTACCAAACTGGTGCAGCAGCCATGGCACTATGTAGTCACTGACTGATTGTTGCTTTCCTAATGCACTGCATCTTATCTGAGCCTTTGGGAAAAGTCCATCTGTTGTTTTAAAACTGGACCACGCTCTTATTTTGATCACAGTTTTTGAGTGATTTTTTTTTTTTTTAAGATAAATATATTTCAACACAACTTGCATATTATTTATGAGACAGTCTGTGCATGTTTTTATGTAAAACAGTGAGCATATTGTGTCTAATGAAATTTCAACCATGATGAGAAAACTGATCCCTGTTTAACAAATTACGGATATAGATGTTTATATGAAGGTTCTAAAAGTAGCCATGATGTTGAGACAAGTTCAGCACTTTAAGGAAGTGTAAATTGATGAAGAAATGTGTGGATAAAAGTGACAACACATCACCTTTTTGAGTTATAACTCCCCTCGTCTACATAGCAGTTTGGGGGACTAACTGTTTTGTATTTGCCATTGAATCAAAGAAATTCTTACAAAATGTTTAGAAAATTTGTTCCTCTAGTAAAATATAATTTCCTGGTTGTTTCAACATGTACAGTATTTGAGTTAGTAGGCTACCAGTTTTATTATTGTGAAGCTACAGTTGTAAAATTAATGAGGTTGAAAACTTATTGTATGAATAATCAGCAAGTATGTATACATGTATGTCAGCATATCTTGCTCTTTGAAGTCCCACATTATTTGTACTATGTGCATTTTTATAATGTTGTTTTCTAGACAAATGTGGGGGGGAAATGTATAAAACTGCAGAATACTGTTGGACCACAATGTCCTTTTTCAGTGAAAAGTAGGTCCTTCACTGTGGTTTACATAAAATGACAGAACTTTACTGGCATCTGCTGCGATGCATGGTACTGTACATAGCATTGAAAAAAAGAAATTCTCACCCAATTGATAGATTTCCAGGTTTTATCATCAACCTAATTATTCAGAATGGCATTCTTTTATCCTCAGTTGTAAAATAAACTCTGTCCTGGATTAAACTGGTGTTGTTTGAGTGGTTTTGCTAGAGTGTGAAATCCAATCAGATGCAACGAAGGCTGAACTTGAAACACGATATTATACTGCATGCTCTTGCCAATACTGTTTCAATAGTTTTTGTTTGGTCATCTTTCATTTACATATTTATTTTCAGGTTTTATGAAGATTTTTCTTATTTACTTAAGAGACAGTATTTTTCTGTCACATTTATAGATCTTATGACAAGTTAAATCACGTTCTCTAGTATATTTTTTCAAACTTTGCACTGCAGCTACATGTAGTTGATCGTATAGAGGTTACACATAAGTGTGGCTATACCCTCCAGTTCACTCTAATATGGACGTGTTGAGCAGATATTTTGACACTGTAGACAGAGAAGGAAATGAATCCTGCTGAAAGTATCCCTCTTAAGTGGTCACGATGCCACAGGTAGAGTGGGCCCTTATTCCCGATTGCACTGAAATGTCCATCCATCCATCTACTGTACTGTCAGGATCATAAATACAGCCCACTGTGGCTGCCTGGGGTTTGACAGCACTGACAGCCGTCATACTCTGGCTATAAGCAGACAAACAGATGGTCTGACTTCTTCTGGATGCGTGTGAATGAATTCCTCACCCCTGAAGGCGAATTGGGGGCTCAAAGGGGGTTGAGTTTGAGCACTTTTGGGGAGGAGCATTAGGTTATAATCTGATTTTCATTCCTTCCCATTTGTCAGGCAGGGTTCATTGTGATGCACCAACAGAGCCACCTTCTTGGCTGGCTTAATTGGGGCAAACACAGCGACAGCCACATCAAATCTGTAAAATTTTTGTCTTCAAAGGAGGCTTGCTGCAGCACACACTGGAGCCTTTCCAGGTCCCATGGAGGGAGCAGCAGCTTTCCCACTGTGAGCCACAGCTCTTCTTAATCTGAGCAACGTCCATAAGAACCAAAGTGTGTTTGAAACAGCGTCTCCTGCAACAGGTTTCAAAGCTCTCCCCACTTGATCACCCTGCAGGCTCATGGTCTCAGGCTACAAGCTCAGTGTCCTCAGGTATCAGACGGAGCTGGAGTCCCTTGATGGCTGCTCCCTTCCAGACTGGACTCCCTTATTGCTTTGTAAAGGGATAGCAGGAGGGTAAATAGGGGAAGCAGTCTGCTGGTTTTGAGTTCACTGCTGTGCAGCTGAATCAAAGCTGAGGAGAGAGGGAGGGAGGGAGGTGAGCTGGCTCAGAGCTCAAAGGAATGATCCACGTCATGCGGCTGACAGGTTCAATTTACAACATTACCTAACTAGCAAAGGCCTTATCCATGAATATGGGAAATTTAAACTCATCACCAAAATTTGACACCTTACTAAAGCAAACTTTTAATTTAAACTTCAAACGAAAACTTGCAGTTTTACTGGAGGTTATGTGTTTCTTTACAAGACCAGGAAGTAATCTGGTACATAACACCCCATTTAACAGCATCTTGTTGTCTTTGCAATTTGTTTTTTGTACAAATGAACCAAATGTGATATATGTTAATTAGTAAGCTTTGGACATGCTGGTATTTTGTTACCTTTGGACAGAGACAGGCTAGCCGTTTCCCTCTGTTTTCAGTCTTTATGCTAAGCTAAGATATAAAGATAATAGCTGGTTAATAGCTAGAGAGGTATTGATTTTCTCATCTCACTCTTGGAAAGAAAGCCAATAAGTGTGTTTCTCAAAGTGTTGAACTGTTCCTTTAGCAGAGCCTCTTTGACAGCAGGTCTCTGTCTTTACGTTGATTTAGTCCAGTTCCACTAATGTACCAGCAGCTGCTGCAGGAAGAAGGCAACTTCACAGAGTTTATGTAGGAGACGTCACTTGCTGCATTAATGAATTCGCAAAATGTTTCCATTTATATATTTGCATATTTCTTTTACGACCTGACACCTGAGTATGACATGTTTTTATATAGTGCTGAATGAATGTGAGCTTTTCAATTCAGACTCCATGATGAGCCCCAAATCAGTGAATGTGTGTGAGTAATTTCAAATAGAGACATAATCCCTTTTATGGGGGGAAAAGTGAATAAAACATTGTCATAAAAAAAACAGGATTTGACTTTATGGTTTAACATAGAGCTAAGCTTTATAGTTCAGCTCGTGAGACACCTGATAAAAGAGGCCATGGCATGTCTCCACTGAAGGTATTTAAGTCGACATGCTCCCACCCCACGCGGCTCTTGAACACTAGCCTGAGGCATTTTTCCCAAGAAACAATAGAGTTCCAGCTCCTCGCAGCATGTGGCGGGGAAACATAAGAAGCAGCAGAGAGGAGTCACATGCAATAGAAGTCACATATGATAGACACGCAGGAGCTTAATGTACAGAAAGTCGACGAATGTGAGCAGCAAGGATTCAACAGTGACACAATAAACAAGATATGAAACAATTTGGGCGTACTTGTTTTTCATTAATAATCATCTCTATAAAGAGTCAAGTTTAGATACATTTCTTACAGTCAGAGAAGAGCACGATCGAATTCAGCCCACTTTTACTTTGAAGATTGTTTTTTTTTTTTTCTTTCTCTGCATGAAATTTTTCTCTTAGCTTTTATCAAAATGTGCTGTGGTGCTTGAATTTTGCCATGAAGCCAGTCAACTTGGCAGATAATATATATTTTATGATTGGAACTTCTCAGAACAAACATATTTGATTAATTCTTTTTAACCAAGCGGCTCAGCGTCGTCAGCTAAACATAGTCAGGGTTTGTGCCAACACACATTAGCTTTTCAATTTATTTCTGTCCAAATGTGTGCATTAATACATGCAAACATTTTATAGCCCTGAACCTGCTTCTTTTCTGCTTTTTGTTTTATATCATTGAGAAATGAATGCTTTAAATCTGTTTTGGCTGTTGTCAGACTGTTCGAAGTCTGTGCTTCCTGGTTCTCCCTTGATCTTTGAACTCTGTTAGACTCGTGGACTCCTCTCTCACGGCTTCCTGGTTGGAGTCGGCAGACCCGGCTCGATTAGTCTGAGCTGCCAGCGTGGATTCTTTCTTTTCTCGTGCCGAATCGGCTTTAGCTGCATCTTTACCCGCTCCTTCTGACAAACTCATCTGTGCACTTCCTACAGTCACGGTGTGGTTGTTGCTGTTACTAATTTACACAGTGATTAAGATGGATAATAGATGGCCATTGAAGACAATTGATTGTCTTCATGATAATAATGAGCAGTTAAAAAAGCTGTAAAATCAAAGTTTGATTACATACACATACAAGATCTAATTTCCAACTGCTTTTCTAACTCCATCGAAGTGTCCCAGTTAGGATCAGTCAGTCAGTATATTAATTTATGATGCCATAAACGTGTGTCTGCTTCATGCGTGGTCTCCAAAACAAGCCATCTTTGTCTTGTCACAACAGATTCAACAGCTGCACATACGACTTTGTCAGCCAGTCGATGTTTTGTTTGTTCTCTTGCGACTCGTGTTTGCTTTAAAGCAAACACAAAATAAATTGGCTCCTTGTCATCACCATTACCAGGTGAGCAGAGGCTCACGAGACAGCAGCACAAATCTGGTGTTAAACAAAAGGGTGTTTATGACAAGAGGCGTCCCGACGCAGCCTGTTATCCATTTCTAATAATCCAAATAGAAAGCCTGGAGTTGCAGTAAGCTGTTCTGCTGCAGAGCAGCAGCATCTGTACATCCATGACGTATTACATGTCAGCGAGATGCACAGGATGGTGCAGGCAAGGTTTGAATCCTTGTGACATGCATATCAGGTGTACTCATGCCGACGGCAAGTATTCGGTGAATTAACCTCTCGCTCTGTTGTGCCCCCTCACTGCAACCTTCTGTCGATCTCTGTACAACTCGCTTTCAAAGCCTCACCCTCTAGAAGCAAGAAAATCTAGAAAAATCCAGACTGAGCTGGAGAACAAAATGCTTTCATGTATTTTCATGTGTTTCAGTAGTTTGTCTGTGTTGTTGGTTCATTTTAGAGCAATAAACATGAGTGTAGGCTTGATTTCAGAAGTGCAGGGATGCAATGAAGTCAAGGTTTCATCAAAGCATGCAGCTGGTTGTTATGCATTCCATGATAATGGTTATACACATATATAATAAAATAGTATGCAAACGTCTCCATCCTTAGTTGAATATTAACTTTAAATCAAAATACATTCATCCAATATTTATTAAGCTGCCTGTGGAGCTCCACCAGTCACAGGTTTGGGACAGCCTGCGTGTAACCTGAGAGGTGAACACAGGGCCAAAAGCTTATTGCTGTGAGTGCATAGTAATAATCATACATGTATCATTTTTATCCACTTTGAGCGTCACTCACCTGCTCTGTGACAGCTGGACACTCAGAGGAAGCTGTGTGCAGAGACTTTAGTGAGTTAATCAATAAATCTGATTCAGTAGTTTCTAAGAAGGAGACCGTTACAAAGTGTTTATAAGTTGTAGTGATTGGCTTCATTTTCTAATGGTTGTGAAGACATTGTGGCTGTGTTTCCATTGTTGGTAATAGAACAATAAATGTGTAATAAGTTGTTAATAAATGGATTTTGGTCCAGCTCCTTCATTCAGACAAAGAGCATTTCCACAACCCGAAACTTGTTGTTATCATCATAATTTATCTCCAAAGCTTTAGGAAACGATTAAGCATTAATACTGCTATTAGACACAATTTGTAATCTGTCTCGGTCTAAAAGTGGAGACGTTCAATTTCCAAGCATATAAAATAGAAAACATTTGATGCAGATGCTTGATACCTGGATTAGTCCATTCGGCTATTAAAATGCTTAATGTTTCATTTAAATAGGCGTTTATCTTCATAACACTTTTATTGTCAGTGTTCACTCGAGCTGGTTTCCTCCCCCTCCATAGTCTCGTGGTCAAGCTGAATGTCCAGGTGTTGTTGGGCGCTCATACCCTTTATTGTTAGTATAGAGTCAATGATCACTTCATCCCAAATGATGCCTCTGCTTTGATGGTGTCTGAAGATGTAAGGCATCAATCACAAGTGAACCCACTTGTTTCTCACATAACAAACAAATATACCTGAGGTGGCAGACTCATTTCTTGCTGCTGCAGCCGCCCTGACAGCAAAGCAATATAGCACCTTAAATTTTTGTAAAAACATTAAGCCTCAATACAGGATTTGAAGAGAAGCTGAAGGTTTGAAATCACCTGAGACGTGTCATCATGGACAGAGAGTTCAATCCGATCGCTTGTTGACACGTTTGTCCCCGCTGAGATCTGCACGCAGTCAAAACCATCTTGTAAAGTGTTGTGTACCTGTCAGGAATGAGCCTTGTTTTGGAAGATACAGACGACATAATTCATCAGGCCGAGGGAGAGGCTCTTGAAGAATGGAGAAGTGACAAAGTCGATTCTTTCGAGAATAATGACGGCTGCCAGCGTGTTGAATGGATGAAGTGTCTTTTAGGATCTATCAAACCCTTTTTTTTCCATTGCTGTAAAGCCCACAGGTGTGATGTGAGGCACCGGCACTGTTGTGTCAAAGTAGCTGAAATATTGAGACATTTATATATATAAGTATGTCATGTTCTGGTGCATTTGCCATTGTGTGCTTTCATTTATTTAATCAATGGAGTGGACCTCCTGCAAAAAGTGTGCACACAGTAAGAAGAGAAAAGAGGCGTCTCTTTAGTACCGCAGTGATAAACAGATTTACTGAAGGATTTCCAGTTTAGGACTTCATCATGACCACAAAATAGGATTCAATCCATCTTCTTGCCAATATATACTGTGTGTGTCTTTTTCAGATGAAGATGCTTTTTGTTTTCTGTAATTAACAATCTGGTTCTGGCATGTAAAAAAAAAAGGTTGCACAGGGGAATCTTGGGGATGTGTGTGTGTGTGTGTGTGTGTGTGTGTGTGTGTGTGTGTGTGTGTGTTTAATAACGCACTCTACGTGGTCTTATTGGAGTTTGGATATGTGCTATTTAGGACCTCAGAAAAGGTAAATAGGTTACACTGCTGTGCTTCCTCTCGCAAATTCCTCATTATTTTGAACTATTCCTGGTATTGGTTGCCAGGTTTGAATGTCAAATGTCGTATTTATTTCATCTTGAGCTGTGCGAGAGAAACCACTGTCATGCGCTTGGGTTTAGACCCTTGGACAGTGTGACGAGTCTCATTCACATTCTGTCCAAACCTGACATCATTTGCATGAGAATAAGCCCAAACTCTGCAAACGTGACACGTCCCAGACAGGGGATCACAACTTGGCTGTCATATTAGGCCGGTAAATTCAGGTGACACGGATCCTGTGTCCTCATCTGGGCCAACCTGACAGTGGTTCATGTTCCCTGCTGTCTTTTCTGAGGGGCTTTGTGAGGGGGGGGTTGCTTTTAATCAGCATGACGAACCCTGCCACCCCCTGCGAGCACGCACACACTCACACTCACACACATATGTGAGAGTGGGCATATGCTGAGGGGCAGTGGGCTGGCCGCTGTGCCATCATTAGTCCAAGCCTACACGGCAAGCTTCTGACACATGTCGAAGGAGCTTCATTCGACCTACAGAAGGTGCATCCGCATTATGCAAAGGGAGCAGTGTCTTTATGTGCAGCACTACTGTCAGAGGCTTGAAGGAGGAACTGAGGGAGGAGGTGCAGGGGCTGGGGAGGAACAGACATGGAGAGAGTGAAGCTGAAAATCAATAAGAGAAGTGGAGGAATCTGTTTTAAGTAATAATTACGCACTGCTAAGTCGTATTCCTTAAATAAATGAGAAATTGGATGATTACACTGACATCTAATAGGTTAAACAATGTTCTTGAATCCAGTAAAACAACAATGGCTCCTTATTTGAAGGTTATTTCAAGATGCTTCTCAAAATATGATCTGCATCTGAGCGGATCTGTCCTCATTGTCTCAAATGTATTCTTCCTTTAGAGAAAACAAGACTTCTCTCTCTGTTGTTATGGTGCTGCAGTGAGAGGCTTTGTGGTGGCGAAGTGGCATTTTTATCTCACCTGTGCCCTCTGGCATTTTGACGAATCACTCTGAATTGGACTGTGTTCAAGCTAGAGGCACGGTGGGACACGTGTCAGTAATGATCAAGTGCTGCAGTGCAGCACCATTAGTGTCATGAACTACATGACACCTGCCTGCCAGACCAAAGTGCACAGTGTTGTGTTTATGTGGCATTCTTGTAGTTTTAGCGTGCCGTACATGCATGACAGCATTCTGCTGAACATCAAGGCTGTTGCTGCTCCTTTTTTATGTTCAGTATCTCATTACCACATGTAGCTGAATAACATTGTAATTTTACACGTATGTTACATGTTACATACAATTTCTGACATTGTTTCCGTGACCAAATATTGATTGACCATGATCAGAAAATCAGTCGTCCAATGTAATACAAGGCACTTTAAGTTAAAGTCTCAAAGATTTAAGTCCTGATGTAGTTACTGGTGGTAACATCAAATATGGTTTAATACCACAGTTTGGGGTCAGCAAAACAAGCTACTGCCAGTGTAATAAAGTCTTTTTTTTATCACTCTCTGAGCATCTGTGATCTGATTTTGTGCCGCACACAGCATGAGTCAGCAAAAAGCAGGACTGGAGTTTGTTACGTCACTGAGAAGTTGGAGGTGTGCAGCCTGTTGAGCCTGCAGCCACAGATACCCAGTTCAAAATGCTGTAGATATATAAATATAAAGTGCTTTCATCAGAGGGTCATGGGCTCAATCACCACTGTGTTAGCTCGTCTGACAACAGATACTGACTAAACAGACATTTATTTAAAAGAAAAGCTTTGAGATCATAACTCGTAACTTTCATAACTCTAATTTCTCTTCCTGTGCATGCGTGGATGGCTCAATGTGTCTTGTGCACCTTGATGCGTGGACTACGCTTTGCATCGCTCCCAACTAATTCACAAATAAAAAATATGTTTTTCTTATATTTTGCAGTTTGTAAATGTCACTGCACAATATGCAAACGCTGTCCCTTAAAAGCTCCATTTTATTTTAATGTGCACTTTAAAGAGAAACACTATATGTGGTTATTGTTTTGTTTACTTTATACAAATGAATTAGTGGCTCACAAAGAACATCTCTTATTGAAATTTCACCTTACCAATGAGTGGCTGTGTGAAAGAATATAAATAAGCTGTCAGTGAGAGAAGTGAGGTTGCCTTTTTAAAAGTAGACTCTGATCATTACAAAATCTCTGTAATTTTGCTGTTTTTTTTAATTCATTGGCTGACTTAAAGGTTAACTGCCATCCCATCTGATGCATGCGCACTCTGCTCTCAGGCCACAGTGCTCGCATCACGCACAGACACGGAGGTAAAAGTTTGAGGGAGTCGTAAATTATCACGTCATCTGTGTTCCTCCTCCTCTGGCTTCGAACAGCCGCTCAGAGGCTTGCACGTCTTTAAGAGATGTGTTAATAGAAGAACCAACAATCCACTTAATGCCCAAAGTGAAGGGTAGAGTCATTTTTACAAGTCCGGAGATGGGATTCTGCTTTCATTGCCCACGTCAGTACAATGATTTAGTACCAGGCCCTGCCAGTCCTTTGTCACTTGGGCACTGCAATCTTTCTCTGTCAGTTGCCAAGGGGGAGGACTGAGATCCAGTTTTTCCAATAACGCTAAATGCATCGCCAACAGCACATGGTCCAATAGCTCATGAATATGAATATACATATAAATAGACAAGTTGAGGAGGCGGATGGATGTTGGCCTGTCACTTTCGCCTTGCCTAACATCTCCACTGAGGGTAAGTTGTGTCCTGGATCTGCAACACAAGCAGCTTGCTGCAAAGTCAGACCAGACTTTCTCTCTGTTACTGTGTTAAAAGCACTGCTTATTTGGCTGTTTTATTTCCCAGCCCCAAATTAAGTCGCTATCATTAGCATGAGTGTGACATCTCTTTAATTAACAGTTATCCAACAATCACGATCACAGTCGGAATAGAGTGACAGAAAAATGACAGGGGGGCGGTGGAGGGGCGGCAGCATGGTGCTAAGTGTGGACTTTGCACTAAAACTGTATCGATATGATGAGTTAGTTTGATGAGCCAAACACACCCAAACAGCTGTTTTTATACAGAGAGCCACCTGCAGCTGGGAAGATCTAATCTGAGACTGTTACAACACCAGATAAGAGATTGAATGTGAGATGCTTATTTCATGATCGAAAAGGGAAACTCCACTTTGTTATTGCTTGGCTCTTATTGGCTGGATCGCAACAGAGTGAGGGGTCAGTCCTTTAAACACATTAAAGTTTGTCCCTGATCCAGACTACTCAGTGATGAGCAGTGCTGTGCAGGTGACTGAAACTTAGTAATTAGTTGATTAGTTATAAGTGATTTATTTCTGGGAAAGTAACTTTAGCATTACTTTTAAATGTCTGCTTCAACTCTCTTATTAATGCACACATTGTGATATTACTTTAATGTTCATCGTAGTGATGGGCACTATGAATACTCCTGACCACCAGAGGACAACAATGACTGAATGACTTAATTACATTCTAGTTAATGCCGAAAGTAGCAGAGTTACAGTAACACCTGTTGGAGTTTTCTCATTGGCTCCTTCAAAATAAAAAGTCACAAACAGTCTTCAATTACGTCCTCAGATGCACACTTCAGCCATAAACAAGGTTTCAACCTAGTCTTTTATTCATCGGGCTGGTCATGATTAAGTCCTCACTTTGATCTTAAAATGTGTAAAGTTTGCGTTTGTACGTTTATTTTGTTTCTTGGGATTTTCATTTTTGACACTGAAGGCTGAATTTTAATAATTTAATAACAATTTAAATTAAAAAAAAGGCAAAAAAAAAAAAAGAAGCAATAGACAGGAGCAGTCAAACTGACGTCTTATTCCCAACGTTAGCGAAAAGCTAAATTGCCTTTTGTCGTCTTTATGTCTCCATTTGACCTTGTTGGAGCTTTATTTGTAATTATTATTATTATTATTATTATTATTATTATCACTGTTTAGTAATTGGTGATTTTTGCTTTGTGGCTTAAGTTTTTGTGCTTACCAAATTAGCCTTTAAACTAGCTATCTGAGGCTAATGTGTTGCTAACAGTCTAACTAACTGCTTCATCATTGTTGGGCTAACTGTAATATCTGTTGATTTTTAGCTGTTATGGACTCAGTTACTCTGTCATGCTTATCACTGGAGATGCTTTTTGTCTTGCTCTGAGAGACAAGGTTACTAAATTGACAGTATACAATGTGAATTCAGTGTCTTCTTTATGGTACTAATTCATTTTAACACCTTTGTTCTAATTGTTCTGGATTTGTAATTACTATCATTGAATTTGTCGTCTTTTACTGCGTCAGAAATGCTTCCAGTCAAGACTTGGAATTTGTGCTATATGCGGATGGAAACCTGGCTGTTGTAACACCAGAGGAACAAACCAGAAGTTTGTTAGAACTTGGTTCAATGAAGTTCACTCAGTTTCTTAAATCATGACTTTTGCCCAACCCTGTGGATCCCCCAAAACCGCAGCACTGTGTCATATGATGAATGAAAGGAGAAGTCCTCTGAAGGTCCTTTAAAGAGGTATTGGAGTCATCTTTGTTAGATGGTCTATCAAGGCTTGATTTGAAGCTATTCGGATAACTTTGCTCAGTGTAATGTATTACAGTCTTCTTGAAAACTGATGAGTTACTGTCAGCTGACCTTTGCCAGAAAGCTCTCTAAAAAACGTGCTGTCCATACTTTGTTCAAAAACTACGCTGGATGGTAGTTGACTAATTTAGACAGCTAAATATAGTGTAAAATGCAGAAAGATCACCTGTTAAAAAAGATCTACTGCTCTTGAAACCACTCAGTCCTCTAAATAAAATATTATTGTGAAATGTATCTGTTGTGCACTCTTGGTCTGAGCCTTCGTCTGGTGAGACTACACATATTGCTCCTGTCATACCTGTCCAGCACACAATGCAGCCGCTAGCTCTGCTTTGTTTGTCAAGACACTCACCAAACTCAGCTCTCCAACTCCTGGTTTAACTCCCACACTGTCACTATCTGGCTCGCTCCTGCACCGCCGTGGGAGTATTAACGCGTGACATCTACAACGGCCTTAACACAACACGCCGAGATTGAGTTCCTCACGCTGCCTATACGAGTCTCTTCTTACCTTCACTCTGAGTTAAGCCAACCCCACTGCTGGGAAAGAGATGTGACAAAACCAGGGGGAAGGGAAGTGGAAAATAAGGCAGAGCCAAAGCCGAGCTGCCACTCACTGACAGGCGTTTTGACAATCATAGGCTGTCATCACTTTCTGATCAGACCTGTCAGCAAGAAATGCGGCAACAAGACAGCGCTGCAGAAGGATGTCCCCCTCCTTAGTGTACACACACACGGATATTCAGAGTTGTGTTATTGATGTACACACACATCACATGCAAACACATCAAACATGTCAGAAAGTGCTACGTACGGACCCCAAGAATAAAACAGGTTTGGTTACACGGCACACAGTGAATTGGCTGTGCTTCCTGCCAGTGCTGCAGGGATATCCCAAATAAACCCCAAAAAGGCACCGTGCAGTGGCTTTGCAGGCTGACAGCTGATGGAAGAAAAGTATTTTTGATGCAACTGGAGAAGTAACGTCAGTGTGGAGCTTGATTTTTGTGCCACTATGGCCAGCAGTCAGCTCCCATGAATCTTTGGGGTGCAGATTTCTCACTGAGGGAAATCTTAATTGAGAGTTCAGTGAAGTTTATTTCATTTGACGTGGGCTTTACAATAGCATTAGGACTGCATATACAATTATGCACGAGCACCAGATGTACTGTATTTAGTGTCTGTTGCGAAATGCTAATTGACAACACCTGGGCACGGGAGGCTTTTTTTAGAACTTAAAATAGAAAGAAGGAAAGAAAAAAGGAAAGTACAATAGAAACGCAGGTGTGTCTATACAGGGGGAGTGTGGGAACAATTATGTATTAGCCTTGATTTAACATGAAAGCATTAAAATCTTGATGCATTTTCAGCTTGTTTGGAAGACAGTTATCAGTTAACAGTTATCGTTTACTGAGGCTCGTGTGACGACTCTACTGAAGCGCTGGTGTCTTGGAATATATTCATTAAGCAGAGAAGGAGCATGGAGGCATTAAAAACAAGCTTCAGGTTGGAATTACTGATGGAGCTTTTGAAGCTGAACATATTACGTTTCTCCAGGAAGTGACCGTGGTGCCACCTCATTGCGTTTTTGTCCAGGATTTTTATTCTCAGGAAGTGATGCAGTATGATATGAGTCACTTTAGGTGTGTCAGTGTTTAATGCAAAAATTCAAAGAGTGACCAGAAAGCTTCAGCTGTGTGGAAACAAAATGTAGCTGAAACAAAAAACATAGAAAACTGATAGAGTTGTATGAAATTACATTGGATGGATCCAGTTATTATTCTTTGTCCAAACAGAAGAAAACAAGAAACAGAGAAATTAGATAAAATCTGTCTTGTCATCTTGTCATCTGAGTCTAAGTGCCAGTCAGAGGAGCCAGGCTGCCATCTGCGTGAAGCATGGAGATAAAAGACAATCTCTACAGTGTTTTAAAGACGGTGGGAGGACGTTGCCTTGCTTGCTTCACCATGTTTAAAGAAATTTAATTTGGATTTTTGAGTAATGTTCTTTTTTATAAGCTTTTAAGATGTTTGTTGTATCTAATTTTAGTCAGCTGCTGCATGTAAACGGACTTTTTTCTGTACAAAACTGGGCAAAAATCCAAAATGAGGCTTTGTTTAAATTGATATTTATTACAAACTCACCCAATACCGGATATATGCCAAATACAACGGTGTTCCTCCATGATAACCACACATAAAAACAATGATCAGACCATGTTTTATATTTTTTATTTTATAACTTTAATCTATTTACAGTGCTTTATATTATTCTAGGAGAAAAGTTTTGTTGGATTTTTTGGGGTTTAGGACAAAAGTTTCTTGTGTTTAAAGTCACAAAGTCTTTTACAGTTACTCCCTTCCTTAATCCTCCTCATCCTCTGTGGGAAATAAGGCAAGACGCGCTGTCTCACAGCTGATGTTCAGACAGTGTGTACCTTTATATAATTTGCCTGTTTAGCCGTGAGTGTGAGCATGTGAGGAGTCCGTCATCACACCACAGTGCTTTATTGAAACATGACATCGAGGCTGCTGCATGTTGTGTATGCATTTGCGTGCTGCTGTCTGACCGCTCTGTTCATTAGCTGCACATCTGTCACTGCTGCTGATCATTAGAGCACAAACTGCCACCAGAGCTGGAAAATGACTCTGCAGCACTGAGAGACATCAGAGAGGCTTGAGTGGCAGCTGTCAGCTTAGCCCAAATATGACATGTGAAAGGAAACAATACTGACACACCAGTCATATCTGTAAAAAGTGGCTTAGACAATGAATAAAACAAGAGGCACAAGTAGCTAATATTTTGATCCAGAGTGTCCTTTAATCTTTCATCCCCGCTTTTCTTTTTTATCTCTGAAATGACAGTCGAATTGAACTTGACATATATTTTACAGTATAATGCAGAAAAAAACAAACAGTTAACTTATAACAAAATCAATTGCATGTCAAGATCTTTTATTAAATCAAATAAAACCTCAAAGTTAACCTGGAAATCAAACCTAGTAGCAGAAGATTGATATATTAATGCAAATCCAGTGTAATGTAAATCGTGTTTTCTGAGTTCTTGGAACAATTGATTTGCTTTTTTCCCCATCAAAGAGACCGAATAGCATCTTACATGATAAGAAAAATACACAATACAACAGATTATGTCTACAGCTGTGTTGCTAATACAGTTTATAACTCCTTGTGTCGTCTTGAGGCATCAGTGGAGTAATCTACAACTCATCCTGTATTTTCTCTCATTTTCTTTATTTTGCACAACATTCTACATATTTTAGTGTAAGAACTGTATTTGCAACATGATGTTGTTTGTTGTTTCTTTAAGCTTTAAAAATGTAAATATTATAGCTTTTTCTTGCAGCCCTTCTTGCTAAATTTCTGCTGTCGTCCTTCTGCCTCTTTATTCTTTTGTGTCCAATGTTACATTATTCCCCTGCTGCTTTTGTCATTTGCATGACCTCAACCTGGTTTAGAGTCTAACATGGACCTTTTACAAACTGGCAATTTTGCTCTTTCAGGCTTTACCCTGTACAGTGTGGAATGGAGACTAAACAGAGAGCAGATTTCCCTCTAGATGTGAACAGCTATATGGAACAGAGAGAAAATGAAAGCAAGTGGCAGGAATTAGACTATTTCAGTGGAATTTGTGCGCTGCGCAGGAGCCGAAGTATTTTACCCTGTGTGTAAATCTTAAAGGGGTAGTTTGGATTACTTGAGGCATTTCAGTGTTTTAAAGGGTTAACTAGGATTCACTAAAGTCACACAATAACACAAACGGACTAACTGATGAAGGCAGCTGTAGACCACAAACTCCCATCTTCTGTGAGGTAAAATTACTGTTTTTGTCAAAGGAGTTTGGTTTGGACTGTGTCTTTGAAGACAGCATTATAAGGGCTTCAGTTCCTGTCATAAAGGGCAGTCCAATGGCAAAATAAGTGGTGAAAATATTCCAAATATAGTGTACACTGATATAGATATATTTAATTGGGCCTTTTTCGGTGGCTAAAATATGTGTTGCTGCTGCGCCCAGTCAACAGCAGTACATTGCTTGGCTTCCTACACCAGTACTCCTGCTGGTGTGCCGACCACAATCTACTGCAGGTAACTCACACAGCCACATGGCAAATAATCCAGACTATCCCTTTAATGAGCGGCTAAAGAGCAGGCGCAGCTTGGGCAGGAGAGATTTCAGTGCGTTAGCTGTGTAGTCACATCAAAGGAGCATCCAAGAAAAAAGAAAAAGTGGGACATTTACAGTAGCGGCTCCTCAGAGGAAAGCCGCTATCCTCGTCAGAGCTCTCATTATATTTTTGTAAGAGCTTTACTGCAGATTGAGTCATCAGTGTCGCCACAAGTGCAAATGTTTTCTGTGACTTACCTGCTGTGAAAAACACAAGACTATTAGGCCTTATGAGATGATACAGTACTCAGGCCCAGACACAGTGTCTGCTCTCACATACATACAGTACATATGTTTTCTTATGTTGCCCTCTTGAAGCTGCTGCAGCTATATGGTGGAAAAATTGACCTTTCACTTGAAATCAACGAATTCTTCCTGCCAACTTCACATAATTAGAAACATGTTTTCCTGCGAGCCCGGAGCCAAACGCAGCCCAAAGCTCCACAAATGGGCAGAAGTGTCCTGAATCATGTACATATATATTTTTATTCGCACACTCTCAGCGCCACAAAGTTTACCGAACACCATTGTCCTCCAGGATAATTATGACAAGAGAAACAAGGAAACAAGAAGGGACGGTCCGGTGCTGTGGCAGGCGGGGACCAACAGGGACGTCTTCCCTGTCACCCTCTGAGGCCACCAGGAGAAAATAAACAACAAACAAGACAACACGAGGATGATCTAAATCAGGGCTGCTGCAACGGCTTCCTGTCCTGAAGTGTTTGTCTTGTTTTTGTTCCTCACACTAACAACTAAACAAACAAACAAACAAGGCTCCCACAACCTCGTGAGTGACTGTTAGCCTTCACCGTGTTTCTTTTTTTTCTTCTTCAGCTCTTTTCCTCCCACTCAGACATCACTCCGACACACATCAGTGTTGTGTAACTTCCCGCTGTTTGATGAACCCGCGTTAAGCGCGCGGCAGCTGAGGACGTGTTTGCGACGGCTCTCTGTGTCAAGGTGTTTGCAGATATTAAGTGATTGTTACACGCAGACTAATTAAAAAGGTGAATTTCAAAAGCAGTAAATGAATATGTAAATGGTCTGTGTCTGTGCCTCGTTTTCTGAAGTGGGTGATAACAATGTGGCTCTAAGCTCTTCTCTTAACTGTAATTTTCCTGATCCACCGTGACAAACAAACAGAAACGATAATCCTATTATACTTTTAATGGCACAGTTTTGTTTTCTTCAGGCAGCCTGTGAGAGATGTTGTTTTTTTGTGTGCAGTGTTTTCTTCGCCGTCACTGACAGAACTTGAAATCAATTTTCAGCCACTTCTGTTTCAGTCTACACAGTTTTTCGGCTAATTCTCGCTGCTTTTTGTCTTCATTGTTGTGATGTGTGTACGTCCTTGTACCGGTCAACTAAACAGAGCACAGTTTTCTTCTCCAGGGCAGAATTTACATTAAGTAGCTTAGCATCACCTCGGGTTATTTTATGCTGCCATTTTTCATTACTGTGGGAAAGATATGTCCATTTGTTTTGGAGGGTTTTCCAAACATTGACATTTGGTATATTCTGTTGTCTCTCTCATTAAAGCATTTGAATTAATGTCTCTTCAGTGAAATGTTGTGGTGTTTTATCCACATGATGCACTCTGCTTTATTAGCCTCAAACATAACAGGAATGTGTTGTGTACTTGTGGCTGACAAGAAAGTCAAACCAAATATAATTCAGCCGTTTCCCATCGCTATACATTAGAGGCAGGAATGAGCCGCCTGTGATAGTGAACCCATATGCACAATAAATGATCTGCTTATATGCTCATAACTCTGTCTAAAATGTGTGTACTTCATGTTAGAGGCAGAAAATTTAAGCACACGTGCAAAGTTTTCAAATTTAGTGCGTGAATATGCATTTTTCTTTAGGTTGAAATGTTTTTACACAGAATATCAGTTTCTTGCCTGTTTAGCTGACCTGTTGTGCACTGATTTGGATTAATTGATGTACTATTTGTGGTAATACTTCACTTTACCAGTCTTTTCATGGCAATTTCATGTTGAATAGGTGTTGATTAGCAAGTAAAATTATTCAAATTTCTTTGAAATTACTCCAACATTTACCTCAAAGTCAACTGAAAGCAACCCCAACATTATTTGATAGTGATATTCCTCAATTTCCCATTAAGCAGGTAATCAGTTGCAGTTGAACACTGTCTCTAGTTTCTTTAATGAGTGCTAAATTACTCAACTCTTTCCAGGAAATGTGTGAAGAAATTATTGGGAAATTATTGGGGAAATAGAAACCCCTAAAGTGAAGTGTTATCAAGATTTTTTCATGTGATAATGACATCTTTTAAATTGTTCTGATAAAAAACAAGCTTGAAGAAAAATATATGGACAAAATTTGTATGACTGTTTTTGATGCTGCCACTAGGGGCCTCCAACGTCGGACATTTTGAAAAGCTACACATAGTGACACATTGAGCAGTGACTGCTTGGACATACGAACCCGGTCTCATTCCCAAAGCATTAAATACTGACGTTTTGTCCCGCACTAATGCAAACCCATTTGCGGTAATGTGACACGCATTTAGCAACTGCTCCACCTGATGCAGCAGAAAGAGCAACAAAGTCCTTGTAGGGGTCATGCACAGTGCTTTCACCCACGAGATCAAGTAGTTTTGGTGCCTAAACCAAACTGCAAACATTTCACAGCAGCGAACATTTGAAAAAGGCTTTCTGGCAGGAAGACTTTGCACGTCGCACACTGAAAGGTACCTTGTGTGACAAAGCAGCCTCAGTATTTGAGGACCTGGGATGAGAGCGTGTTGCACATACAGTCGCTCGTGCTTTTTTTTACAGCACACAGGATGCTGTTATGGGAGAAATCTGCTCAAAGAAAGAAACGAGGCGGTTGAGAGGCCCTCTTACAAGCTGGTTGTGGAGCTTTCAGTCTCATTGCATTGTCTTCCTCAGCAGGTTGCTCAGATTGTGTGATTGAGGCTGGAGAAGCTCAGATGGGTGTTGAGTTGAGTTGTCAGACTTCTGTTTCAAAAGTCAAGATACGGTCAAAGTGGTGCAAAATGCCATCACTGTTTGTCAGAATCTTTTCCTGAATAACTTTCCAACTCAAGCAGGAGAGGCGCCGTATGTGCGTCTGTCTCCTCAGACCAGGTTTTGACAGTCACCACTCAGCCTGCCAGGTTCATACAAATGGCCACTCATGTTTGCATTCAGCAGCACCGGTCACAGCTGCTTGGACGTCTGACAGGCCCGTCTTGAGTTCAGCCACCCTGTCTGTGCTGACAGCTTCTGCTATTAAGGACACCAGCAGTCCACGGCTTCCCACTGAGCCACTGACTGGTTTAGAGAGCACAGTGTGTGTGTGTGGGTGTGTTTTCCCTCCTAACTCCTTCTTAAACATGTTGCACATGTAACCTCAGTGATGCCTTGTTTTCCTGATCATTATTGGGATATTTTCTACGAGCAGCGAGGTCAGAGGTCACGGCTGGATGACAGATACTACAGCCAGGAAAAGAAGAAGAAAGTGTGTTTGTGGGTGCAATAAACCCTGAAAGAGCTAAAACTGCTCAACGCTATAAGCAGGATACCTTCAAGAAGCAACTTTGGTATGGCTGCCTATTTCCTGATGACAGCTAATGACACATTCATTTCCTAACTAATACCTGAACTAAGTTCCTTATTCCTCTTGAACTCTAAAAGCTTGTAAATTATGTTTTCTATGCCATGTGCCCTAATCAGTGAATAATAGTCTCAAAAATGTTTTCAGCTTGAATAAACAGCGCTGGGTACTTATGCTGACAATGTAGGAGTTTCATTTGAAAATGTTTTACCTTCTCCTCCAGCAATGAAGAAAAGTCAACTTGTAATTATTGTGGAAGTGTTTGTTTGAATCTTAGTCGACAGAGGTATTTAAGAGTCTGAGCCAAATCCTCATGCAGTCTCCCTTGAACCCGACAGAAGACACCGAGACCCCTTTAATCTTGGCGGTAATGCACTGACAAGCTCTTCTGACGCACCTTTCATTTGAAATGTTTTAATGTCTCTTCACATTCTGCTCCTGTCGTCTCCCTCTCCTTTGCTTCTTCAGGCTCCTCACCCCTCTTTCTGGAGGTAGGCGTTGTCAAACATATTAAAGAAGGAAGCTTGAACTAACTTCTGAGGAACATCAGTCCAGCTTTAATCAGAATTTTAGTGCAGCTTTCTGGAGAAGTTCATTTATTAAAGTGATGGCATTTGTAACTTCCTGCACCTGTTCTTGGATTCCCAAGGGAAGACAAACCCAGTCAATCCCACCTCTCATCCGCTGGAAGCTGGCGTGTACAGTATCATATGCATCCCGCTAACACAACAAGACAACGGGCACAGACATGTAAAAGGCCCAACCAGCTCTCCTGCAGTAACGTAAGTGAGACACACAGACTTATGGTAGTTTTGTATCCCTTTGTAGTCATTTTGTGCTTTTAGTGTCTCTTTAAGGTTGTTTTGCTCCTTTTTGTAGTTGTTTTGTGTCTCTGTTTTCATTTTATGTCTCTCTTTAGTTATTTTGTGTCTTGTGGTTGTTTTGGTCCTACCTGTGGCCATTTCATGTCTTGTGATCATTTTGCCTCTCCTCTTAGTCGTTTTGTGTGTCTTTGTAGTCAGTTTGTGTGCATTTGTGTCACATCCTGCAGGTGAATCCTAGGAGGGCCCCTGACTCTTTGGGGCCCTGGGCCTGTGCCCAATAGGCCCATTCAGTAATCCATCCATGGGGCTGAGGTTTAGGAGACTGAAGGTTTTTGTGATACAAAACCTCATTTCAAGATGAAGGCCTGGCATTGCTTTGATGCAACGCAGCCAAAGATTTATCACAATTTCCAGTTTCACCATGTATCTATCCAAGAGGCTTATCGTATAGGGGTGTGATAATGGCTTTTGTTTGGCCGTTACAATCTTCTGTCTGTTTCCAGTTATACTTTTATGAAAGACTCAGTGCAATAAGAAGCTTTGAAGAGGATTAGATTGTTCTATGATGAAACAACGAGCAAAAGACAAGTTTCAAGGTTGTACTAATGAAGCTGTAAGATGGACCTATGATGTTATTTACCTGCTTTTGTCTCCTGCCTGAGGCTACATAAAGGACTTTTTGCAGCTTAATCTCATGCACTTTGTTGATTGGAGCTTCTTAATTGTTTCTTTTCAGACATCAGACTTGTGTAAGAGGATTGAAATGCTTCACATACTGTACTTTTGAAGCGATTTGTCTTAATACCAAAGTAGACAGCAGAACCGTTTTGAGGGCTGTTTAGCTGAAGGTGTGAGGGGTTTTGGGGTTGAAACTGTCCAGCGTCCCACTGTGTCCACCACAGGAGAGCACAACTGACCATATGGAGAGCATGTTTGGATGCTGCTTTAATCCAGAGTACATCACAGTATTATATTGTTATATGAAGTGTATTAAGAGTATGCATAGCTGCAAATGGAGGTGTGTATGCTGGAGCTGCAGAATCATGGGTTCTTTCACCCATTTACTCTCAACTGTATGAGAATTGTTATATTAACCCGTTCTTGTAAACCTCTCCTCTTGTAAGCCTCAGTCATTCTTTTTTTTATGAGCCCTCAATTTCCAAAGTTTCCTGTGAAAAAAGAATAAAGAAACTAGAATTAATTAAGTCTTACTTGAGTTTAAGTGGTGATTCTCTTTCAAGGGCATTGTAATTTTCCACCTTATTATTGCCAAATCAAATCTCTTTCCAGGAAACTACTCGGGAAGTTATGCAACCCTGTTTCCTTGAAATTACATTTATGTATATATTTTCTAAACTGTTTTGCCAGCTATATGATGAAAAACAGAATTGCTGCTTGTATTATGCTTTGAGGCATGTTTGAGTGAAAAAGTCTAATAATACAACCGCGGTCACTTCAGGAAGATACTGTACTGCAAGATCAGATATTTTGGCAGAACACAGATGAAATGCATGTCAATGGACATTATGTTTACTCCTTCAGGAATAATATTTTTGCAACTTGCCAGATACAACCCTGATTCCAAAAAAAAGTTTGAATGCTGTGTAAAACATGAGTAAAACTGAATATACAACATATTCAAAGAAGTTTGGACAGGAGCAACTAAAGACTGGGAAAGTAGTGGAATGCTCCAAAAACACCTGTTTGGAACATTCCACAGGTAAACAGGTTGATTGGTAACAGGTGAGAGTATCATGATTGGTATGAAAGGGGCATCCTGGAAAGACTCAGTCGTTTACAAGTGAGGATTTAGCGAGGTTCACCGCTTTGTGAACACATGATTGTATAAAGGATGTTACTACATGCGCTCAGGGACACAGTTTGTTTGCAAATGATTGCATTCTGTTTTTATTTATGTTTTATGCAGCATCCCAACTTTTTTGAATCAAGGTTGTTTGTTATTTCCTCATTATGTTGATTAAAAAAAAACATAATTCCCTGTATTAGCTGTTGCAGATTATTTGTTTATAACCATAATTTATAGCAGACAGGGTTGACACTCAACCACGACACATTATCTGTTAACTGACAGCTCGGGATGTTTTGTCGCTTCTTTATCAACACATCAGCACAAATATTATGTTGGAGGACAGTGGACGCTGCTCTCGATCATCAGTCCTTCACGGAGCAATGACATGTTTTGTGATCATCAGATGGCTGCAGATTAGAGCTCTGCAGCCAATCAGCCATGATCAGTTCTGATCTGAGCACCTTTTGCTACAAATATACATGGATAAGAAATCCATCCATTTGTAAAGATCACAATCCTAGTTAAAACACATGCATGACTGTGTGAGTGTCTTTTCAGTGTCATTTTTTAATATTGATAAAAAAAATAATATGTTGATAGTTTTGCTTACAAGTTTATTGCATCATGACACATGTAATAAATAGGTGACCTGTATGATATCAGCCTATGAATACCAGATCACACAGTGTGATTGCACATGTCAAGAAAGGAATCTCCTTTTTGTGTGTGACTGTTCTCATCTCATGTTCACAAAATATTTAACTGCAAATTTTTCCTTTAAGAGCCCAAAGATAGTGAAGGAAGTTAGATCTGTGAGCATTCGCACAATACTTTATCTGTTTGTGTTCCCTGGCTTGTAAAAATCAAAACCCATGTGATTTTAGGCCTTTAATGCTGCAGATAAGACTTATTCAAACATTGTTTTTACAGTACTTTCTGCCTTGAGAAGTCATATAAAAATAGAAAATGTTGTGTCCTGAAGACAGCTAATGATTGCTGCGCTCATATAATTTGGTGACCATCACAGGCCATAACCTCTTGGCCTCCTCTGATAATATATATATATATATATATATATATATATACACACACATAAATAAATGCACACACACACACTGGCACGCATCATTAATGTATTTCACTTCAAAGTCTTGGCAATTTTCTGATGACATTCACACTCCTCCAGGGTCAAACAACATCTCATTGCCTCCATATCAATTATTAAATATTTTAAGCAGCATCCCGCCTCCACCTCCGTCACCCCCTCGAGACCGATGCCGTTATCATTTTTGTCAGAGTCAGTTTCCATCTGCATTTGTCATCCCCGCACACATTTACGAGTTATCAATCGCTGTGTCAGGATGCAAAATAACTGATGTTCTTTGGGGCGGGATTGGATGGGACTATCTGGGGCTTTCAATCAATGCATATTCTCTCCCTCTCCCTCCCTCCTGTGCCACTACTCCCTCATAAATCTCAAAGCATTGTGGGGCTGTAATGTATTTGTGGGGGGTGGAGGCTCGGCTGTGGGTGCAGATGGGGTGGGGGGTCTGGGTGACAGAAGCAGTAGTTATATTATCAAACATTACACCTTAGGGCGAACACGGTATCAAGGGCTTTCAGACTGTGTAAGCTCGGCACGGTGGCAAAGGAGGAGGCACGACTACAGCACGCAGGACAAGAAGGGATTACTTTCTGTCGTCCATAAATCAACTCTCCAGCTAAACTAATCTTTCTGGCTGGATGGCAGAGTAAATACTCAGGGTATATGGATGTAATGTGTGCTTGATGCATCTGGTTATGGCTGCCTGGCTGCACACAAGAAGGGTGAGAGACACTCCGCCAGCAGTTACAAGTTTCTTAATGTATACTTTCCTGCCAGCTGTATCCTTCTCTATCTTGTTTCAGATGGTGGTGGTGGGTCATCCAGCTGCACAGTTGTGATAGTGTGTGTGTGTGCGCGTGTGTGGCATCCCCTGTTACTGAATATTGGGAATAGGGAATAATTAATGGAGCCAAATAAAGCGTTTAAGCTGTTTAATGAGCACTTTTGTTAGTCGTCTGACGGGGCAGGCAGACGACTGGGTGATGAATGAAACTAAAGTCCTGAGACTTGTGATGTAGTTGATGGAAGTGACAGTTTTTACATTCATCTGTATTAAATTAAGTTCTCCCAAAACATCATTAACGGGAAATAAAGGTCAACAATGAGTGACATGCAGCAGCAGGAAGCAGCATTTGACGACGATCTTGTTTTCTTACCTTTTATTACTGTTGTTTGGTATATTTAAAATGTTAGCTACATGCACATAAAGCACATTTGGTTTACTTGAAATTAAAAATACAATTGTATTGCCTTTGACATTTCGGTAAAAATGTCTTGATAGCTATCCACATTTTGCCACACCATATTCCTGCCTTAGCATTACTTTCAATATTTGGAGAGTATTTTTAGCTTATTATTATTTCTAAAGCTTCTAATTTTGTTCTAGTTATGTGATTGTATTGTTTACATTTGTTGAATATCACTTTTAATTGTGGCTGGAACCGATTTTTCCCACGGATATCGTCAGCTGACCGCTTTCATCTCAAAAGGCCACATTCTTGGTTCTGTTTATGTAGCTTGAGACGTAGCCGTCAACAACTCGCCTCTGTTGCTGTTTAATGTGCTAAAACAATATGTGAGATTTTTTTATTATGTGCAAAACTTTCACATAAAACCAATAATACATGAGGTGCAAACTATCTCCAGGGAACTATTACAGCAGGCAAGCACTGGACACTACACCGCCAAAAAATATCCCACAATGCAATGCAGTATTTATGACGACAGCAACAACATAACAGACAATGGCAGGCAGTGACCAAGGCAACTCTGGTATAATGTCAATAACGCTTCAATATAAGTGAAAGTAAGGTTTCACTTTGGTCGACATTAAATCTTTTTAATTACAGTCTCCAGCCAGCAAGGAGGCTCTCAGGAAGTGATGTGCTACATGTACAAGGTCTAAGTTTCCCAGAAATTTATTATTTGCATCCAGCAAAATGGTAACTGCACATTACACATAATGTTGTCAGTTATATAATTATAAAATAAAATATAAAATATAGGTTTACTGAAGAAATAACTTGTTGGAAGGGTAAGGCTCAGTTTAATGTGGCAAAAAATAAACACATTCAGTTCATAACTCACAAAATGGTAAAACTTTGAAAATAAGACCCTTAAAGTATTGATATTTTTGTAATGTGATGTAAAATATGCAGCATTTCAAGTATTATTTAGTCATTTTTACCAAATTTTAAAAAGTGGGCTTCCCAGCTTTTGCTTGGAGTCTGCTTTATGATGACCTGGAATATAAGACTCCTAAAACCTCGTCAGCAGTTTGACAGATGTGGTAACGAATGAGGGCATTACCATTTGAGGATACAGTACAGCGCAGTACATGAGGCTCCTTAATGTTCGAGCTGTAGGAGGGGCAACATAATGAGAAGCCAAGCCGAGTCTTCACAGAAGCAATTTAAGTTCAAATCAGACCTCAGGGAAACAAAGAAAGCCCTGGTGACACGAGGCCTGCTCAGAGTAAATCACCTCTTATATTGTGTCTGGCCTCACCTGATAACTTGGTAGGTTTCTACATTTCCCTTTGAAAAGGATTTTGTCACTCAGGTTGAGGACACCGCTGGGGCCTCAGGACCTAAATGACTGTTTGAAATTGCAGCGCGGACGATTGTGCATCATTTTTTCCACTCCCTGTGGAAAACTATAATTGATCCAGAAGATGCATAAATGACTGTAAAATTTTAACGAGGCATATTTTTGCTAGAAGTGATCTGAACAGATGAGCTGCATTTCACTGTCTTGTGCAGTTTTGCTGCAAATTCTCACAGAGCAAAATAAACTGAATCGGAGCTGCAGCTTGCGTTCGAGGAGTAGAGCTAAGAGAGAAAACAAAATTAACTATTTTCATGATCATTTAATCAGATTTCAAGCCAAAAATGCCAAAAGATGCCTCTCAATTATGTAGATTTACTGCCTTTTCTCATCATGCATGATAGCAGACTGAATATATCTGGGTTTGGGGCTTTTGATTGGACCTTAGCCTGTTTTCGCTATTTTCAGACCTTTTATAGACAAAGTGATTAATCATGATTAATTAATTAATCATTAATCAGATTAATCGATAACAAAGGTAATCTCTGATGAAACAGGATTGACAGTTTCTAAAATTAGGGCCATCATTAGGTCATGTACCCATCTTTAATGTAATATCGACAACTGTCTTTTTCTGGCTGTAGGTTTTCATGCAAACAATTGCTAATAAGGACAAAATACAATGCAAAACTGAGGCTGATGGGAGTTTCATTAGTTTCTGGTCAAAGCCAAAGTATTGAGTAAATTAGAATTTGATCCAATGGTGGCACAATTCATTTAAAAGGAACACAAATATCAGCCTCATAGTGGTGCCACAGGAAAAGTCAGATGGTCTTTAAAGTCATTAGGAATTATCATCTGGGGACCATGAATGTACAAAATGTCACTGCTCCACCCAACAGTTATTGACATCACTCACTCTGGACCAAAGTAGACATTATAAATATTTTCATATACTGCACTGGAGGTTTCTGAATGCAACATCTTTGGCTGCAGATTTGTTTTGCATATAATCAACTTTGTAATTTTATAAATGCTAACTAAATGCTGCCTGTATGTGTAATTTAAATGTGATATTGTGTGTTACGTTATAGATAAACAGGTGATAAACTAGACCAGGAAATGAAGCATCAACACGTTCATATCTGCATCTGCAGCACACTGAGGTCAGGTACGGCACACAGTGAAACCCTAATGGGATCAGTTGACCTTCCTTGTGAGCACTAACATGCATTCACCTCCTTTTCATTCCAGCAAACAGAGCTGTTTGTTTGTATGTCGACTTCTATGTGTCTGAACACCGCTGCCCAGATCCAGCTGGCCGGTCGCAATATTGCATTATTCATAAAACATAAACACGCAGAATGGATTCCACCGGTCCACTCCCCACCAAAGTCACAAGATTAATGAGTCACTCTTAGGTTATAATTCAAAGTTCATCCTCACATACATCATATTTTGAAGCACATAGATTATAACAGAGAGAGCATTTATCATGTGACAGGGCATACACAAGCTCTCCTGCACGCATAACACACACGCACACACACACGCGCACACACACAATTTGCTTTAACACCGGGCCCCACCAGAATGAACCTCCTCTTTCACATCCAGTTATTCTAATTTTATTCAGACACATCTCCCCTGGAGCATTAAAGTGCCGTTTGCACAAACAGATGAGAGATAATAGTGTAAGAAACTGGTCATTCTTATACTCTGCTGCCCTACGAGTAAGAAAGATGATAATCATTCATCACGATAATCAAACCATGAGACACATTCAGGATTTCATACAGCTTCCTGCAACATGTGACCAACAAATTGGTACTTTTAAGAATATAAATAACAGCAAGATGCAGTTTGCCTGAAGAAGAATTTCAAATAAATGCTGCATACCCATTTTAAGGTCAAACATCACCCTGTTTTTTATCAGTAAATTGTTTTTCTCTTATTCCATAGTTCGTAAGCTTCTCTTGCCTTGTGTCTTTTTTAGCATTTTCATGGTGTGCCTGTCAGCAGCCATCCACATATATACAGTATGTATCTATCATAATGCCAGTTCAAATCATTCTTACTTATGATTTCCTTTTTCATTGTCTCTTTTGCTGACTTTTTAAAATAGCTATCTGGTGGCTGAAGTTTAATCGTCATTGTTTTATTCAATTTTTTTTCGTGAGATGCATTTAAAACCCAACATAAAGGCATATTTTTTAATAGTTTGACATTTTGGGAAATACTGACTTTCTTGCTGGGAGTTAGATGAAAAGATGTCTGTGCAGTATGTATCAAGCTACAGCCAGCAGATGGTAAGATTATCTTAGCTTAGTTTAGCTTAGCATAGCATGAGTACTAGAGACAGGAGGAAACACATCACTGGTTGTCTGACAACTGCTCCCGGCTCCAAGAAATAGTCAGGTCCATAACCCCCCATAAAAACACAAATTTGTCGTTTTCACTCTTTGGATTTTGTTCAGATAAAATAAACAAGATAAAAACGTGCTTATTATTGAACTTAAGAGCTGCTGAAAGGTGGATTTAGGCCCCTTTCAACAGAGCTAGGCTAGCTGTTTCACTCTGTTTCCACTCTTTGTGCTAAGCTAAATTTGCAGGCTGTTAGCTGCAGCTTCATATTCACTCTACAAACACGAGAGCAATCGCCTCAGCTAATTTGTGGCAAGGAAGCATCTTTCCCAAACTGTTTCTTTAAGATTGCATCTACTCTGTATATCTGGAACAAAACTACCGTGAAATATAGCAGCATTGTGCAGATAAAAGTGTACCATGATATTTGTAAAAGATGCATTTACTGTATATTTTTGAAACAAAACTCGAAAGTATTAGCGCTGAGAAAACAGAAAACCCCGACAGTGACAGTTACATTTATGGACTATATGAACATGCATGAAAATGACGAAAAAGGGATGGCAGGCTCATCAAAAATAATTCATCCCAGAATACAAATCTGGTACATTGGATTAACTGCTGGTCACAAATGAAACACAGACTTCATCAACTTTCGAGCAATTTGTACTGACAGCTGATAACCTCTCAAACATCCCAGCAAACATTAACCCTGCCTCTCAAAATGATAGACTGTATTATGTTCTAATCTTCCCTCAAATACTTGATAAGAAAGGCTAATTTGAGTGCTGATGGAGTTGAGAATAAAGCTGAGGCTCAAGAATAAATACAGATATCGTATCATAATCACAAAGAGGCCTGACTGCACACATTTAGAAACAAATTGGTCTCTTCACAAGTCCAATCACAGTTTCAGAGAGTTGATGCAGGCAGATTGAATTCTCCCTAAATTGGCATGGCAATGTCACAGATGCCACTTCAAATGAGGTTTGAACATATATTCATTCTGTAGCTCATTGGCTCATGTTAATCCTCTCCATTTGCCACTTGTCAGAGGCAAGTGTCATTTAGCGTTGCCATCATCGCACAGCATTTCAGCCTTTCAGTAATTCACACAAGATGTGTCAGTCTTTCAATCAGGCAAAGAGGTTTCAGATCAGCTTAAACTTTTCTGGCCACTGATTAGATAATAAATTATGCCAGAAATGTATCCAATTTGGCAAAATATGACGGCTTTGTGGAATGATTTATAGCTCAAAAGTTGTTGGTGTGCGGATGTAGTTTACAAATCCTCAAGCGCTGATGGATTTCTCCACAGAGATGTAATAAGTAGCAAACATACAACGAGGGGAGTGCAGCAACTGAACGCCCCACTGGACTACACAGTTTCCAGAATCAGAATCAGAATCAGAATCAGAACTCTTTATTGATCCCAGGGAGAACTTGGATCAGCTGCAGTTGCTCCCAGTGTACAACAAATTAATAAAATAGAAATAGGAAATAAGAAACATCAATGGGAAAATGTAGAAATATACAAAATACATGTAAGAATATGTACAACATACCACAATATAAGCAAATTGATAATCAGCCATATATAATAAACAATATGAAATTTGTAAATGTAAATATATAAACTGTGTATCATGCTAAAATAAATAGCAATTGTCAGTACAGAAATGCACCTATTTAGATCAAGATTGAACATTCAAACCAGCATGGACAGGAAGTCCTTAAAGACAAAAGACAGCTTCTAAAGGGACCTTGAGGTGAGACTGTTTTGATCACTCGATCCATAACAACATTACGGTTAAGTGAACGATCTTTGTTCTGCCCTCCAACATCACACCTACATCTGCTTGTGATCCTTATTACAGAGCTCAGCAGCTCAACTGAAAGGCTCCAGGGACACAGGTGAGAAAGACGCATGTACAGCACATCTGAGTGTCACACACGAGCCGAACGACATGAGGCACGTTGTGAAACACAAACACACAGACTTGAGGATTTGTCGTAATTGACATTTTTAATGGCATTAATTGTTGTTTAAGAAAATAAACCTGTGAGCTGGTTCAGGTGGAGGCTTAAAGGGCCCTCCATCGGTCACATGACAACCTCTCCTGACTGTAACTTATATCCAGCGCACCCTCTGCTGAAGGCGGGCTATTTAAACCTGCCAAAACCCCGCCCACTGTTTGCCGTGCGGCTCACCTGCAGAGACAGGTGCGCTAATTCCGCGAACTGCTGCAGGCTCATTTCGCGTTTCTAAAGTAATCGTGCTTGCAGACAGAGTCTTCGTGTCTCTTCAGGACTGCTTTGTGAAAGAAATGTTCCTGTTGGCTTCCGGTTTTGAAATCATCTTAATGGCCTGGTTTGCGTTTCAAACCAGAAGTGGCGTTTCCCTCTCTTTTTCGTGAGCTGGGATGACATCACCGCAGCCCATCTCGTTGGACTATGCAGGTAAGTGTTTGCTGCTGGTGCATGTTGTGTGTGCTCTCATGCTGCTGCTGTCTGTGAGCTGTATGCTTTCATATTCATCGCTTCCTCTGTGACGAAGATTACTTTCCTGCATGATGTTGCGTTCAGGCTCTTGATTTGTTGTGGTGAAAATGAGAACTCACATTTGAGTTTTCATAATTGAGCGCTCGTGTTTGATGGGTTGAATTAGTTTTCTATTGGCTCAATGCAGACTATCGCCTCTAGTCGAGGTAAAATTATGTGTTGAATTCAGGGATGTAAATATGAATATTGTTTTGCAGCATTTTTCCCCTCTAACACTGGTTTCCTGTTGCCACCTTTCTGCCCATTTTCTCCACCTCACGTTCAGTGAAGGATTTTCTAAACATTTAAACTCAAAGCATGTGTCAGCTTGCTTTATTATTCTTCTTACATCGACCTGATGAGCTCCTGATCTTTGCTTCACGCTGCTGCTAAACCCAGCCGCTCTCATTTCTAATCGTAATCTGACAGTACATGCATGTACTCAAGGTCACCTGCTGCTTATTTGTAGTTTATTAAATTCATAATTATTTCCTGCATGTGTCTCTCTGCTGCATAATGTATCAGGTAGATTGCTGGTTTAAGATGAGCTCATTTTACTAGATAGTGGTAGGAGGTGCTTTGTTGGGAAATAGCCACGTGGCCTAGACGGACAGATTACACATAATAGTTTGTGCTGGTCTCTGTATTTAATGCAGCATTCGATGCTTTGCTATAGTGACTTATTCCTCTGTGCTGAGCTTGCTGTATTTGAGGTGAAATATGAGGCAAATATTACATGTACAAATATTAACTTTGCACATCATAAATCAGTTCCACATGAACTGAAAGACGGCCTCAAAGTGTGAAACTGAAAATGCTAAAGCTGTTTATTTTCTTAGATTTTCACTCATGTTGCGCTTCCTTTATTTATTTTGCATTTATGTCTGTAATGGCTACTTTAATTCATGCACTCTAATCACAGAGACTCATGCAAACCATAATTCAACCAAAATTCATAAAATATTCACTGTGTTGCTTCAATAAACAAATCAAACATTGAAGCTGTCAACAAATCCTCACATTTCAGTTTCAGTCAGCGTTTTGAAAACAAAAGCAGTTGGCAGCTTCCTGTTAACTGTTTAAACCATGAATTTCTGGTCATATCTCAAGATTGAACTTCACCAAACACAAACTGTTCAGTTTGGCTTTAAACTTCGCTCTCAACACGAGACAAGAAACACGTCCACGGGTCATATTTCCTGCGATTACAAACAATTCCATGTTGTTATGGCCCTAATTGTTAACTCTGATCCTGTTTCATCCAGCCTGCTCGGTGAAAACCTTCACTGTTTTCCTTTCTCTCATCTTTTTCCGTGTTTTCTTTGGCTGATTCTGCTCCTCGGTTCCCTTGAGGAGCATTGTGGGGTAGGTCATATGATCTCGCGCTGCTCATCATCTTCCCTTTGATGAACAAATGAGAAGTCCTGCGCCCTTTGAAGCGTTTTTGTGTGGCACATTCAGGCAATTAATGCGTACGTGAAATCCAAAGCGAGAATAGATGAGAAACGATGGCGAGGAGCGCCGGGCGGAAAACAAGAGCAGTAAGAGTGAAGGGACAGGAGAGAGACTGGTTTCAAGCTTCATCACCTCTTTCCAGGTGTCTCTGCCCGCATGATTTCATCTGTGAACTGCAATCAGCTTCCTTAATGAAATAAGTAATTAACATATTATAATTGTGCTACAGTTTGATTTGACAGAAATCATTTTCCATATCTAATACTATGCTAATTTAATCTGTTCCTCACTCGCCAACATGACCTTTTGTGATTAAGTTTCATGGCAGATTTCTTCTGTGTGACTGTGAGTCTATGCGTACGAAGGATTTATTTCAGAGAGTGAAAATGTACAGATTTCACTATATTACTGCAGATGAAACAGTTTTTGCAGATAAATTGTGAGAAATGAAGTTTTTTGAATATTATCTCCTCTTCATTAATTAAATGGTGGATTAGTATGAGGTTGGGATGCACTGACGGGATGTCATGGATCTGTATCCGTGCAGAGTCTGACCTTATGAAGCAGGTCAGGTATATAAAATTCAGTGTTTTTACCATCAGTTACATTCTGTCATGGCAGGCCACTGAAGTAGTGAAGCTGTAGCTGTAGTTGTGTCGTCACACATGTGCTTCACAACAAATGCTTTCAAATGTGAAGCCAGTGTTGGCCTTTACAATGCCACTCCTGGTTTGCTAATGTTGCCAAAAAATTAAAAAAGGAAAAAAAAAAAAAAAAAAAAAAAAAATGCTTTCATTATCCCAGCAAACATTTCAAAAGTTTGAATCTAGATGTCCCCAGGGGTTGAAATATTGCAGTTCATGCAGTCTTCAGCTTTAAAAAATCATTTAAATTTCTATATTTTTCATGATCTCTTAAGAATTTCACCAGTTGACTTCAGGGCGAAGCACAACCACTCAATATTCAAGAGTTCCTGAACACAACATCTGTTCAAATGAGCTCTTTAGTGAAAAACAATCAAGTACAATAAAACCTCATAATTATTCTACAATCAGTTATATGATTTATAATACATTTGCATTTGTTGAAAACACCATCTCATAGAAAGTCCAGCAGTCTGCACTCCTGGTGTGGTGAAATGCTTCAATCATTACCGTTATTGACTGTTACTAAATCCTCCAGTGTTCTACGTTAATGGATGTAAGCTTTCGTTGTCATGTGCTGTGAGTTCTGCAGATGCAAGACATGCAGCAGATTGAAGCTTTAAAACGCTTTTTGTGCAAACATAACTCTCAGGTTGCCTGTAAAAGTACTTTAGAACACTGTTAGGATATGAATTTACACTCAATAACATTTGCATTTTTGTAAGTCTGGTTTTTCTGTGCTTTAGGTGCAACCCGAGTGTCATTTCAACCCGTTTAAAGGGAGAAATTGTGCCTGCTGTCAACCCCTGGGTCGATAAAGTTTGCAGGGTGCAGGTTTTTGTCTAAACTACCCAAACTTTAACCACAACCAATGTAGTTTTTAGGTTGGTGCATTGAAACGCAGACCTCTCATAAACTGTCCAATATGATAACATCTGCTCGTTGTTCATGCTACCTCATAAACGGATGATGCCAATAATGATTGAGAACATTGTTTCATTGCTGTCGGACTGCAGCAATTTCCAGCTCCTGTTGCGCTGTTTTAGCGCTTCTTTGCTGTCCTTCATGCCGCTCTCCACTTTCTGCTGCAGCAGAAATGTCAAAACAAATAATCCCCAAAAGAACACAGTTTCATCCATGATACAAGAGCGGAAACACAAGCAGTAATCTGACTACACATGAAATATTCTTGGGGTTTCCAGACAGCAGCAGCGTCCCTTGCCTCTTTAAGTCCACCCCTCCTGGCTGAGATTCAAACTCATCAGACTCCGTCCTCTCCAAGAAAAACAAGCTGCCTTTAGCTATCAACACACTAGCAATCATGCTCATGAGAGACTGTAGTTGTGATGATCACATGAGACTCGAGCTATCATGATCACAAGTTTTCATGTTCGGGAGATTTACCCTCCAGAAACAGCGAAATAAATATCATTTTACGTAATTACAAAAGGTCAAGCAGTCTGTGAGGGATGCAGGAAGTGGAGAGGAAGTAATCAGAGCAGCAGTCTGGCATTAGGAAGACTGACAGAATATGTGCCAGCCGGTAACGAGACAGCGTACTGCTGAGGTTCTTGTTTTTGCTGTATGATGGCTCGGAGGCCTCGGGGTGCGCTGACAACATTACCATACTCTTCACCTCCTATACACAATGCTCATGTCATCATCGCCTTGGTGTGGCGTCGCCCATTTGAGGCTTGACACTGTTGCTATTTTAGAGTGTCACTTAAGGTTTCAGGCATGAGCTTATTAGTTCAATCAGACTCAGCGCAGATACTTAGTGTGTGCCAACTTAAAATCAAGTCTGAGCATGTTGCACTTGAATGCCAGCTTCTCCCCGCGTGGCGCTCGGAGTTAAGTGTAAAATTTGATTTCTTAGAGTAGACGGTGGTTTACGGCAGTCACGCTGACAGATTTGAAAGGAGGCTTTTAATTTAATGTTCTGTTGTTCGGGGGAAAGTGCATTTTTTAGGTGTGTTTTACAGTTAAGAGAAGATGCAGAAAGGCAGGAGCTCTGAGGTAATATTCATATTAGCGAGGCGCTCGCAGTGTCCGTTCTGATTTTGATTTGTGTCTGCTTAGCGTTACTCCTCTGGGATTCCCTTTACTGCGACAATATTTCCTTTCATCCTCCCCATTTCTCACTCTCCACTTTTCTGCACAGTTGAGTCAGTCACCGCCACAATCACCGCCTGGCTATTGATTCTCATGTGAATACGACCAAGCCAAACAACTGAGGTGAAAATAGATTTGTTTTCTGACTCAGGCAATAAGCTGGAATCTGCAGGCACATGATGTGTTTTCTTTCTTTCTTTTTACAAACAGCTTGAGTTTTTTTTTTTTCTATGTTCTTCCTGCAACATGATTTATGTCCTGCACCGTTTGCTTTTAACTTCCACTTTACGACATATGAAGGAATATAAACCAGACCAAGGCTTAATTGCACAGAATTGACTTTTTCAGAGATGTTTTCAGAGAATTCCAAACATGCCAGAAACCACATGATCATCTAATATAGAAAGATGCATTGAAGCACAGAGAGCAAACTGTCAGGATACTGGAGGCCTTTCTGTTCTTCTGGAAGAGTCAGAGGTCAACACTGATATGACTGGAATAGAAGCAAGATTTTAGCCTCTCGCACAGCAAACCCTTGGTGCTCATGTTGTCAGGTGTTCACTAAATATTCATTAGTTAAGACTCTATGACTCAGCATTGTGGGCATTTTTGCTCGAAAAGGTGATTTCAATGACTAGTTGATTCAAAATAGCTGCTGATTATTTTCTGCCAATTGAGTCATTAACGAATTGTTTCAGCTGAAATGCCACACGGTGATGTGATGGCAACCAAATACCTTTTTTTCTGTCCATGATGATTTGCTGAAGAGACAACATGGGAGGATTTGTAACCTGTAACTTCGTCTTCAGACCAACGTCTCAGAATCGCTGCTCTTTTTCTGAGGTTTCCTTTCTCTTGGTTCTTATCTGAAGCTGAAATCTAGTGAGCCATTAATGACGTCTACACATGTAATTGAGCAAATTACTGAAATTGCTCCCAGTGCATGTGTATGTGGAAAAATGAATGTCTGTCTGTACAAAGGCATCTGCCAAATGAATATAATGTAATCTAATATTTGCAGCCTGTCGCTGCGCTCTGCAGCAGAGATGGAGCTGATAAAATAAGCCAGCCAAAGTTTGATACTACTGGGCTTAAACTCTTGATTTTGATGCATGATGATACAGACATTGTGTAAAATGCATTGCTTCCATTATCTTAACTTTATTTTCAATTTTCGTTATTGGCACTGTCAGAAAAACAGGTGGATGCCAAGAAGCCAATCAGCGTTTGTCAACAGCAGAGCAGAAACATCTTCTCTGGCCAACTGTAGATATGCCTGTTCCTTTATTTTTCTCTACTTACGTCAAAATCATTTTCTTTATTGAACTGAGTTATGTTCAAAAAAATTTAAACCATAGGAATTGAAATATAAAAATAAATTATTCATACATGTTGGAAAAGCCCAATTTTTGATCAATTTAAAAACATATGGACATCTATTACCTCCTATTTTCCAGTCACTTAGATAAGCTATTAATTAAAAAGCATTGGTGCCACACGTAAACAACGTCAGTGCAGAGTAAAATCAGAGAAAAATAGCATATTCATGTGTCAAAAAGATCAACATCTCATCATGTGATATTGTTGTTAAAAGGGAAATAGACGTTATGCTTTGATAGATTCACGTAGTTTCTCCGAAGTGTCAGAACTGACAGCTGTAAATATCTCCACATTCACAAGTTGCTGATGTGTCGCCATCAATCAAGCAACGCATTCGCATCAGTGACAACATGTTAAAACATCTGGCATGTGGGTAATCAAGAAAACAAGGAGTGCTTATGATTATATTTTTAATATAAGCATGCATGTAAGGTGGCTCTGAGAGAACAGTGCACTGCAGCTGAAGGAGACAAAAACATAAGAAAACATCTTTAATCTGACAACACACAAGCTGCATTTTAAGAAACCACAGCAAGTGTTTCCAGAGGACAGTAAAAAGCAGTGAACACGGCCGGGACACGCCTGTTTCAACGATTTGTGACTCATGAAGTTGTTGAAGGCACATCTGATAAGAAGAGTTGGAAAATAAGTTAAAGTAAGTGTTTCCAGTGGGACATGTCTGGGCAGGTTCGTCACTGTATAGTGTCCTCTGGAAACAGTTTTCATTGTTGTTTGTGCTAGCTATGACTTACAGATCATTAGATGTGACTAAAAATGGATTTCTCATTTTAAGGTTGTTAGCAATTTACTTTGATATATATATATTTTCTTGTCTCCTTTTTGACCATCTGATTGTTGGAGCTCTCGTCATAACCTCTTTGCTCTGTATATGTGATTTATGGTTCATGTGAGGTGTGTTCACTGTGTGTTTGTGCCCGAGAAGAGGAAAGAGCTCAAGGTTGGCACGACATGAGCTTGTTATTCTACCCAACACTCAATCACACAACAGCCCCATGAAAAGAGAATAATGCTGGAGAATCATCCTCTCTCTCTCTCTCTCTCTCTCTCTCTCTCTCTCTCTCTCTCTCTCTCTCT